>JADRCH010000125.1:6179507-6290168 GCA_019843965.1 Rhynchomys soricoides
ATTTATATGCATAAATTAGCTCTTTTTTACTTTATGATGGTGAGGCTCTTAGTTAGAAAGTCACCCCAGATCAAGATGGCTCAGCAGGTAGAGGTGCCTATTGTCAAGCCCACCAACCTGAGTTCCATACTTGCAACGAACTGATGCAAGTTGTTCTCTCTTACATAGGTGCTGTACTAATACCTGCCCTACATACACAATTACTGAATTTAAAAACTGGGGGCAGTGACATGGCTCAGCAGCTAAAGGTATGCACCACCAAACCTGATGACCTGACTTTGATCCCCAGAATCCTCATGGTAGAAAGAAAGGACTTCCAAAGTTGTCCTCAGCCCTTCACATGTGTGCTGTGGCACATGTATGTATATGTATGTGTGTCACACACAAACACAAAATAAATAAAAGGTTAAAAAGGAAGACTTCCCCATCCAAAATTGTATAATGCTGTTCTATGTCTTTCTTTTTCCTTAAACTTTTTCTCAATTAAGATGGAAGTCTTACAAGAAAGTCACCAATTTTCAAGTGTTCAACCTGGCACACTGGAACATTGAAGCATTGTTACCTGGGATATTGACAATCTTTTGAAAGCCTCTTCCTTATATAGTCACTCAAATACCTTCTTCCCAAAGAGCCCTTTTCATCAGCAGTCAGCTCCTATTTCCTTTGCCCCTAGCTATTTACTCGTGGATCTGCTGACCCACCCTTCTCCCTCCTCTCTGCATTTATATGTTCTGGAGATTTCATCTAAATGACATCACTCAGTATGTGTGGCCTTTTGAATTTCTGTATTCTCACTTAGCATAAAAATTCCAATATCCATCCATGTTGTAGCATGTAATGGCAGTCTGTTTCTTTTTAAGGCTGAATACTTTTCTCTTACATAGATAATATCCTTTAACTTCATTTTGTTTTATAACTGAAATCTATTTTTGCATGTGGTGTGAGACAGGAGTAAAATTTTATAAAGTCACAGACAGAGGAGTATAATGTGGATGCCAATACTCAGGAATAAATTAAATGAATCCATATTCACCAAGCACATTCATATTTATTTCTTTGTTTGCATCAACTGAACTCCTAAGTACCTTTAACACATTGATAGTGGCACTTGCCAGAAAGGAAGCAAGATCTTACGGCAACAAATTACCAGCATTTAGCTTAGCAGTATATGTAGCCACTCTGATTCATGGGTCTTATGGGTCTCCTTGCTGTGGGCATTGGCAGGTCTGTGGAGCAACATTTAGTTAATCAATGCATCAGCATTATATAGCTCCTCTTAAAAGACACAGTGTTCTATTTTGAAGCCATCTAAGCAGGGAGTTCAGAAATAGCATGGGGACTCAAGCTAATCTATTTTCTAAATGTTCTTTCCGGAGTAGTGGCAACTTTTGACCTTGATGTTGATTATGATTAGCATAGCAATCACTCTTCTATAATTAAAAGGCAGACGAGAATTCTTTGGCTTGTTTATTAATTCCCTTACGAATCTTGCTTTATTTTCCCACTATGAGGACAACATGTTTGTCTGACTCATGAGCGAGTGTGGGTGTAAGTCAGCCCAAAGATGGAGACCAAGGCCCCCTTAAAGAATAGTCAAGGCCTCCTGGATGTGACCCCAAAAGTGCCCATGAGTTATTTCTTCTTCTCACTCTCCTTGGGTGAACAATAATATGTAGTCACATGATCCTGTAACAAGCCATAGCAGTGGGGTTGCCGTTGAAGATGGAAGCCAAGTCTCCCTGCAGGATTGACTTCAAGAAAGCACTGCAGTGTGGCCAGCCTTTCCCAGCCCTGCCTGAACTTAGCACCCCAGCCCCAAGCTCCTTCTCAAAGTCTCTGCCTCTCTAGGAACAACTTGAGTTACAGCCTGGAATCTAATTTTGTATCTCCAGTTTAATGATGCTTATTCCTTTGTGGTCACTTGATATACACGGGTACTGTGCTAAGTGCTTTCTGGGCATTGTCATTCAATCCTCCTAACAGCACAATGGGGTACAAGGATCAGTCATGGTTGTCAGAGGACACAGCTGTGGCCTTAATCAATAAGTAAATTGTTCAAGGTCATCTGATAAAGTGGGGTCTGGACAGTCTCCACCTGCTGCCAGGGCCCCTGTGATAAGGATCTGGCTCCCTGAGGTTTCATTTCACCACTTGCTTCGTTCAGCTTATATCTTGATTAGAGATGTGGCCTTTACAATGATGCTGTAAGGATGACAGCAATGACATCCAGCAAGCACGCACACTGCAATCTTCTACACCTTTGTCCTTTCTGCCAGACTGGTAATGCTATGGGTGACCCTATCGTGATTCCCATTTCACATGTGAGAAAGCTGAGGCCCAGAGGTCTCACAGCAGGAGAGGAGCAGTGGTTGGGATAGGGGCTCTGTCTGTGACTGCTGGCTTCTCAGCTGACACAGCTCTATATCTCATTACTATATAGTGTTTTCCAGTTCTCTCCAAGGCAATGTGTGTGGGTTCTTCTTGCCTTACATCCCTGCGGGAAGCTGCTCAGCAGTTCTCCTCCTACCTCCTTTGTTAAGCTCTGTTTTGAGGCTTCTCACTCCAGGATGTTCTTGTCTATGCTCTCAAAGGTGTGGGCTCTGGAGGAATCAACGTCAAAAATCACAGACATAACTGCACAGCCACGTTTACTGCTGCACTGTTGACAACAGCCACACTATTGAAAGCAGCCTAGATGCCCATCAGTACATGAAGGTGTAAAGAAATGTGGCGAGCACACAGCTGAGTTTTATACAGCCATAAAGAAGACAAAGGTAGCGTGATATTAGCAGAAAATGCATACAACTGGATACTCAGAAAGATCAATATGTTTTCTCTTATATGTGGAACCTAGATTTAAAATTATATATATGCTTGTGTAAATAAAAGGTAAAGGTGGGGCCTGGGAATAGTGCTTGTTGTCTCTGGGTTCCCTGTGATGCCCCATAGTTCTCTACTTCCTAATGAGCAGTCATCTCTACTATGAACAACTTCTCTAAGGAGCAAAGTTCAAGTCTTTCCACGGTTTGGGGAGACTCTATCCAATGTACAAGGATTGGTCAAGGTCTAGAAAGGAAATAGAAAAGAAAGAGACGGGTTCTCACAGCTGACGCTCGGATCTAGGAACTTCTTTGGAGCAAATAGTCCATCAAAATTTCTTATCAGCCTCGGTATCTTGAACCAGAAGAATCTACTGACTTATAAGAATGGATATCTGATATTATGTGCTGAAGTTAGAATAATAAGTGTTTTGATAATCTTTTTGATATATTCCCAGAATGACCTCAAATAGGGACTATAGAATATACATTGTCTTGCATTAAAATCAGAATGTATCTAAAAGGAGTAAGAATAATGATAAATACTTCCCCAAACCAAAATACCTGAGTACTTACACTAGTATGCCAAGATGTTAAGAACCCCAGATGTATTAACTCTCTCTTTCTCCGGAAGCAAATACTGTTAGAGAAAGGAAGTGCAAGCAGAAAAATGAATGGGAGGTTAAGTGCTCAGATTCTACAGATGGGAAAGACAGAGCAAGGATTGGACCAGCTCTCTGCACAGCCCACTCCCTTCCTCTGTTCTACTGAAATCCGGGGCTTAGAAAGAAAGCTGCCTACATGAGGAGGAAGAGGCCAATGTCCCTATAATTTTTCAGCCTGAAGATGCCAGTGTTTTTCACATGTGCCATCCTATTTAGCCCCTTCAGCCATGCTTTGAAGAATGTTCCACTATCAGCTCACTATAAGACTTATAATATATAAGACTTATATTATAAGTCTTATAGTAGGCAAGTCAACATTGGAGCCCAAGGCCTACCTGATGCCTAGTACAATTTGTAAAACCATTTTATGTGATTTTTTTTGAACACATGTAGCTAAAAAAGAGATGGCTATTTTCTTGCCATCTTTTATTTACTCTTAATGAGATGCATAAGTCAACATTGTTTAACCCTCAGTCACCCTCCACCTTATTTTTGAGACAGAATCTCTCCAATCAGAGAGGTCCAATAGGTCAACTGGCTAACGTGCTGGAGGGACCCACCTGTCTCCAGCTCCCCAATGCTCCATGTGTTTGGATTTTCATGTGGGTACTAGAGACCAGAATCCAGGTTCTTATGCTTGTGCAGCTAGTATTTTACTGACTTATTCATCTCCTCAGACCATTTGTCTTTATTTTTGATGTCTAGATTAAAACCACCTCTCTCTCCTAGCTCCCAGACTTCATTTTTATTCATCAGTTTGTCATAACAGATGTCTGAGAAATGACAAACCAGGTAGGACCTTCTCTTGATTTTTTAGCTTCTGACTATGACTTACCCATTCTTGGTTCCCTGGGCCTAATATTGAAGAACGTTTATTCTTTTTAAAAATCTAATTCATGTGTTTACATATTTACTCTGAAGAAACTGGTATAATGATATGCAGCCATTCATTCATTCATTCACTTATCAAATTCTACATGTTAGCTACTAGACCATGGATACAAAGCCAGTTCAGAAAAAAGACAATTGGAGGTCATGGTAATTGAATATATGACAGTAATAAGACAAGGGTAAGTCAATAAAGGATGATTAAAGTTTTCCAAAGTAAGGACCAGCAGCCATCTTCTACCTGTCCTTTCTTCCTACACGCCCAACAACTATGCTATGTTTAGTACAGTGAGAAAGATGGAAGGTTTGGCGCCTCACTCTGAACCACAGGCTGAACCGCAAGGCATTTATGTCCTGGACCACCTAGTCCAGGTCCCCATCTGAGGACATAGAATGGGAACAGAAAATAATGTTCCACAAACTAAAGGAAGAAGATATCATTGTAAGGAGAAAATAGGCACATGCCCCTGAAAAGGAGTGTCCAAATTACCAATGAAAATGACTCACAAAAAACCTTCAACTTTACTATCTTTAGAAATCAAACTAAATCAATGCAAACAGTAAATCAAGAACAAACATCTTAGTAAAATAAAATTAAAGACATGAAAACTAAGTATTTACAAGCATTCAGGCAGAAACTACTTATCCTACTGGTAGAGTAAATTAATGATGCATTGGCTTTGAAAAAGCTTGGTTTTTTTGCTAAATCTGAGCTCATGTATGTTCTGTGATATGAGAGAACTGTACACATGTGTTTACCCAAAAAGTCATTCAGCATGTTGACAGCACACTCTTTAGGATAATCACAAATACTCAGGAATAAATTAATGTTATATGTACACACACACACACACACACACACACACACACACACACACACTGGGGTAGGAATACAGCAATGTAAGTTCAGTATCAGTCATTATTCTAGACAACAAAATGTGGTTTTCCGTTTTAGTGTTAACATAAAATGCTAGATGCAAAATGAGTACATTTATTTGGATTTAGCAAACAGGGCGAACATCTTTGTGTTTTTAGAAATTATGGTAGTGGCTCTCGTTGGGTGGGTAGTATTCCTCCTAAGGTGGCTAGTGGCTCTCCTTGGATGGGTAGTGTCCTTCCCTAGGTGGATAGTGGCTCTCCTTGAGTGGATAGTGTCCCTCCTTAGGTGGGTAGTGGCTCTCCTTGGGTGGGTTAGCAATTAGAGCAGAATGGATACCATTGCAAAGTTGCTGGTGTTCTAGTTTGCTTTGGTTGCTGCTGCTGTTGCTGCTGTTGTTGTTGGCTTTTGATGTGGGTTTTGTCTCTGCTTTTGTTTTTTGGTTTTTGTTTGTTTTCTTTCTGACTGATGGTTGTACAAGGAAATGTGTTCTGTTTATAAAAGCATACCCAAATCACATTTTGGATACAGTCATACATTCAGCAGAAGTTGGAAATGGATGATTATTTCCTACATGAGAAAGATAAAACATGATTTCTGGAATATCAAGCCTTGGATGAAGGGCATCTAAAAATCAATAGGTCTGCTGCTCCCCACATACAACAGAAAGCATTCATTGATCTGCTCAATTGCTTTAGGAATGGGCAAGCATATTTTGCATCATGGGCCATTAGTGGTTTATAGAACACATTAAGAGCAGCATCCTTGAACATGGGGTAAGTAAAAATAAAATATCAATGCTATTTTATAAGTTTTAAAAGTATACTTTATAGTTCCTTCAGTTCTCATACAGAAACGTCACTGTAAAGCTGTAAGAGAAGACAATGACAAATCCATAGTGCTGATCAGGAAACCAGGGCCTAACAGAGCATTGGCTCAACATAGTAGCAAAGGTGGGCTCCAAACCTGTCTCCTTTCCTCCTGTAGACAGGAAACCTTTCTGGAAACCTTATGCAACATGATATATATATATATATATCATGAGAAACAAAACCTCCATAATTTAGTTATGCTTTAAAGCAAATTTTTATTTTGCTAATCATAGCTACACATATGCTTGAAAGTAGTCATACAAATGAACATGGCATACATTTGTATAGATAATGTTTGTGCCTATATGAATTCAAGAACATCTAAGTTGTAAACAGCTCAAGTGTCCTAAGCTAGAAAGCACAGTGTGAGGGTTTGTATCAAGCCTCTGGATCTGTCTGGGATGGATTTGCTACAGTCTTCCAGAGTCTAGCATTCTCTGAGGAACACTAGCCAGGCTATTTGTCTTTCATATTACTTGATACCATGCAAGCTGGCACTGCTCTTTCCTCCTGCTCATGCCCCCTCCATGAGTAACACGTTTCCCTTTGAGAAACTCCTTTCTTCCACTCTAACGTCATGTTACTGACCTCACCTCACCACATAGCCGACCAGAATCTTCCAATTTCTAGAGATAGGGGCAGATACAGTAAGATCGAGTGGGAGAGATTGGGCCAAAGAGGGAAAAATGGCAGTGGAAAGAAAATAACTTGGAAGCCGAAGTTGTCTTTCTACCATGGCTGATAGCTAGCTTGGAGCTGCAGGAAGTGATTTGGAAACCATAAAGAAAGGTGTCAGAAGTGAAGAGATTAGAGACCTCTGCCTGTGCCACCAGGGATCCATAGTCAAATAGTGCTAGGAGAAAGCTAGCCTCCCAGGAGTGTGGAAAAGTCTGTAAGAGGAGATAAGAGGACTAACACTGCTCATCGGGACTCACCCAGAATTCTAAGGACACAGGGACTGAGGAAGAAGGAGCCATCTGGTTTCCATCTGTGGTGGGAGACCTCTGCCTGAGCCACCAGGGCTCCATAGCCAAATAGCACTGGGGGAAAGATAGCCTCCCAGGAGTGTGGGCAAGCCTGTCTGCTCTGAGGGACCCACCTAGAATACCCAGGATACAGACTGAGGAGCGGGCTTCTGGTTTCTTTTGGTGGCTGGAGAGCAGATCCTGTGACACAGGACTCCATACTCAAATTGTGCCAGGAGAGAACTGGTATTTCAGGAGTGCTGACATACCTTCAAGCACAGGCAAGACCATCACTTCTATTCAAATTCACTGGACCAAGAGGGACCCTTGCAGAACCATCAGGACACAGGAAACAAGGGAAAGCTAGGGACCAGATCCTTCTTGTTTCTGTTTGCACCCCAGAGCTAACCCTGTACCACAGCTCTCCAAACCCAAATTCCTTGCAGAGAGAACTGGTCTTCAAGGAGTATTGACACCTAGGCTTGCAGGAAAGACAAGCCACAGTCAGAGAGAGTAAGACCAGCTAACACCAGAGATAACCAGTTGGTGAAAGGCAAGGGCAAGAACACAAGGAACAGAAACCAAGGCTACTTGGCATCATGAGAACCCAACTCTCCCACCATAGCAATCCCTGGATACCCCAACACACCTGAAACGGAAGACTCAGACTTAAAATCATATCTCAAGCAGATGATGAAGATTTTAAGAAGGAAATAAATAACTCCCTTAAAGAAATACAAGAGAACACAGGTAAACAACTAGAAGCCCTTAAAGAGGAAACACAAAAATCCCTTAAAGAATTACAGGAAAACACAATCAAATAGGCAGGATTACAGGAAAACACAATCAAACAGACAAAGGAAATCAATAAAACCATTCAGGAACTAAAATCAGAAATGGAAACAATAAAGAAATCACAAAGGGAGACAACCATGGAGTTAGAAAACCTAAGAAAGAGATCAGAAGTCATAGATGCAAGCATCACCAACAGAATACAAGAGATGGAAGAAAGAATCTCATGTGCGGAAGATACCATAGAAACTTTGACATAGCAGTCAAAGAAAACGCAACTGCAAAAAGCTCCTGATCCAAAACATCCAGGATATCCAGGATACAATGAGAAGACAGAACCTGAGGATAATAGGCATAGAAGAGAGTGAAGACTCCCAACTTAAAGGACCAGTAAATATCTTTAACAAAATTATAGAAGAAAACTTCCCTAACCTAAAGAAAGAGATGCACATAAGCATACAAGAAGCCTACAGAATGCCAAATAGACTGGACCAGAAAAGAAATTCCTCCCGTCATATTATAGTCAAAACACCAAATACACAAAACAAGGAAAGAATATTAAAAGCAGTAAGGGAAAAGGGGCAAGTAACATATAAAGGCAGACCTAACAGAATTACACCAGACTTTTCACCAGAGACTATGAAAGCTAGAAGATCCTGGGCAGATCTCATACAGACTCTAAAAGATCACAAATGCCAGCCTAGGCTGCTATACCCAGCAAAACTCTCAATAATCATAGATGGTGAAACCAAAATATTCTACGACAAATCCAAATTTGCACAGTATGTTTCAACAAACCCAGCCCTACAAAGAATAATACAGGGGAAACACCAACTCAAGGAGGAAAACTACATTCAAGAAAAAGGAAGAAAGTAATCTTTCAACAAACTCAAAAGAACATAGCCACACAAACAATATAAACAACATCAAAAATAACAGGAAATAACAATCACTATTCTTTAATATCTCTTAACATCAATGGTCTCAACTCCCCAATAAAAAGACATAGACTGACAGACTGGATCCATAAACAGGACCCAGAATTTTGCTGCATCCAGGAAACACACCTCCGTGTTAAAGACAAACACTACCTCAGAGTAAAGGGTTGGAAAACAATTTTCCAAGCAAATGGCCCCAAGAAACAGGCTGAAGTAGCCATTCCAATATCGGATAAAATTGACTTTCAACCAAACTTCATCAAAAAAGATGAGGAAGGACACTTCTTACTCATCAAAGGAAAAATCTACCAAGAAGAACTCTCAATTCTGAACATCTATGCCCCGAATGCAAGAGCTCCCACTTTCATAAAAGAAACTCTACTAAAGCTCAAAGCACACATTGCAAATCACACAATAATAGTGGGAGACTTCAACACCCCACTATCAACAATGGACAGATCTTGGAAACATAAACTAAACAGAGACACAGTGAAACTAACAGATGCTATGAACCAAATGGTTTTAACAGATATCTATAGAACATTTCATCCTGCATCAAAAGAATATACCTTCTTCTCAGCACCTCATGGTACCTTCTCCAAAATTGATCATATAATTGGTCACAAAACAAACCTCAACAGATATAAGAGCATTGAAATAATCCCATGCCTCCTATCAGATCACTACAGATTAAGGTTGGTCTTCAAGGGCAACAACAACAACAAAAAGCACACATACACTTGGAAGCTGAACAATGCTCTGCTTAATGATAACTTGGTCAAGGAAGGAATGAAGAAGGAAATTAAAGACTTCCTAGAATTCAATGAAAATGAAAATACAACTTACCCAAACCTATGGGACACAATGAAAGCAGTGTTAAGAGGAAAACTCATAGCTCTGAATGCCTCCAAAAAGAAACTGGAGAGAGCATACACTAACAGCTTAACAGCACATCTGAAAGTTCTAGAACAAAAAGAAGCTAATACACCTAAGAGGAGTAGAAGGCAGGAAATAATCAAATTAAGGGCTGAAATCAACCAAGTGGAAACTAAAAGAACTATACAAAGAATCAACAAAACCAAGAGCTAGTTCTTTGAGAAAATCAACAAGATAGATAAACCCTTAGCCAGACTAACCAGAGGGCTCAAAGACAGTATCCAAATTAACAAAATTAGAAATGAAAATGGAGATATAACAACAGACTCTGAGGAAATTGAAAAAAATCATCAGATCCTACTACAAAAGCCTATATGCAACAAAATTGGAAAATCTGGAGGAAATGGACATGTTTCTAGACAGATACCAATTACCAAAGTTAAATCAGGATCAGATAAACCATCTAAACAGTCCCATAAACCATAAAGAAATAGAAGCAGTCATTAAAAGTCTCCCAACCAAAAAAAGCCCTGGACCAGATGGGTTCAGTGCAGAATTCTATCAGACCTTCAAAGAAAACCTAATACAAATACTCTTCAAGCTATTCCATAAAATAGAAATGGAAGGAACACTACCCAATTCATTCTATGAGGCCACAGTCACACTGATGCCAAAGCCACACAAAGACACAACAAAGAAAGAAAACGTCAGACCAATTTCCCTTATGAATATCGATGCAAAAATACTCAATAAAATTCTTGCAAACCGAATCCAAGAAAATATCAAAACGATCATTCAACACGATCAAGTAGGCTTCATCCCAGGGATGCAGGGATGGTTCAATACCCAGAAATACATCAATGTAATCCACTACATAAACAAACTCAAAGAAAAAACCACATGGTCATCTTGTTAAATGCTGAAAAAGCATTTGACAAAATTCAACATCCCTTCATGATAAAAGTCTTGGAAAGATCAGCAATTCAAGGAGAATACCTAAACTTAGTAAAAGCAATATATAGCAAACCAGTGGCCAACATCAAACTAAATGGAGAGAATCTTGAAGCAATCCCACTAAAATCAGGGACTAGACAAGGCTGCCCTCTCTCTCCCTACCTATTCAATATAGTACTTGAAGTTCTAGCTAGAGCAATCAGGCAACAAAAGGAAATCAAAGGGATACAAATTGGAAAGGAAGAAATCAAAATAGCACTATTTGCAGATGATATGATGGTATACTTAAGTAACCTGAACCTTGAACTATTAAAGCACTGGAAGTTTATAAAAGACTGTGGGACTTTTAAAGTTGTACTGTGTTTTATTTTATAACATCGACATAACATCTTGGAGACAAAGAACTAAAATGTTATGGTTTACCGTGATATGTCTCTGTGTCAAGGAGTCAAGGAGTCAAGGAGTGGAGTGTAATAGTTAACTTTAGTTATTTGTCAATTTGATACAACCTAGAGTTCACTTTGAAGGACATCTTGAGGGACTCTTCATATCAGATTGGTCTGTGGCCATGTCTATAGGGGAATGATTTGATTGTTAATTGAAATAGGAGGCCTTAGCTCATTACTAGCAGCACCATATCCTGGGCAGGTAGTTCTGGGCTGCATGAAGTCACATACGCATGACTCCAAGAAACCCAGCAAGAAGCATTTCTCCATGGTTTCTGCTTTCAAGTTTATGATCTGACTCCCCTTAGTGATGGCTCTTGGTCTGTGAAATATGCCTTCCTCCACTAAGTTGCTTTTCTGTTGGGCATTTTATTACAACAAAAGGAAACTGTGACAGAGTTTAAGCACTTGGTGGAATCTAAAGCAGCTATGCTTTTGTTGTAGTTGTCTGTGGTTTGAATCAGTCTTGACATGTAGTTCCAGCTAGCTTTGAATTCAGTTCTTCTGTTTCAGATTCCAAAGTGCTGGAATTAGTAATGTGTGCTACCATATCCTGACACTGGTTATCTTGAGGATATGGTATATAATTCCAGAGTGATACAAACATTGCTCCTTCCTCCCTTAGTTCCATTCTCCCTCCCCCTCTCATATCAGGAATTCAAGGCCCATACGTAAACTAGGTAAAAGCAATATATAGAAAATCAGTGGCCAACATCAAACTAAATGGAGAGAAGCTCAAAGCAATCCCACTAAAATCAGGAACTAGACAAGGCTGCCCTCTCTCTCCCTACCTATTCAATATAGTAGTTGAAGTTCTAGCTAGAGCAATCAGGCAACAAAAGGAAATCAAAGGGATACAAACTGGAAAGGAAGAAATCAAAATATCACTATTTGCAGATGATATGATGGTATATTTATGTGACCCAAAAAACTCCACCAGAGCGGATAAACAACTTCAGCAAAAAGTGGCTGGATACAAAATTAACTCAAGCAAATCAGTAGCCTTCCTATACTCAAAGGATAAATAGACTGAGAAAGAAATTAGGGAAATGACACCCTTCACAATTGTCACAAACAATATAAAATATCTTTGTGTGACTCTAAAAAAACAAGTGAAAGATCTGTATGTCAAGAACTTCAAGTCTCTGAAGAAAGAAATTGAAGAAGACCTCAAAAGATGGAAAGATCTCCCATGCTCATGGATTGGCAGGATTAACAAAGTTAAAATGGCCATCTTGCCGAAAGCAATCTACAGATTCAATGTAATACCCATCAAAATCCCAACTCAATTCTTCATAGACCTAGAAAAAGCAATACTCAAATTCATATGGAATAACAAAAAACCGAGGATAGCAAAAACTATCCTCAACAAAAAAAGGTCTTCTGGAGGAATCAGCCTCCCTGACCTCAAGCTGTACTACAGAGCAGTAGTGATAAAAACTGCATGGTATTGGTACAGTGACAGGCAGGTTGATCAATGGAATAGAATCGAAGACCCAGAAATGAATCCACACACATATGGTCACTTGATCTTCGACAAAGGAGCTAAAACCGTACAGTGGAAAAAAGACAGCATCTTCAACAAATGGTGCTGGTTCAACTGGCAGTCTACATGTAGAAGATTGTGAATTGATCCATTCCAATCTCCCTGTACAAAGCTCAAGTCCAAGTGGATCAAGGACCTCCACATAAAACCAGATACACTGAATCTAATAGAAGAGAATGTGGGTAAAAGTCTCGAACACATGGGCACAGGGGAAAAGTTCCTAAACAGGACACCAATGGGTTGTGCTCTAAGACCAAGAATCGACAAATGGGACCTCATGAAATTACAAAGCTTCTGTAAGGCAAAGGACACTGTAAATAGGACAAAACAGCAACCATCAGATTGGGAAAAAATCCTTTTCAATCCTACATCTGATAGAGGGCTAATATCCAATGGATACAAAGAACTCAAAAGCTAGACTCCAGAGATCCAAATAACCCTATCAAACAATGGGGAACAGAGCTAAACAGAGAATTCTCAACTGAGGAAATTCGAATGGCTGAGAAGCACCTAAAGAAATGTTCAACATCCTTAATCATCATGGAAATGCAACTCAAAACAACCCTGAGATTCCACCTCACACCAGTCAGAATGGCTAAGATCACAAACTCAGGTGATAGCAGATGTTGGTGAGGATGTGGAGAAAGAGGAATAATCCTCCATTGCTGGTGGAGATGCAAGCTGATACAATCTCTCTGGGAATCAGTTTGGTGGACCCTCAGATAAATGAACATAATACTACCTGAGGACCCAGCTATTCCACTCCTGGGCATATACCCAGAAGACGCTCCAACATGTAATAAAGACACATGCTCCACTATGTTCATAGCAGCCATATTTATAATAGCCAGAAGCTGGACACAACCCAGATGTCCCTCAACAAAAGAATGGATACAGAAAATGTAGTACATTTACACAATGGAATACTACTCAGGTATTAAAAACAATGACTTCATGAAATTCTTAGGCAAATGACTAGAACTTGAAAATATCATCCTGAGTGAGCTAATTCAGTCACAAACGAATGAACACGGTGTGTACTCACTGATAAGTGGTTATTAGCCTAAAAGTTCGGAATACCCAAGAATCACTTCACAGCAACCCTAGGGCATGAGTGTGATGTCCCAGATGAGGGAATTGGAGAAGGGACTGAAGGGGCTGTGGGAGTTTGCAGCCCCATGGAGGGAGTAACATTGTCAACTGGCCTGACCCCTAGATGCTTCTGGGGACTGGATCACCAACCAAAGAATACACATGGAGGGATCCATGGTGTTGGCCACATATGTAGCAGAGGAGGGGGAGGAGAGGCCCTTGAGCCTGAGGGTGTTAGATGTCCCAATATAGGAGAATGCCAAGGAGGGAAGATGAGAGTGGGTGGGTGGGGGAATACTCCCATAGAGGCTGGGGGATGGGAGGGAATAGGGAGGTTCCAAAGGGGAGATCTGGAAAGGGAGAAACTTTTGAAATGTAAATAATGTATCAAAACACAGTAATAACTAGAATCCCTTCTTGGTGAGTGAATATAAGGAGCAGATGAGAGAAGATGGGTGTAAGAGCTGATTATAAACTAGAAGATGCCTATTCATGTTAACCATGGACTCTGAGTGATCATCTCAGTGATCTCAGTGACATGAAGCTTTCCACCAATGCACAAAGCATTGGGTAGCATTTTCAAGGGTTGTTCTTGTCCCAGATACATGTTGAAAATGCTGAAATATTAACTTGGGCAACTAGGAAGAATGTACAACAGAACAAGTTTTTGTTGCTGTTGCTATTGATTTTTCATTATTGTATTGTGGGTTTGTTTTTGTTTTTGTTGTTGTTTTTGTTTCATTATTTTTTTAAAGACAGGAAACCACACAGTGCTAATGAGTCTGTGAAGGCACAACCTAAAACCCACACATGGCCTCTATATGAAGCTGTCTTTCAGATCTGCACAATCTGCCTTGAACAGCTGGAGGAAGAATCTCCTAACGTCTCAGGGCTCTGCTGATCACATCTCTATCCCCAGAGGAGCATGAAGATATCAGGACTGCATTTCCAAGAGAGGTTGGCCATTCCCTAGTCAGTCACTTATTTAGAACTCTCAAGATTAGTCTGGAGTCCCAACTGTGCTGACAGCAAGTTAAAATGAAGGTTCTTTCTAGAATACTTAAGTCTGAAATTCAAGAACACCTCCTTCTAGAAGGTAGGTGCTGGTGTGGCCAGAGGTCAGCACATGCTTTTCTTTTAAAGAATGCAAATAAGTATACTTTATTTTGGGTTTTAAAAATGCTATGTTTTTTAGATAGAAAGAGAAGAAAAAAAGTATTCAAATATTTTACAGATTTGTATCTAAATCAGTATATGCTGAAATAAAGTGTCCAGGATAGGTTTTTGTAAACTTGACACAAGTTAGAGACCTTTTAGAACCTTAATTGAGAAATGTCCCCACAGTATTTAATAAATAAATCTGCAGTTGAATTATAAAATTTAGTATAAAGATTCAAAGTAACATCAGATTAAAGTTAACATTATTAATGTAAATATTAAAAGGTATTACTTTTGCATATGGTCTTCTAAATTAAGCTAGTTGATACACATGAATAAATGATGTTCATTCAAATTGCACCAGATTTGGTCCTATGGGCTTTATCTGAGATTACATATTTTCCTCTGCCCCTAACAAAACATTCATTTTTATTATTTTCATTTTACCATACTTTGGGCCTTGAGCATAGACTAGAAGGGAAATCATGTGGCTCTGGGCTAATAACAACCAAAGAGAAGAAGAATAGTATCCATGAGTATAGCCCTTAGACATCACTACGCTTGGCCAAGATTGCAATCCTTATGATGTGAGTGATACAGATTATACAAGGTAGGTGACCCTTAGTAAAACTTCTAAGACCAAAAGATTTCCATTAAACTATCATAAATGTTCAAACTATACAGTATTCATACTTGGACTGATATTGAGACCCTTAGAGACTTTGTTAGTTACTTGTCTTGGTGTCTTAACAATTTCTTATCAAGATAGAAATTCATAGAGATGGAGTTTATTTTAGACTGCAGTTTGATGGAAAACAGTCCATCATGGCTGGGAGAGCATAGCAGCAATAGCATTCAGTGGCCACTCATATTGCGTTTGCAGCTAGGAAGCAGAGAGAGGACAGGAAGTGATACTGGGCTAGGAAAACGTCAAGGTTCACTCCCAGTGACCCATTTCTTCTAGCAAGGCTCTACATCCTAAAGTTTCCACATCCTTCTAAGACAGTCCTACCAGCTGAGTACTAAGTGCTCAAACACAGGAGCCAGGGGTGAAAATTCACATTCAGACCACAACACAGACATATCCAAAACATACCAGAGAAGTGATCTTTTGTAGATGAGCAGACAGAGAAATGTTATGGACATGGGCTAGCTCCTGTAGGGAGCTTCTCTAGCTGTTGATATTGGTTATTGTAAATCTCTGTAGTTATTCTTGCTTGGGGGGAAGAATAGTAAACTAATAAATGTAATGATTTTAGGAGTTGAGTGAAATGTATGCTGCCACCAGTCTGAACAAAACAAAAAAACCCAAAACACAAATACCTCCAATAATCTGATGCAGTTTTGCTTAATCATGGGCAGCTTCCAGGTACCTAGAAAGCCCAGTGTGTGAAGCCACTGGGCTTTCAATAATGATCCCAATGTCGGGGTGAGGTGGGGGAGAACCTTTATACTTCCTTCTCCTTAGCAAGGCCTGTATCTGTCATGCTCCAAGGCCTGACTGAAGTACAGTGTCTTCCACAAAGCTTTTTCCATCCCTATATTCATGTTCCAAGCTAACCATGTGGCTGTGTGCATTTGTGTGTATGTGTATACATATACACATATGTGCATGTGCACACACACACACACACACACACTCTTCTGTTGAACTGAGAGAGTGACATGCAGAGGCAGTGTCTATACTTTGCCTCTTTCTAGTGTCGCTTAATTCTGGCTTTCTGCCTAGCGTACATGAGCATTGAGGTCAGTATAGCCACTAATAAACATGGAATGAGTGTTGACAATATTTATTTGCTTCGACTTTATTTCTTTCCAGAGCTTTCCAAACCCAACTAGTGCATAAATAAATGCAAAACAAATCCATAGAGGCTCATTATTTTCTCATTCTATTGATGAAGGAAACAATGAATGAAAAACCAGAGGGTCTGTAAGATTATGGAAACTGCCCAAGGCCATAATACTAAGGAATATTTGAATATAAGGCATAGTGCTCAAAAATTACACCCTTAATGAGATCATCCTGCCTCTCCATCCCTGTCTATTTTCAGAGACCAGTGCTATAAGATATGAAATCCATACTGAGTGACATTCAAAACCGAGGAAGAAGATAAAACTCTTATCTGCAGGAACAAAAGTTAAAATTGAGCAAGGTTTGCAATTGAGAGAGGAGACTCAGTTCAAGTCTGGCCCTGTGCCCTGGTGTGAGACAGTAAGTTGGAAAACCCAGGTAGATTTACAAAGGCCCTGAGGACAGTATGTTTCAGAGTAAGGGCAGTGGGATTGCCATTCATCAGTAGGGGACCAGGGCAACTCCTCTTCTTGGCAATCTTGCCAAAAGTCATTGCCGGTTTCTGTCTGCTTTTGCTTCCATCCCCAAAGTTACTTTATTACAGGTGGTCTTATCTTCTGCCAGGGAGCTCCATGGAGAGACCAGAGGCTAACTTCCTTTGGAATTCACCTAGAACACTGTCAGTATCAATTTAGTTAGCATTGTGTTTTGGTAAGTTTATCCTTTCCAAGGCTAATTTATTTTAAATTTGTATGTGCTGATTTGATGATGAAAGGATTTGTTGGTATGTTTGTCTCCTCTCAAAATGTAGTATATTTGTTACTACTCAAAAATATTATTCTAGCCTTTATCTAAAAAACCTTCCTTATAGAACATGTGACAAGACAGACTGTGATGGTTTTCTTCACCGAGTGTTTCTGGTGGATATATTGTTAGTCCCCCGTGTGCCATCACAGAGAATCCATTTTCACTTGTGACTTGTTAAAAAATTGGATGGATTTCTTACAGATTTTTCTTCTTTTCTATTTCATGTATTTTACACACACACACACACGTTGTCCTCATGTGTATACACCCAACACTTCATTAAACAAGCAGTCTTCTCTGCACTCCCATGAGCAACGGAGGAGTGGTTCCCTTGCTTCACATCCTCACCAGCATGTGCTATCACTTGAGTTTTTGATCTTAACCATTCTGATGGGTATAAGATGGGATCTCAGAGTTGTTTTGATTTGCATTTCCCTGGTGACTATAGACTTTGAACATTTTTTTTTTAAAAGAGCTTCTCAGCCATTCAAGATTCCTCTGTTGAGAATTCTCTGTTTAGCTCTGCACCCCAGTTTTCATGTAGGCACTGAACTTGAGTCCAGAGGCAGGGTTGCTTTTTTGATCTGTGAGGACAGGCCAAAGCTTATTGCTAAGCTTTGTTTTTTTGGGTTGTTGGTGTCTAACTTCTTGAGTTCTTCGTAATTTTGGGGTATTAACCATCTGTCAGATGTGAGGTTGGTGAAGATGACTTCCGAATCTGTAGGCGGCCATTTTGTCCTATTGACAATGTCCTTTGCATTACAGAAGCTTTGATATTTCATGAGGTCCCATTTTTCAACTGTTGATCTTAGAACCTGAGTCATTGATGTTTTGTTCAGGAAGTTGACTCCTGTACCTGTCTCCTGTTCAAGGCTATTGCCCACTTTCTTTTCTATTAGATTTAGTGTATCTAGTTTTGTGTTGAAATCATTGATCCACTTGGACTTGAGTTTTGTGCAGGGTGATATATATACATAGATCTATTTGCATTGTTCTACATGCAGACATTCAGTTAGACCAGCACCAATGGTTGAAGATATTTTCATTTTTTCCATTGTATGGTTTTTCCTTCTTTGTCAAAACTCAAGTGTCCAGAGTTAAGTGGGTTTATTTCAGTTTTTGATTCAAGATTATTGATCAACCTGTCTGTTTGTATACAAGTACCATGCAGATTTTATTATTATGGCTCTGTACTACAGTTTGAGGTTAGGGATGGTGATTCCTCCAGAAGTTCTTTTATTGTTCAGAACTGGTTTAGCTATCCTGTTTTTTTGTTTTTGTTTTTGTTTTCATATGAAGTTGAGAATTGCTCTGTCAAGATCCGGAAACAATGGAGAGGTTCCTTAACTGAAGAATAAATAAAGAAAATGTGGTATATCCTCACAATGGAATACTATTCATCTATCAAAAACAAAGATGTCATGAATTTTGCAGGCAAATGAGTGGAAGTTGAGAATATCATCCTGAGTGAGGTAATCAAGACCCAAAAGGACATACATGGCATGTACTTACTTATAAGTGGATATAAGCCATAAACACAGGATACCTATGCTACACTCCACAGGCCCAAAGAAGCTAAACAAGAAGGAAGGCAGAAGTGAGGGTGCTTAAATCTCACTTTGTAAGGGGAATAAAATAGTGATAGGAAGCAGAAGGAGGGAGGGAACTGGGTGGGAGAAGGAATAGGGGTGGGAATGGGGGGATTTCAGGATCATGTGTGGGGAGAGACAAGGCAGAGGGCCAGGAGAATGAATAAAGTACTACAGCTAGCAGGGATGCTAGACTTGGGGACATCTCAAAGCCATGCCAAAGACGGGAATAGGGGAGGATCCCAAGAATCAATTGCAGTGACCTTACCTGAGACTCTCAGCAACAGGGATATGGAACATGAAGAGGCCACCTCTTGTAGCTATGCAGGATCCCCAGTGGAGCAATAAGGTCACCAACCCACCCACAAAACTGTTGACCCAAAATTTATCCTCTCTACAAGAAATACAGGGACAGGGGATAGAGCAAAGACTGAGGGAAAGGCCAAGCAATAACCAACCCAACTAGAGACACATCCCATGGACAAACACTAATCCATGACACTATTAATGATACTCTGTTATGCTTGCAGACAGGAGTCTAGCATGGCTATACTCTGAAAGGCTCCACCCAGATGCTGACTCAGACAGATGCAGAGACCCACAACCAAACAGTGGATGAAGCTTAGGGATTGTCATGGAACATTTGGGAGAAGGATTGATGGCCCCAAAAGAGATAGGAACTCAACAGGAAGACCAACAGAATCAACTAACCTCGACCCTTGAGGGCTCTAAGAGACTGACCCACCAAGCAAAGCACATACATGGGCTAGACCTAGGGCCCCTACACATATGAGGCAGATGTGAGGCTCAGTATTCCTGTGGGTCCTGAACAACTGGAGCTGGGGCTATGCCTGAAGCCTGACTGTGGAATCCATTCCCCCAATTCAGCTGTCTTGTCTGGCCTAGACAGAGGGGCCTAATCTTGCAGCAACTTGATGCGCCAGGTTGGGGGAACACCTAGGGAAGGTGTCCACACTCTCAGAGGCGAAGGGGAGGGGATGGGGAGAAGGTATTGTGGGAAGGGGGCCAGGAAGGGGAACAGCAATTGAGATGTAACGGAAATAAATAAATAAATAAATAAATAAATAAATAAATAAGAATTCAAATGGGGGTTTTCATGTAGGCACTGAACTTGAGTCCAGAGAAATCCATTCAGAAGAAACAGAAGAGCGTGGGCTCTTCCTACAGTCACCCATTCTTTTATCTAAGGTCCCACAAAAGGGCCTGGGATAGTGGGCATGATGAATTCTAGAAACAAGCATTTCACCAAATATAGAGAAAGGTGAGAGAAAGTGCTGAAAGATGCTAAAGCATAAAAAGGAGCTCCAGATACCAGGAACTTGACCTCTTCTCATAAGTTCATAGTTTCCTACTGAGACCCTTGACACCATTGGGGATAGTGGCACTAGAGCTCACTCTTTCTTGTTGGGACAGCTGTCCTGTGCACTGTAAGATGCTTAGGACAAGCTTTGGCCTGTCTTCACAGATCCAAAAAAACCAGCCCCACCTCTGCCCCCAGTTGTTTAAACATCAATGTCTTCAGTTTTGCTTAACATCTTCTGAAGACGAAAGTCCTCAACTTAATAACGTCTACATCTGAGCATAGCATGTTGCTTGAGGTGCCCTAAAAACTTCATAGTGAGGGATCACAGACACATATGTCATCAAATGGATTTATAAGTGATACAGCCTCCCTTTTGGTATAATCAAAGTGCCGTTTAATTCATTGTGAGATTTTTTTTTTTCTGATCCTTCCATTTGGAAGAGAACGCCACTCCCTCTAGCCCTCTAGCAAGCATGTTTAATCTTTGATGTTGCAGCAGGATGCTGTCATCTACAAAGGTCACACTGGAGACCTGGAAACCAACTATATGCAACCGAGTTATCAGAAAAGAATACCTAAAATATTCTCAAAAGTTTATAGGTCACTGTATAGTTTTGTATCAGAGCACATCAGCTGTTATCATAGACAGTGTGATACCTTCGGTCTATGGATTAAACACTCATGCTGCAGCTTTCAGTATGGTCTGTCCTGTCATTCCTTCTGCTCACAAACCTTGGGAGAATAATCATTGCGTTGAGATCACGGATCCAGTACACCCTCTGAAGAAACTTTCTGTCATCATAATTGGTTAAGATCCCTTGAACCTTCAGGAATATCTATCCCTGTGTTTTCATTTTGGTTTTTGTTTTTGCTTTTTAAAACAATGCCTCCCCCATTTGCAATTCTCATACTTGAAGAATAATTTGATTATCCTCGACCTTCACTGGATAGTGGCCTCCATGAAGGTGTTTTTATGCTGTATTAAACTTCAGTCCTTCACACACTCCCTGCATGAGACCTGAAGCTTATTGAACAAGTAAATGAGTAGATTAATTAGATAATGTTTGTAAAGTATCCTACAAATGCTGTCACAATGAAAAACAAATAACTGTGACATTGTCATTAGTATTTCTAGCAGATATGTATTCAATGATTCATTTCCTTCCTCTCTCTCTCTCTCTCCCTCTCCCTCCCTCCCTCTTCTCATTTCCATTTTTTCCCGATTTATAATAGTCCTGAGCTTTGCAAAATAAATTCTGTTTATAACATTCAAAAGTTCAGAAGATAATACATCTACAGTTCCCATAGACACCTGTTTAAATATATGGGTATTTGCTGTAGGCTTCTCTGGCTGCAAAGGTCTAGGCTCTGGACTCCTCTCCATTGGTTAAACTACAAAACAGATATACAGACAGCCTCAGCCACAAGCTAGCTTAACCTTAGGCTTCCATTTGTAGAATGAATTGTTAAGGACAAGACAGATGTCTGAGGACTTAGAAGATAGATTAGGGTGAGGAGGGCAATCCTAGAGCCTAGGTCTCCTTTCCAACAACAGTCCTACACCATAGACAATTGGATTGAGTAGAAGTGGAATTCAATTGTCTATGAAAACAGAGCCTGGTTGAGCTGTCCTGCTTTTTCCAGGGAAGCTTCATCTTCTTAGTAGTGACCCAGGTCCTCTCCTTTCAACTTCTGTAAGCAATCCATTTGCTCTAGGACATGTGCCATCCAAAGATGCACAAAAAGGCAGGGAGCCCCACTTGCAGCCATTGGAGTAGTTAACAATGGCTGATTCCAGTTGAGTAGAATAGACATTTCACAGTCTGTTCCTGCATGCAGTTAGCATGATGACTTCCTGCTTATAATGAGATCTACAGAATAAATACCAGATGCAGGAGCAGCTGCCATATAAAATCCAAATCCCAAGACCACCTTGAGATGTATAAAACACCAGATCTTTGAGAAATTTCCCCTTCTTCCCCATCTGGGGGTACCTGGAAAGGTAAGGATGGCCATTATGGTCATAAAACTGACAGTAAGAGGCCTCTTTCTTGAGCCTGACTCACCACAAACTTATAGGACAGATGAGCCTTCCTGAAATACAAGCAAGTCACTTCACTGGGTCTTTAGGGGCTTCCATCAGTTTTATTGGCCACATTTGTTACAGAATCAGAGCTCCCATGTCTTGGTAGCATAACCACACAAGGGCCTAATCTCTCCTTTGTCTTCTTAAAGGTGTATCTCCACAAAGGTTTGTTATGACTAGAGACAAGGATGACTACCCTACTTTACTTTATGTTAAAAAGCATGGCAGGCAACAGCTTAACTGTTTAGCTCAACACTCTTCTCCCTCCCTCCTTCCCTTCCTACTTTTCTTTAGGATAAAAGGCCTTGATTATAGCACGAAATCTCAAACACAGCAAAAAGAACCCAGGGAAATGGAAAAGGAACGTATCAAAACTGAGGATTAAGGTCAGACCTGGGAACCCAAGTTCCAAAGCCCAGAAACCTCCATGCAGACCTGAGTTGTTCCTTCTTTCTTTTAGACTAAGAGTTGATTGTGTTATTTGCGTGTAACCACCGACCAGGGACAGTAACTTTATGCAGGTGGATAGAGTAAAGACTTAAAGGATAGCATGATACGTTCACTAGAAGAGAATGGCCTGGTGCACATGGAATCTCTGTCTCAGAGGTTAGGCCCTTTCCAGGCCACAGTGGGGACCTGTCAGAGCCTGCATGATAGCAACTGTGTATAACTGGACAAGCTCAGCTCACCCCAGTAACCTCACAGGGTCTCACTCACAGGACAAGGCAGGGGCTAGTTCTACTTGTGGAAATTAACAGCAGAAGTTAAAAAAAAAAAAAAGTGTTTTAATTATTCTTATGCTCCATGCCCCTCCTCAGCAGGACTCTTACCAGACCTGTCACACCATCAGGGGAAAGGGGAAAGACAGAAGGGAAATGAAAGAATCTCCTGCCTGTATTCCAGGATTGCAAAGCTTTCTGATCAGTCCAGTTGGGCATGAAAAGACAGAAAAATGTCCTTGTCTCAAAAGCCCACTGGAACAGAGGCAGGAAAGAAAAGAAACTTTGAAAGTGATAATTAAAAGGAAAATCCAGTCCAGGCCTTTCAAGTTCTCCTGGGCTCAAGATTCCTTTTTTTTTCCTCCAGAACTCTTTGCTTCTCCAGGAGGCTGGAGAGAATGCCCCTCGGGGGTGGCTTTTATACTGCAGCAGCTCAAGCTAGTACTTAGCCTCAAAGGAAAATTCTTTCTGAGGATGGCCTCATACCCAGGGCCAGTCCTCTTGGGAGAACATGCTGGGTTCTAAAGATTAGACCTAGAGTCTAATATGAAAATGGAAAAGTCTTAGGATTCCTTGAGCCAATCACTCATAATTCTTTCATATATTTGGAACATCAAAGCCACCCTCAAGTGTGGGACAGGTGCATGTGCATGAGCACTTATGGCAATCCACCATCACACTGCTTAGGCACATGCTTCCTATGACTGGTCTTTTGTTTCTTTTGAGATCCATTCAGTATGACAGGATAGCTTCAGAAGTGGGTTTGAATGGTATCTCTTGTCACTTGGTTGTGTGACCATAAACAAGAAGTTATTATCATTGAACCTCAGTTTCCTTATATGTCAAATGACTCTGTTCATATGTTTATTTCTTCACATGTTATGAAGGTATAGTAATGATAGACCATTTTGATATGCTAAATATGCCCCATTAGGTCTTATCTACGGTGTGTAGAATATACCAATATTTGTATATCAATGCTTAATACAGTACCAGTGTCGGTGACTAAGTAGTTAGAATGGACATAGGCTGTGGCCAACAAAGGAATGGGTATAGGCAGCATGGTCTTCCTTCCTTCCTTCCTTCTTTCCTTCCTTCCTTCCTTTTTATCTTTCTTTCAAAAAATTAAGATGCATTTATTTTATGTGTGTTTTCTCTGTATGTGTGTGTACTACATGATGGTCTGGTGCCCATGGAGGTCTGAAAGTGGCATTAGAATCCCCTGGAAATGGAGTTACAGATAGTGATGAGTCCATATGTGGGTTTTGGGGAACAAACTTGGGTATTCTGCAAGAGTAGCATGGTGGTTTGAATAAGATTGGTCTCCAAAGTCTCATATATTTGAATGCTTGGTCATCAGCAAGTGGTACTACTTGAGAGAGATCATGAGGTGTAGCCTTGCTAGAGTAGGTGTGGCCTTGTTGAAGGAAGTGTGTCACTAGAGATAGGCTCTAGAGTTTCAAAAGTCCAAGCCAGTCTCAGAGTTTCTCTCTTCCTGCTACCTATGGATCCAGATGTAGAACTCTCAGATACTTCTCCAGCACCATGTCTGCCTATGTGCAGCCATGTTTCCTTCCATGATGACAATGGACTAAATTTCAGAAACTGTAAGCAAGTCCCAATTAAATGCTTCCTTTATTAGAGTTGCAGTGGTCATGGTGTCTCTTCACAGCAATAAAACACTGACTGAAATAAGTGGAAAGGGCTTTTAACAGTTGATCCATCTCTGCAGCATGGAAGTATGGTAAATACATCTCATTATACACAATGACATTTTATTCTGCCATAAAGAAGAAAATGCAGCAAAACGGATCTAACCTGAAACTATCACATTAAATGAATTAAGATAGATTCAGAATGACAAATATTGCATGTTTTCTCTTGCTTGTGTACTGTAGATTTAATAGAAATGCATACCATTATATACATATGTGTGATATGGAGGGAGAAGCAATGTTTTCTAGGGAAAGGAAGGGGACTACACAGAGAGATGAGGAGATAGAGAGGAAAGAAGAGAGATATGAGGATTCCTTGTCAAAGCACATTATGTACTTGTGAAAAATTGACAAAAATTCACCTGGACACTATCCTCTGCACTTCATAAAACCGGGTCTGGGATGGAAAACTGAGGGGATCTATTGATGCTAGAAAATTGGAGTCTCATCCCTTAAGGAACGAAGAAAGACCCTGGGTACCCATGGGTCATTTGGTGGAGACACACATTGATTAGATCTTGAGTACTGTGACAGCTGTGTGGTTCAAAGATGTCCTTGCTTGCATACAAGCCACAGATTATCATTGCCGTAAGAGGTCGTTCTGGGTAGAACTCAGATGCCCATGCTAACAACATCACCATTGAATATTCTTTTCCATGTACAGGAGGTAAACACACAACACACATTTCGAACTCATGTTTGCACAGAAATTGACTCAAATTAAGCCAAAGTTCAAAGGTGCAGGGAGCCATCTGAGTGTTGAGTACATAGGAACATTGGTGGAGCATCAAACTTTAAGGCTGGCCTGGGAGACTCAGGAACATAACCCAGAACTTTCCCCAGGACCTGAAAGACTTCACTTCTGCAACCATGACTCTGAATCATTTTACAGTGGGAATCCCTCCTGTGCTTAATAGTCCCTCAAGCTTATTCTGTCTTACTTGAATGTTTAAAGGGAGACATGGAAGCTGCCCATTGCAGAACCAAAGTATATATTCTCCTCAGGCCTGGGTGTTGCAGAGATTTTCATCTGTCCCCCCTTTTCCCTTCTCTTTTTCCACATGTTAAGTCAACATTGGGAAATTTTGAAAAACAAGTGCTCTATAATTCCTAAATCATTTCTAGAAGATCTCAGCTTTTTCTCCAAGGTTAACAGCAATGCATGCTGCCTGTGAGCTTTTAACTCCAGCCTATAATTATTCCACTTACCAGATTTTTTCCCTCTATGAAACACATTCATTCTTAATAGGTCTGTGGATTTCCTCTCTTTTACATTGAATTTTATTTTAAATGTTCTGAAAGTTCCCTTGATCTGGAATGATCTTCTAATGAACAATATTTCAAATGTAACCAATTACTTGCTAAATCTTCACCAGTCAATATGGTTTTCACTTTCCACAGAAGCCCACCCAACAATTGAAGTGTAGCCTGTCACAGATGACATATGCTTTTAGAATGAAGCTGGAAAGTACACACAATATTTCATTAATAACTTTCATATCGACTGAATGTTAAATAATGATATTTTGGATATATGAGATTAATAAGACATTGTACTAAAATGAATATTCCTCATTCCTTTTTCTTTGCTTTTCAGTGTGATGACGAAAATATTTAAAGGTCTATATGTAGCTTGTATCATATTTTGATAGCAGTGACCAAAATAATTAGTTTTATAACCTTAGATTTTTTTCAAGCCAAACTTCTTAAGGGGAAATGTGCCTTTTCTCAGAAAGTGTCTGTAACTTTTAATGTATGTATAACCAGGGATATTAAAGGGACTGTTTACATTCAACATTTGATCAATCGACTGATTGTTTAGTATAAGCAGAATGTGGCACCCTATAGATTGACTCTTGGTCCCAAAGAGTTCACAGCTAAGAAGATGGATTAGGCCATCAAACATATGATTAATTAAAAATGCCCACCTTCTCCATTACTCTGAAACTTCCTAAGAAACAGAAGATGTTGAATGTTTAATACTCTTCCAGGTAGAAGATTTTATAATGCTGAATTAGATCATTGATATCTATATACAATCTAGAAAGTGCACAGGAATTGCTATGGAATTTATATTCTATAAAATAAAAAACAGTAATTAAGCCATAAAATACTCCTTTAAAATTATATTGTCAAGGGCTAAGAATGTAACTTAGTGGTAGAGTGTTGTTGAACATAGAGAACTGAATTACATCCTCACCTCCACAAATACATATTCTTAAAATTTTATATGTGTGTGTGTGTGTATGTATGTGTGCGTGTGTGTGTGCATGTGTGTTTGCTTGCATGTCTATGCACTATATGTGTATAGCAGTGGCTACACAGTCTAGAAGAGGGTATTAATCATCTGTAACTGAGGTTACAGAAGGTTACAAACAGCCATGTGGGTGGGTGCTGGGAATAAAACTGGGATCCTCTAGAGAAGTAGCCAGTGCTCTTAATTTCTGAGCCATTACTCCAGCCTCCTGTATATTCCTTCACAGGACATTTCTTTAGAAGATAAGAAGTCTTCCTCTAATTTCTGCGAGGGGCAAGGGGTTGGCTCAATGACATGCCACCTTACTGAGTTAATACTTAAATCAAATTCAAGCATATGTTCATGAAGACACATGGATGTTATTCTGATCTACAGAGG
This sequence comes from Rhynchomys soricoides, assembly GCA_019843965.1. NCBI lineage: Eukaryota > Metazoa > Chordata > Mammalia > Rodentia > Muridae > Rhynchomys > Rhynchomys soricoides. The sequence goes on from JADRCH010000125.1 coordinate 6,207,063, forward strand.
AGCAAATTTTGGTAAGCAGAACACCCAACTTCCCTTTTGTCTAGTATGTTAGAGACACGAGCACCTCCTTCATCAATCCCTGGAGACCAGATTCATGTTACTCTACTTACTGACAGGAACTGCACCAAAAAGATGTTCTCTTCTTCATATTTGGCATATTTAAAACACACAGTAGCCACAAAACTGGAAACTAAGAAAGGAGATGTGTATATCAAGAATGAGGAGACAGAGCTGGGCAGGCTGCCTAGAAACAATAGTAAGAGCAGCCTGAGGGCATTCACCCAGCTAACTCTTCAATCAGGGACAGGACAGGGCTGGTGGCAGGGGGAGTGCGTGCACACATGTGTACATACACACACACGAGAGGGGGGCAGAGAAAGAGAGAGAAAGGGGATGAGGGTTAATCACCTCCCTTAATCAATACTTAGTTTCTTTATAGCCATTTGAAAATATAAAAAACACTTCAGTGAAGACTAGGGAACACATATCTAAGTCCACATATTGAGTAAATTTCTGTAATAGGAATGTTTGGGTTAAATATATATGAGCTTTAAAATTTGCCACGTATTCGTATTTCCAAACTGCCCACCAGAGAGAGGTGAGAATTTATGTTCTCATCAACAATATATGGGGAAAGAAAGGCATTTTATTTAAGGGACATATATCTCTGCCAGATGAAGTAGTTTTATAGAGAGTATAAATAACCTATAGAAAATAACTGCAAAGTTATATTATATAAAAGGCTGAATTTTGTATAACTGTTTTACTCATCTTTTAAGTTTGTAACAAGAAATTTAAAACTATACAATAAGTACCATTAAAAATAAATACTCTTCTATTTCAGGGAAAACAGACGATATAAAGTTAGAAAGAAGGAAAGAGTAAGCTAGTAAAATTAAGGGAAAATGTGGTAATATAGGAAGACAGATAACTTTAACCTGACACAAACTAAACATAATATACAAATGTATCAAAACACCATATTGACAGGTTAATAGAAATATTTTCATCAATCAAAATAAGTGTAGTTAAATAAAAATTAAAATAGAGTAAAAGGAAAGAAATGTCACCACAGCCACCTGAGGACTTCTGCTCTGAGCCCTGTGCTATACTAAGAACCCAGTAGCTCCATGGAAGGCTAGTTTGTGTGGAAAAGGAGCTGCATGGACCAAGAATGAGAAGACAGAGAAGGAAGGCTGCCTAGGAACAATAGTAAAGTTGGCCTGAGCTAGCCCTTCATAAAGCTGGCAGGTTCTCAGTGTAGCATAGGGCTCAGAGCCTTCCTATAGAGGGAAGTTGCACTTCGTCTTTGCTGAGCTAGGACCACTTCTGATACCACATTCATATATGCACTTGAACACTGAGTGGCCCAAGGACAAAGCCTCAAAAACTACTAAGCTACAAATAAATACCCAATTGCCCACTCATCAAAGATGGAACGGATAGCCATTCCCAAAATCCCAATTGGCAACCCAACCATAGGTACCTTGGTCCCACTACAAATGTACAACATGACAGACCATACATAGTATGTGATCTCCGAAAGTTATTCTCACAGTAATGTTCCCTGAGGAATGCTATGATGGTCTCATGCTTTCACCTCTCCTTCATCGGTATTTTTGCCATACCTTGTCTTAGGGTTTCTATTGCTGTAAAGAGACACCATGACCATAGCAACTCTTAAATCATTTAATTGGGACTGCCTTACAGTTTCAGAAGTTTAGTCCATTATCATTGTAACAGGAAACTTGGCAGTATCCAGGAAGATGTGATGCTGGAGAAGGAGCTGAGAGTTTGACATCTGGATCAAAAGGCTGCAGGAAAAGGATGCCACACTGGGCATGGCTTCAGCATTTGAGAACTTAAAGCCCACCCCCAGTGAAATACTTTCTCCAACAAAGCCATACCCACCCCAAAAAGGTCACACTTTTGAGTAGTGCTACTCCATATGGCCCAACACTTTAATCTATGGAATCTACTCCTATTAAAATCACCACATCCCATAATGGGCAGAGTGGACCACCTTGTCCTCTTGTTTCACTGTTTGACTTGCATTAGCCAATGGTACATATGTATAGATGTCACTGGGCCAATTCTGAGCTTGACCTCCTAGAATTCTGGAGTTACTTTGAAAGAAAAATATCCTGGAACACTTAACAGTTGTTGGTCCAAGGAGAAGAGATGGCTAGAACAGCTGAGTGGGGCTAAGTTAGGCAGCCCTAAGCTGACCTACAGATGTGTGATCCAGCCTAACCAATAGCAGCTGCACACAGCTGACAACTGACTCTCCATTAACCACCACACTTCATGAACAGGGATGATTGGTTAATGTTTACAGTGCCAAGTGTGGGGACAGTTTGTTTCACATTAATAATTCATTAACTAGCAGTCATGCAGTCATTTCAGTGGGAATGGGCTTGTCCTAACTCTTATCGCTTAATAAAATGTTTATTCAGACCCAGTATTCACAAGTGCTAAGTCAAGTTCTGGGGGATATACTGAATTCAGATGGAGACTGAATTCACACCCAGGCCCTGTGTGTGATTCAAGTCCACCACAAAGGGAAGATGGCAGCAAACAAAGTAGCCAACAGAGGCTGATGATCAAGAAATATCTTCTCAAAGTCACTGTCTTCAGTTACATGGACGATGACAGTGTCTTCCAAAGGTCACATTTTGTTTTGGCTCAGACTTGCTGGGTAAGAAGTCAGCTTTAAGTTTCTAGAGCAGAATGTGCCAGGTTGAGGAAACAGCTAGATCAGAGGCCTAACCTGAAAAGGGACTTGTGCACTTATGCAAGAGGGGGTTGGTGCGGGTGGAATGCATGGGAACATAGGGAGTCTTCTTTCTTCTGCTCTTTTGAGACCATTGGAGCCTCACTATAGCTGGGAAAATGTGCAAATCCACTTACTCTCCTGTACTCTTTTCAATGGTATTCAGCAATGACCTGGTTTTCTTTAAAAAACAAAAACAAAAAAAAAAACCCAAAAAAACAAAAAACAAAAAACCAAACCAAAACAAAAAAACTTGTCTTGGACTTCAAATAAAAAATGAAAACACACCCTCACACTGTCCTTTAAAACAACAATTGACCCTTAACTTCACTGAACCCAATGAATGTAAAACAATGAACTGTGAGTGAATAGCCTAGAGGGGAAAGTGACAAGATTTCACATTCTGTGCCCAGAGAGGCAGTAAGACATTTCTTGTCCACCCTGTGGTCTGTGCTCTCTAATAGACTTTCCTGTGTGTGGATTTGTAGATGGTCTCACTATATAGCCAAACTGAGTTCAAACTCACTATGTAATTTAGGTCTTGCAGATTCTATGACCTTGAATGGATTATCTGAACCCTGCATGCTTAGGATTTATTTACGAACTGATGATTACAACAACCAGTTATATGCCGATATGAGGGTTAACTAAGATAATAAGGTTCAAGGCTTTGTTTAAAGCATAGAGTCATGTGTTTGTGAGGAGCCCTAGTTATTAGTTATACATGCATCTCTTTCCTGCCTGGGGCAGTGGATGTTTCTTTATCTCTATGGACCAGGAAGACAGACTATTCCAATGCTTGCATGTAGCATTTTAAAGTAAGCATGGAATGTACTATTTTTATCCATCAACTGTGTCATTTTAAGACTCTTAATTAATGAAAACTCCAACATTTTCTAGGGGCAAATCATCACCCTCGCTCTGCTGTGATGTTTCTGCAGCCGTACATGGAAGCACAGCCAAGACCTTTCTTCCCTAAATATTCCTATATAGAAATACTGATTACATCCCATTATACAGCAGCCATGAATCTAAAATATGCAAAGTGCAGCATTTATCTTAGAACTATGTTTCTGTTTTGTTTACGTGATAGTCTGACATCTGATCCCAAAATAAATATTTTAGAAATCTCTTCCATGTCTCATAATCCACTAATTGATCCTTCTCCAAGCTACTGTCTTTCTTTCAGCATCAAACTTTGAATATCTGAATTATAATTAGCACGTTACCGATACACCTTCCCTTTTAAGCAGAGGGAGCAAAGAGTTTTAGTAGTCAGGTTACAGAAGCATTCATATATGGCTGTGATGCTGGAAGACAGCAGAAATAGAAGTGTGACATTCTGTCCTGATGCTGGAGGCACCACAGAGGACAAAATGCATCTCTGGTCATTTGGATTAATTAAAAATCCCAAGAGCCACACACATTTCCTTTACTGGATAGACTGACTAGGTATTACCAGTGTTGCTGGCCCACTCAACATGCACAATGTTTAGGTGTCACAGTTCCATTCCAAGTGAAGCTACATAGGAAATGTTTTCCTAGACTGATTTTAAAAGTGTGATGATGTAGCTAACTACCTGACTACCTCTACATCTTAGTATTTCTACACTAAGGAGAAAACTGTACCAACATTTAGATCCATCAATAGGAAATGGAAAAACCAATGATGGCTCAAAATATGTTGGGAATTTGCAACAGAATTCCTGTGTAATCTTGCTTCAGTTTGCCAAGTAGCTGGTATTAGAGGCATGAACCAGTGTCGCCAGTGAGGGATAGGAGTCCTGTACTGAATTTTGCTTGACTGCTTAGTATCTGAAAGTACAAGTCCTGACTCCTGACTTTCTACAAATAAGCGTTCTCTGGAGCATGTTGTGGGAGGGGTTTGATGGATGTTTTAAGTCTGAACTGTCCCCTGCTGGCTTCTGCTTTTAATGTTTTTCCCTAGCATGTGGTATTGTTTTCAGGGGTTGGGATCTAGCTGAAGGAAAAAACAGATCAGAAGAATGAGCCTCTCAATGTTATGAGCCAACCTTGGTTCTTATCTCACTCTCTACTTCTCAGGCTCTATTAATGATGTAGGTAGTCTCAACCCCACACCCACCTCCATAAACAGAGCTTTTGTTTGCCAAGTCTCCCCCTACTATGATGCACTGAAATCCTCTCAAACCATGAAACCAAAGTAAAATCCCTTCCTGTTATGTTTTTTCTATCTCAGCAATGCCTACTGTGTCCTCAGTGTGTCTCTTACACCCTAGGTGCTGAGTGGTTGGGTAAATGAGAAAAACTCCTTAGATGAGTAGGTCAGTGGATGAAATAATTAATTATCAGATGAGATCAATAGGACAGTCTTTTGGCAGAAGACTTTCTGGACTAAGAAGAGAAAGGAACAGTCAGTTCCTAAATGCCAGATAGACAGTTATATCCTAAACCATTGGCACAAAGAGTGAACCAAGGAATCATCTTCAAACTTCAGTATGTTGTCTCTCTGCCTCATTTTTCAAAGGGATGAGTAGCTAAAGAGCTGAAAACTCTCGTGGTGAAGAAATTAATCCTTCATCAAAACTTGTTTAAGCCAAAATTACCCATCACCTCCACATTATACAACTCAGCAATCAAGACCCAAGAGTTGCATCTGATACGGGAGATCACACATTCACCTTGGCCCATCTTCTTCCCATGGCTTTCAGGACATCATGTGATTTCATGATGCATTCCCTGCTAAGAACCTCATCAGCTGATACACTTAGCCATATTGGACTATGTACTATTCCCAGAAAGTCACTTAAATTCAAAGTTGGGTGTCACTATTTCTGCTGATCATTCAGCCTAGCATGATCTTCATGTTTCTTCTCTTCCTAGTAAAGCACTATTCTTTCTTTGAGATTTGAAATCTCTAGCTCCACATCTCAATGCCTCTTAGGAATCTTCTTCCTTACCCTCACCGTCCCATTTTGACTGCATTTCTAGCTCTGTGTAAGAATTATAACAGGAATGAACTGAGCAATTATGGGAGGGATGGGAACAGTAATGGGAGTCATAAAAGGAGAAGGATGAGAAGATGACAGATTTATTGAACATTAACTATTACCAGGCACCGGACTAATTCCTTCCCATTTACTATTTTATTGAACCTTGCAAGGGCAGTTATCATCATTACTTTATAGACGAGCCTGGGGCTTTGCGAGGATACTTAAATTACCCAGGATCACCCAGCTAACAAGTGGTAGGGATGAGTTTTGAAACCCAGTCATAATACCATCCAGTTAAGATGAAGAACCACCACGCCCACCTGCCACATCAAATCAGGTGAGATTTATAGGTGTCTCTACACTCCCTCAGGTTCAGGGAGCAGCCCTAGGGATTGAAATATTCACAATTAGGTTTAGTGCTTGTTTTGTTAACTGCATAAAAGAAATCAGTATGGTTTTTAGAGTTATAATAGGCATGTAATAATCTGAGCTGGGCCCTTGTGAATAACACTGGGTATGGCTAGTTGCAACAAGCTAGACCTAATGGCAGCAGGTATCAGGGGAAATGATTTGACTGTAAAATCAGGTTAGTGCCAGGGTGATAGGTCCTTCTTCTCTGGACCTTTCAGTTTCTTGGCTGTATTTCCAGATGAATGATGGAATTTAGCTGGATGTTTACATAGCAGAGTTTACTCTAGCTGAGAGTGTCTGTGTCCTTTCTGCAGCAAGGCCCTGAACTGACCGAAACTGACACCAGTCAGATTTGATCCCAGTGGCTCTCTCATCTCCGTGTAACACCCTGAAAAGCTTTATTTACTCAAAATAAGCCATGGCTTTTAACTGTTATTGGAAAATGTTCTGTAATCTACTGTCAATGGACAGTCATGGTCAGGGATAGCTCAGCCCCTACTTCCACTCCAGCCAGCTTTCCAGACCTGTTCTCATCAAATCTGTTAAAACATTCACTACCGTCTTTCTCTGGCACTCCTAGTGTGCTCCTTGGGTGTCCCTCCATCCAAAAAGTCATGAAATAAACTCTTGGTGACCACATTACTCTCTAAGTAAGGGAAGAACAATGCAGGTCCTCACTTGCCAAGCACAGTTCTGATCCTCCTTGACTGCACTTTTCTTAAGTGCAGCAATTCACTCTTGCAAGAAACCCTGTTTCAAATGAAACATTTTATTTAATATTCAGATATTCATATGATGCAGGATCTAATCCACCCCCGTTTCCTCTGCTTGAACTCCTGCCCTATCTGTCGCCCCTGCATTTCCCTGACAACTTGATGAACATTTCTTTCCCTCCCAACTATGTGAAGTGATGACACAACTTCTCCACTGTGTGATTAAGGGGAAGTCGGGAATGGGTTTATTGTACTTATGAGAGAGAAAAGGGTCAGCGGTATCTGAGAGAGTCAAGAGCAGAGAGAGAAAGAAGTAGACTGAACACGGCAAGCAGACTAAACCTGTCCACAAGAGAAGCAGGAACAGAGCAGAGATATACAGAAAGGGACTTCGAAAGAGGAGGGAGAGCAAGGGGACCAGGGAGAGGGGACAGAGGAAGACAGAAAGATGAGGAGAGTGAGCACAGCCAAAATAGAAGGTTTATACAGAGACAGAATAGCTAGGGGGAGGAAAGCCTATGAGTTTAGGGTAGTGGAGTGGGTGTGAAGAGCTAGGATGGACTTTGAAGTGTATAACAGGTGCTTGTGATACTGAGGGAGCCAGAGGCCACCATATGCCATGGAATTCTAATGGATACCAGTTACCCATTTGTCCTGTGTGCCTTTTGAAATTTGGGGAAACAGAACTTCCTTTGGACCTGATAACAACGGTGCCTACAGCTACCACCCCTGTACGTGTGTGTGTGCGTGTGTGTGTGCGTGTGTGTGTGTGTTCACTGTCTCTCTCTCTTTCTCTCTCTCTCTCTCTCTCTCTCTCTCTCTCTCTCTCTCTCAAATTTGATGCCCACTGATTCTGTTTAACACTGTCTGTATGTTCACAGGTGTAGGACCACCTTCTAAAGTGTGTCAGGATCTCTATGCTGCTACTTTCTAGGAAAACTGATTCTCCCTCTCCTAGAAGCCATCAATTGCCAGTAGCTCCTCAGAGCGGGGTGGTACTTATTGAGCATCTCTCCTGTCCAAGATGGGATTTGAGCAAGTTTTATTTCACGCAAATGTTGTATATGTGATTCTTTATTGTGAATCTATTTGCGTAACTTAACTGTTATGTCTACAAATATAATTTTGCTCTAGAAATCCATTCCCTTTGACTTCTACAATCTGTCTGCCCCCTCTTCAGTGATGATCCCTGAGCCTCAGGGAAAGGTAGTGGAGCAAATAGATCAAGTCAGATTAAAAATGTCAAATTTAGAAGGTGGAAGCATAGAGCTCCATTAAGACAGATACTTCCTTTAACTTTTAACAGCAGGTCTTTGGCCCACACTAATACTTGTTTATGTGCTCACCATAAGACTACAGCTATGACTGAGACAGAGTTCTATTCTAGTGTCCCCTGCTTTGGACGACAAAAATATTGCAGATGCTAGTAAAGTGGTGCTGATAGTGGTAAGCTTGGAAGGATGTAGGGACAAGAGGGCTCTCTGCTACGGATGGCTGGGAAGACATGAATTATAGAGAAGTATCCCTCAGCATCAAGACAGGCACTTGGCTCATTCCTTTAGATACCTGGGATATCTGGTGCCTGGATAACATGTTATAGGCAGGAGGGTTATGACAGCAACTATTATCCTGCTCTTAGCCTCAAGGAGCTTATGATGTAATGCTCAGAAAAGAAAACAATAAACGGATCTACCCAATAGCAGTATCTGACAGCTGTGGCCTTTAGAGTCAAACGAATGCTCTCACAGTTAATTGTCATTATTGTGACTTTGTGGTCTGAGCATTCCTTCTTGTCCATCAAGGCTTTGGCTGCTCTTTATGTTCCAGTTTGTGGGTATCTCTGGCCCTCAGCTTCTGATGTCCTTTTCTCTAGAAATCTTTCCTTTATTATGTAGTTATAATCTATTGTCGGGTATACCTCGGACCATGAAATCACTTAAAAATTCTCCATGGTCACAACCTAGGTTTCAGCTTTCAGCGCAGACTTGGATTCTTCTGCCCTGGACTTTTCAGCAGTAGCTCCACGAGCAGATGAGGTTCGTATTCTGTCTCCCCAGCTATGCCAAGTACCATTTTGTGCCCCAGTATTTATATAGTGGGTACTCTGTGGAAGTCCATCCATGCTCCACATGTGGAGTACCTGCTGAGTGCTGAGCATGCTGATGGGCTCAGACATTACAGCCTGGTGGGGACTTAACATCTAGGACCCTTTTCTCTAAAACCACTCTGCTAAGAAGCTGGTCTTTGGGAATTTAATCTACTTCTTTTCTAGCTAATTTTTTCAAGGCTCCAGAGATAGGCCTATTATGATTGTACATTTGTTTGATCCCTTTCTGCTAAGAACCATGGAGATGAACAGGCTAAGAAATTGTGCAGCAGGCACCTTCTATTTAAGGTAGACCTGCTTTTCACTGCTTGGAGCAGTTTTCTGCACTTGAAGCATTGACCAAAACTCTTCAAATTCCCTGTGGAACTGAAGGACTTCATCTGCCCCTAGGAGGTCTTTTAAGTGATAAAATAAGTCAAATATATCTCTAAAGTGAATCCAGGAAAGCACAGCAGCCTGGAAAATACCAGTAAATGTGTTCGATCTTTAAAGGAACTGTCCTGAGCATGCTATGTTAGAAACATAAACACATGCATTTGTGTTTTATGATAATAGTAGAATTTGTTGGATAGTAGTAAGTTTACACAGAGGTGTCAATAACAACAACTTGTCAGACAGCCCTGCTCTTCTTGATAGCCCAGGCCAAGCTAAATTCACATTCTTTTATTCCAATCTTATTTACTTATGTTAGCTCTCAAGTCACACAACATACAGTAAATGTAATGTTACCTATCTATTATCTCCCTATCTTTCCTATCTATCTATCTGTCTATCTACCTACCTATCTACCTACCTATCTATCATCTCTCTACCTACCTATCTGTAAATATATGTGTCTTATAGAATAGCTGTAAATGATTAAAGAGGCAAAGTGTTCAAGAATTTTCAGAGGCCAGTGAAAGTATATTATCTTCCTTACATTTAAGACTAAGTGGGGACGTTGAGCAACTGATGGGGATGTATGAGTCTCTAAACTGATAAAAAGCTAGGGGACAGATTTTTCACTGCTGGTATAGAGTGAAACTTCAGGGTCAACACTAAGCTGTAAGGACAAGGGAGAGCAAAGAGTCAGCTCAGGTCCAGATGAATAAACAGGCACAAAGATGGAGAACAGGTCCACACAGGCAAACAGGCTAGGAAGAAGTCAATTTATACACATTTCATCAACAGTGGGTTCCAATTGCAGCTGGGACCATCTAGAGAGTTCTGTCTGTCAATACTGGGTGATCAGGTGACCGGTGGATTTAGGGCTGTCCCGTCATCATTACAGTGCTGGACAGCTACCTCTTATGGAGTCCAGGTGAGAGAGGCAGTTACACAATTTCCTCGGTCTGGTATGTCTGATAAGTCCTTGGGCTTGGTTTTCTCATATAATTGTAATACACCCATATGCTCTCAATTCACCCTAATAAATGTATAGGATGGCTCTCTTTCCACACCCAAGACTAACTCATTAAACTATGCTGCATGGATGGCATAGGATCAGAATCATCCTTCAGCCTCAAAAATGGAGTAAGAAATTGTTTGTAAAATGAGTCTTGTGGTGGAAGGTACAGTTTTACATAGTATATACTATTTTATACGGCACAGAGTAATTTAAACAGGCACAACTGGACTGTAAGAGTGACTTTCTAGTATCAGTAAAGCATAGAGTCATTTTCCCAGGAAGAAAAAATGTTGTGCATCCTATTGTCATTCTTTAAAAGAGAAAGAGCAATCAAGAAATGGGTCCAACCTAGGCCCTCGGCACATGCATTGTGCATCTGGGTCTTCATGTAGGATTCCTAAAGCGGGGGCAGGAGCTGTCTCTGACTACACTGCCTGCCTTTGGATCCTCCCCCTAACTGGGCTGCCTTGTCTAGCCTCAGTGCAAGAGGATGTACTGCTGCTGTGGCTTCATATGCCTGGACTGCTTGATATCCGTGGGAGGCCTTCCCTTTTCTTGATATCCCTGGGAGGCCTTCCCTTTTCTTGCAAGAAGGAGTAGGGAGTGGGGTTCAAGGGGGGGGGGCTGAGAGGGGGCGCAAAGCTGTGATTGGGATGTACAATGAGTAAATAACTTAGGGGAAGAGAGAGAGAGAGAGAGAGAGAGAGAGAGAGAGAGAGAGAGATTGATTGATTAGTGGGTAAAAGTTTGACTCTCCTGGTCAGGACACTTCATCTGCTAGAAAAGTCTGTTGAAATTTTTAAGCAGCTGAGTATACCCCTACCCAGGGGCCACAATGCCTCCTCGCACCTTCAAGTCCAGACTCTTGAGCAAGGCCTACAAGGATTCTGAACTCGTTCTATTGTCTGAGTGGCTCTTGCTTATCACACATAAGTCACGGTAAAAGCTTGCTTGTCTTTCCTTTAAAACTGGTGTGTTTTAGTCTTCAGAGCCTTTCAACATACTCTCTCCTGATTAGGACCCCTTCTTTTTTATAAAATGTATTTATTTAGTTTTTCTTATTCACTTTACATCTCACTTGCTGCCCCCTCCCTGAAACTACCCCCTCACAATCCTTCTTGCTTCTCCTTTAAGCAGGTAGGGGCCCCTGGGTACCCCTCCGCCCTGGCACATCAAGTCTGCAAGCCTCTCCTGAGCTATCCTCTATCATGTTATTCAGTTTTACGTGAACCTGAAATTACTTTTTAATTTATTCATGTGTTATTGCTATCTCTCCCTTAGAGTCTAAGTCCCTTAGGATAAGATGGGGTTGTGGCTTTTTTTTTGGTCACCATAAAAGAAAGCAGAGTCTAGAACAGTCCTTGGGACAAGATTGATATATTTTTTTTTTTTTGTATATATTTTTTGTAATCAGTAAGTTTGGAAAAGCTAAATAGTTCCTCTGTCAAAATTTTTTTCCCAACCAACAGCAGTTAATCTATACATAAACGTGGCCTATGGAGCCATTAATCACAAACCTTGCTTACTGAGCACCACCAATGGCAAGCCAACATGGAATGCTTACAACTCCTATAAACATTCATCTTCCCAGGTACCATCCAGACACTCTTTTGGCTCTGGTGATTCTTGGGTGCAATTAGTTGCAGAGCACACCATCAACTATCCAGCAGGCTACACTCATGAACAAACATGGTGCTGGCAAGGTTCCTTGGAGGGCACAGGCTGGTGGGCTCCTCCATTTCTGAATACTTCATATAGATTATTAGAAAATTGGGTAAATGAGGTTTAAGAATAATTTTACTAATAACAGAGTCAAGAATTGTTAATATCAGCATAAATGTCTTTCCATTGTGCACCACACAATAGTTTAAAACACCTAGTTATTAGACAAACATCTAGGAAGGTTAGGGTTTCTTTAACTCCACTGCAACCCTGGAAATATACCCTATCAAAACATATGTGTGCATTAGTGGCAATCACTAGAGACACAATAAATACAGTCCTCTCATCCGTTTTCAATCCTGAAGACTAAACTGAGTGCCTACCACATGCCATGGAAGTGCTCTGGTACGAAGCTGTACTGCCAACCCTATTTTAAATTTCAGAAATTTAAAAGAGAGAAAGCGTGTCATTAAGTCCTACAGCATAGCCTTGACCTTGTCATCTTCCCACCTTAGCCTCCTGAGTAGCTGAGATGACAAGCCTGTACAAACCGTGCCCAGTGGTGTTCAATTTTTATGCAGGTCCTTTAGACATACTGCACTATGTGTACCTGATGAGTGCCCCTCCCCGACAGTGGCTAATGTAAACACACCTTAAGCAATCATAAATGCTTGGATTAACATCAGTCAAGATATCTTAAGCACATATACATTTAAATGGCTCTGCTGATTTCCATTTTATAGGCTTGGAAACCTAGTATATTAAATGAGATCAGGATTCAGAAAAATAAGATTTTTTGTGTCCCTAGGATTTTGTTGCAGTGTCTAAAATAGAACCAAAAATGAAAAATATAATACAAGCATGTATGAAGGAATTACTGTGTGTCACATTCTTTGTATATATCATCTTGTTTTATCATTTCAAAAAACCCAGCAAACAGTCTCCTGCATGAAGACAAAGAAGAGGCAAGGGTTTCCTCAAGACACCACAACTAGTGAGGCTGGAGCTGGTTCTCACCAAGAAGTCTGACTAAAGAGCCCTCATTCTTAGCAACTGATCCTACCCTACCATCTCAGGAGCTCACAAGCCACTTCTTGTCACTTGTAAGTTCAGAAACACCTGCACATCCCATTGTGTTGGTGGAGCATCACTAGCATCTTGTTCCTAAAGCTAAAGTGCCACCATTGTTTATAGTGTCTTTTTTGTAGAGCATTCATAATGGATTGGAGCTGAGCCCCATGACAGGGCAGCTCTCATTCTTCGGCAGGAGGGTGAAATGACTACACAGCTACAGTCAGCCTGAGGGAATTGCGAATTTCTTCATCCATTTATTCACTCCCTAGCTCAGTCAATAAATACCTGAGAGATGTGCAATTTATAAAAAGCTGTGAATATAACAGTAGTGAGGCAACCTGACATTTCACATCTGCCGTGTACATGCTAATCCATTGATAAATGTGAAAGCAAGCGGCTGCAAACGATAAAGGGAACACAAGTGATGGTGAATCGTTGCAGATCTCATCCAGGGGTTCCACAGGAACCAATCCAATGGTGATCTGGGGTGGGGAGCTGAAGACCAGTGTAAAGTTGAGTGTGGGGTCAGGGGGCTTCAGACGAAGGGGAAAAAGCAAGGACATGTCCAGCACAGAAAAGACGACTCCATTGCTATGTCTGAAAATGGTGGGCATGGCTAGAGGGTGGAGAGAAGTGGTGGAGAGGGTACAGCCCACTGTAAGGAAAGCAGGAAGGTGGTCCTCAGTACCCTTCTGCAGGCTATTCCCAGTATTTTCCTAAGGATTCTGCCTACTCTGAACCCTGGATATTATTGTGTGCCCCTTTGTGCAGACAAGAAACATGACCCCCAGGATAAGGAAGTCCATTTTACCTACTGACAAAAAGAGAGTAACTAGCATATTCAGTCAAATGCTCTGACTCTGACCCTCCATTACTAATTACTTGGCCAACACTGCCAAAACACATAGACACCATGGCCAGAGAAGTAACTTATTGGAAGTCACTCGGTGATATGGTGCTGATCAAACCAAAGCAGGCTGTTTCTAGAGCCTGAGCACTAAGTACTGTCTTTTGCTGCCTACTAGCTAATTGTAGGTGCTAGCTAGATGGACCTCAGACCTTTCACAAGGGAAATAACTGATTTTGCTAAGAGGGATATGCCTTCCACAAGGCCTGCAAGAAAGTGTTGCTCTAATAACCAGGAAAGAGAAACAGTTGGGTCTCAACCTATATGACCCTCGTGCCCTGAGGCCAACATGTGATGGAGATGCATGAACACAAGCATAGGATGTACACAGCATCAGCTTCTCTCCCTGAGTCTCAGCATGTTGTGCATTGAGCTAGTCTGATGATCCACTTTTCCATAGGAAGAGCAGCATCTTGAAAGTCTTCCAACCACTAACTCCTGGACCAGAAGGATGGCTCCAGAGCCATTAGAGCAATAAAGCCCAACATTAGGATTGCTTTTCCTCCAAAGAACATGTTTTCCCCTTCGTAGGACATGAGAACTTCACTCTATAGCAAGGAAAATGGCTCCCTCCTCAGAGCCCAGCCTTGGATATAGCAGTGAGTTCTGTCTGCCAGAGACATTCTACTAGTCTTGCTTGTTTGTTTATGAGTTGGAGAGCACTCCCTTCATGGGCATCTGGCAGGGTAAAAGAGTAAAAAAAACAAACAGAAAGTACAGCATGTATTTCTGCTGTCTCCTGGCACTCAGAGCCTATCATGCAGGCAGTCCCTGGCATCACTTTGGGGCAGAGGCTGGCATTCTCTTGGCCAGGGGGCCAGGAACCAGTGCCTCATTTCTGGTGCCATCTCTACCCTCCCCTTGCCCCACCATGTGTTTCTTGTGTTTTTGCAGGCAACAAGCAAAGCTTCCTATTGCAGTGGTTCCTGACCCTTTCTGGCAGGAAGCTTCCTCTTGTCCTGGATATCACCTGGTTATCATCCCAGCGTCCACGTGCTAAGCCAAGTATCCTTTTAGTATTTATTACCGAGATTCCTGATTTTTGCCACCTGACTTTCGATTATCTATTTCTCCTTTGCCTGGTGCTATAAAATTCATTTTGTCTCTTCCTCTGCATGACTAAGTCCTACCTGGACTGAAACACTTAGTCACAAATATTATTTTCTGCTATGAGTTAGAGCAACAGCTCCCATCCGTCCTTAGGCATGACCAAGCTCATGGATCCTAGAGACTCAGATTTCTTTCTCTCCTACACAATAGACTGACCATACCACAGAGAGTTCTCCACTGGGCTGTGGAAGTTCAGGGGCTTCACTTTAAAGCTAGGACTTGACACAGGATTTATCCCTGATTTATTTTTCTTCCTCTCTCACCTCAGATCACTTTCTCTCTAGATAAAAAAGGATTAAGAATGTGGAAGAGGTACACTGCCTGGGCCAGGACTGCTCCATGCCCTGTCCCCCTTCCTTCCCAGCCTTCCAAGTGCCCCTGTTCTTTCTTCAGAATTTACCTTAAGAGATTGAGTCTACTGTCCTTTGCCAGAGTGAAAAACAGGGAGTCCCTACTTGACAGGTGTTATAGACAATTAAAACGACAGGAAATTCTCCCTTTTGATTCCAAAACACACATTTCAACTTCAAGCTCTGTTGAACCAGCTAATTTTGAGTCAAGATAAACCTCCCTCCTTTTGCTCTGTGTACTAGGGTTTCAGACAGTTAGAAACCAATACAGTTAGGTCATTTCATTCTATCTCTCCATTGCTGAACCAAGAGAATAAGGCAGATCTTTAACTGCTTGTGGGCTGTTAGAGGCTGTGCCAAGTCAGAAGTTGACACTGAGGATAATAAAATAACCAAGTAAGTCACTTCACTGTTGTTTTAGTCAGGATTCTCTAGAGTCACAGAACTTATAGGTAGTCTCTATATAGAAGGGAATTTGTTAATGACTTACAGTCTGTAGTCAAACTCCCCAACAATGGTCAGCAGGAGCTGTGAATGAAAACCCGAGGATCTAGCAGTTGCTTGGTCCCACGAGGCTCACAGACAAAGATGATTGAATCTTCCTCCGTCCAATGTCCTTAATGTAGATCTCCAGCAGCAGGTGAGGCCCAGATTAGAGGTGTGCGTACCACCACACCTGAAACTTGTGTTTTCCAGACTCAAGATCTAGATCACAGGTAAGCCCTCTAATTCTGGATTGTAATTCACTCCAGATATAGTCAAGTTGACAATCAGAAACAGACGCTACAACTGTATCTTACTATTGCTGAACAAAGGGAAGGAGGCAGAGCATGGAGGTCATTTTATGCAGCTGGTCTGTTTGAGGCTGGTCCAAATCAGAAATTCAAATGACACTTAAAACAACAAAAGTATTGTCTCTTGTTAGTGTAGGAAACTAGCTGAGTGCAGAAGTATGATTCCACCAAGTGTCTCGTGAGACTTCCTGAGGAACAAGGAAACATCCACTTGCCTAGAAAGGAAACAACCAAAAGCAGATCAAAGAAACAATTACTCTAACATTCGAATGAACGATTCAGTGAGTTTGCTGGTGTTTACTTAAATGAGTAGGGGCCACTCAAAGGTAGTTGTGTCACTAAAAAGCCTACCTTAGTATGGGTAATAACATCTCATGAAAGCTACAACCCCCATGCTCTCTACATTATGTGCAAGCAGCTGGACAGGTCAGAATCTCAACTAGCAGTTGTTTGCTGCTTTAATAACCATAGTCAAGCCCTGTGTATCTTATTAGTTTCAGGTACTTCTTGAGACTTGTGAGGTGTTACTTCATGAGACTTATTAGTCTCTGCCCTCCCCTTCCAGGTGGGGGGAATGCTTCAACTTAGAACTTTCTGATCAGTAAGCAGCCTCCTTGCAGCATGAAATGTTTCAACTCTGCTTCACAATAACAAGTCATCAATTTTTTTGTATTGAGAAGTTTGTATACTTGTTTGAATTCTCAAGGGTAGACATGATACCGAAGGTTCAGTTTTGAGGCAATTTTAGCCCCTGAATTATAGAATCTTGTTCACAGTTTTAAGTCACACTAGAATGTGTCTGGAAATATATATATATATATATTTATTCAGTATATATATATACTGAATAAAATGGACTGGTAAATTATAAATTGGTAGAAGTTACTTGAAAATCAATTCTATAGTATGGGTTTAACATCTGGGGTTTATAAATCCTTCCAAATTGGCAAAAACTCAATTCAGTTAAAAGCACTGAAAAGCTTTCAATAGATGTTTTGCTAAAGAAGATACAAAAGTAGCCAAGAGACACATAAAATGAAGTGATTATCATTAGACGTTAGGCAGGTGCAAATCAAAACTACAGTGAGATGACCCTTTACATGTTGGTGGCTGAATAAGACAAACAGCCAACATGAAGTGTTCAAAAGGGAAAGGTGTAAGCTAGGGGAGTCCTTGTGTAGAACAGTGTGGTGGTTCCTCAAAAAGCCAGATCCAGTGGCCTGGGGAGACTGCACATGCACATGTACATACAGAAACTAGATATAACACTGCTATATGATCTAGAAATCCTATTCCTAAATCTGTATCCAAGATAGCTGAAAGCTAGGATTCAAACACTGATATCGTATCGACCGATGTTCATTGAAGTATTGCTATGCCCAAAAGGTGGAAACAAATATAATATAATAACAAATAAACAAATATAAGTATACAGATGTTGATTAAAAGATGAATAATATACACAATGTGGTATGCAACAAACAGTGGACTAGGATTCAGACACAAAAGGCATAGAGTTCTGAGCCATCGAATAATATAGATGAATTATATTGTGGTATGAAATAAGCCATATACCATGATTCCAGTTATAGAAAGGAAATAAAATGCAGAGAGCGCAGTCGAGGCTTCTAGCTCCTGAAAGGTGTGGGATGTGTCCAGTTATCATTTAGTGACACAGATCCTTCTGAAGTGATGAGAAAATTTGGAAATAATATGGATGTTCCTAAAATCACTGACCTGTCCACTTAACAGTGACCAAAAGAGCAAGTTTCATTAAATATATTCTACAATAAAAAAATCATGAAAAAATAAGATAAAAACAATAAAGCTGAATAAATACTTACAGTTTTTCCCTTAGGGTTTAACTAAGTATCAGTGTCAGAACTCAAGATTACACTTTCAATTTTCATGTTAGCGCTTAATACACCATCACAGTCACTCAGATAGTTCAAGTTATAGGACTCTTCTGCCTTTCAGTTCTGGGCTTGCAGGATGTCTCCTAAGTGTTTGGTTGCTAAGAGGGGCTGGGTGAACTTGCCCTTGGGGTAGGTATCAAACAGCAGGGTCTAGTTAGAACTCAGAATTGCTAGATTTAAAGCAAATTGCCTCAGGCAGTCGCTAGGCTACAGTTCCTTGGAATACCCTCTTTCCCTATTGTCATCAGAGACCCCAGGCACTTTCAAAAGAGGGGAGTTCCCTTGAAATCCAAGGTCAATCAATACTATTCAAGGAGAACAGGGCCACCCTGGGTGTTCTCTGCAAGTATGACAACTAGATGGTGCCAGACACAGCAAGCAAAATGGCAGCTTGAACCGGTAAGGCCAGGATCCAGGCAGGCAGCAGGTGACCTTGCTTTACACAGGTCACAGATGGGACTGCAGTCAGTCCTGCCAAGGGCTCAGATCCAGCTCAACATGTCTACTAGCAGCACATTCAGAGGAGGTCTTGTCAGCTCCTTCTGGGGTGGATATGATCAAGGGGGTCACAGAGGGCCCCAGGAAGCCTGACCCAGGCAACTATAGTCTGCTATGTTGTTAACAAGTGCTTAAATTGAGTCCAGGAAAGATGGTGGAGACCATCTCTAAGACCGGTCTAATGGGCTGCTGCCTGACCGGGCTGCTCCAGATTTCTATTCTCTGCTACTTTGGAGACCTAGCTGATGAAACTGCTTTCCTTTCTGAGCATGCAAGGCTTGTTCCTGCATTCATAAAAGCTTTATTATCTCTGCATCTGGGGAATCAGGATGTTTCCAGATCAGCCCGAGGAGCCTGGCAGCCTGGAAAATGAGTCATGCCATAGATTCTTCAGGCCATTACAAAACAGTTTGCTCCACCCTCCTTTGCTCTGGCAGCTGAGGTCTTGATGCACCTTGCAGCCTGCTATCCATTAATACTGCTAAGGAGGATTTGCAAAGTATTTAAAATCAGCTCTCTTTCTCTGACTCAGCCCCTGTGGTGCAGGCCAGTTTCTGGGATGAGGCTGGATCAATAAATGCGTTCTTTCTGTCTGTTGAAACTTTGTGTCTTCCAATTAGAAGAGAGGAACAAAACATGTTGCTTTATTATATAGAGACAGCAGTCAATTCTGGCTGGGAGTGGAGTAGGAAATGCTGCTTTTTCAGATGTTTGTGTAACACAAACAACAAAGCCTCACTTGGAAAGCAACAGGATTTTTCTTAGCCAAATTTCATATAAATGGGCTCTTCCAGTGTTAAAAGACAGAAGTGAGCAGAAAAGAAAGTCCTCCGGGACTCTCTCCCGCCTGGGTGTGTGGAATCCAGCACCAACCTGCAGCATGCAAACCTGCCAGCCAGTGTCCTAACTGGATGTTATTGAAACCCTGCTTGGCCCAGGTGAATTACAAAATCCCTGCTGGTTCTGAATCCTTTGTCTGTGGGAGGCCAGGCACTGAAATACATACACCACAACCAGGCTGCTACCCACAAGCCTCTCCACTGCACACTGAAGAAGTAGGGCTTGTGGGCTCTCCACACACTTGAACACCATACTCAGGCCTTCTTCCTTCCCAGAAGGCAATCTTTTTGGACTCTTGAGGCTAAGAACTTTTCAGGTAGTATCTGGATCTAAGGCCAGAGGTTCAGTTTAAACATCAGTGTACTGCTGGGGAGGAGGGATGGGGGGGAGATAAAGGCAGAAGCGAGGGATGGAGAAAGAGAAGAGCGAATGGGAGCCTGAGAATCAGAAGAATTGGGTTTTACTCACAGCCCTGCACATTGTCGACTAATTATCTGCCCCTTCTTATGGATGGAAAAGAACTCAAAACTAAAGTCTTTTAAGGATTTTTCCCCAACAAGTCTGCAGCGTGAAGGTCAAATAAGACAATTAGGCTCAGACTTTTCACACTACCCAAGTAAAACTAGGCCTCCTAGACCTGGAAGCTATTGTCAGCACAAAACTATTACACACAAGTGCGAGTGCGTGTGCACCCACCCACATACACACACACTTATACGCATAGTGACAGACAGAGAGACAGACAGATAAATGGGCACAGAGAAAAAAAGAAGGAATGGATCTAATCTCAGAGTGAGAGAAAGACATATACACACAGAGGGTGAAAGAGAGAGAATGGGTTTAATCTTCAACACTGAAAAAGAAGTTATGGAGGACACAGCATACACTTTATTGAATGCCTCATTAAAGATGACACCACAGACCATGGCCGCCATCTTTTCTATGGGTGTCCTAGACACAGCTCGTTTTCTCATTTCTTTCATCATGGTACCTAGCCCATCTTCTCTGCTCCCAGCAGTTCAGCCAGAGCTGACCAGGCTCCCTTACATTCCTCCTCTTCAAGACTCTGCCTCCAGCTTTCCACACAGTTTTCTCCAAAGTACATGACACCACACCGTTACATGTGTGAGGGAACTGAGTTTCCCCACTCTGAAGCTTTTCAGTACAGCTTTTCTCCCCATTGACAAGATATGTACGACAAAGAACCAACAGTTGGGCTGGGGTGGTTAGCACAGAGTTCCCCCATTCTCCTCCCTGGTGAGTGCAGCAGAATTGAATGGAGACAATATAGAAAGGGGTCTGGCACAGTGCCTGATGCAGAGGGAATGAAAATTGTAGGCTTAGACTTTTAAAACCTATTTTAAATAATCGTTCTCAAACACTTCAACTTTCCTTCTAGCTCACCATCCAAAGGTAGAGGAGAAAAGATGATAAATTGGGCACGGAGATGTGGACCTGTTTAAGACTAGTTCTTTCTTTCTTTTTTTTTTAAAATTAATTTATTTTTTAAATTATTTTTAAATTTATTTTTCATATTTTATTTACATTTCAAATGTTTCCCCCTTTCCAGATCTCCCTTTTGGAACCTCCCCATTCCCTCACCCCTCCCCCTGCCACTATGGGGGTAATCTCCCACCCACCCACCCACTCTTGTCTTCCCTCCTAGGTATTCTCCTGTATTGGGGAATCTAACACCCTCAGGCCCAAGGGCCTCTCCTCCCCCTGATGTCTAACAAGACCCTCCTCTGCCACATTTGTGGCCAGCACCATGGGTCCCTCCATGTGTATTCTTTGGTTGGTGGATCAGTCTCCAGGAGTATCAGGGGTCAGGTCAGTTGCCACTGTTGCTGGGGATGCACACTCCCTCAGCTCCTTCAGTCCCTTCTCCATGTCCTCCATCTGGAACCTCACACTCAGCCCTATAGTTGCTGTGAAGTGACTCTTGGGTATTTCAAACTTTTGGGCTAATAACCACTTAGGTCACTTCCAATCTCTGTTGTCAGGATACCAGCAGTTCAGTTCAGTAGTGTCAGGATATCAAACATGAATCATCAGCAGTAGTACGATCTTGCAGAAACCACCAGGCTTCTGCCAAATCAGCTCAAGTTAACGGGAACAACCAGGACCAGCTGGGACACCAAGAGAAGTTCTCTGTTGTGCCTCCCTCAATGGAGGGAAGATCAGCAAAGACTTGAGACCAATGAAGCATTGCAAAGCTAGCTATAGAAGTGTACAGTAACTGTCCGCTGAGTTCTATTTATACCCTCTCCAAAAATCACGTGTCTTCCCATGTGAGTTTGCCTCAGAAAAATACCATGTGAGTCTGCATCACATGACAGTACCAGAAACTTTCACTTCAAAAATGGCAAAAAGTCGGGGAAGAGAGTGATTAGCTCATACAAACTATTACCCCATCTCAGCTAGACATCTTCCCTCTAGATCTGTGCCCCTTTTGCCAAATGTATGGGCCTCTGAAACACATTGTACGCTCAAGGCCAGAAAGCACTAACTGAAAGTCTCTGGGCCCCAGAGAAGAGAGGTCACAAAATGAATGTAGACAAATCCCTTCCTCAACACCACCGCAAAGATGTAGCTTTCTGATGAGAGGGGAGAAATCTGCATGAAGTCAAGTATTTTTTCAAGCAAGAGAGTTCCTAAAGGCACAGGTTCCCTAAGAGGCAGCAAAGGTTTTCCAAGAAGAACCAGGGCTATGAAACCCAGCAGCATCCTCAGAGCAGATGGAGAAGTCCCTTTAGAATAGCTGGCTCCTTACTGGCGGACAGCCCTTTCCAAGGCAGACTTCCACTTTGTGTCTGCCTAGATTATGAAGTCCATTATGAGAGAAATAGGCATGCCCATGGATTCCCACTCTGGCCTCTTTGCTCATCTCAGACTGATCAGAAAACTATCACAATTTCAGTGACTTTAGAGAGCTGGCCTCCTGAAGGGGTTGGAAATAATGTATACAGAATGCTCACTCAGGATTCCTGCTGGCTTGTCCAGCTGGAGATCTTTTGTTTTAGATGACAATATAACCAAAAGCCAAACCAAAAGGATCCCAAGCCTGGAAGCACAGAGAAAAAGAGGTGCTCTGGGCCTTCAGTGTAGACTCTTGTTTCCATCTCCTCAGGATTCTAGAATTAAGTCTTTCTCTTACTCAGAAGGAAGACCTTGTAAAAGCTCTCAGCCACTGCTTGCTTCCAGGGCCAGGCAGAGTCAATCCTATGTCCCTGCTCCCAAAGCGCTCAGTGGCTCATGGGGAAGTAAGGCATGCAGACAGGGAGTAAAAATAGTAATCATGCAGCAGCCAAGGCTGTTGTTCTAGGCAAGGAATCAGAATAGGTACTACCCCATCCCCTGTACACTGGGGGAAGGGGGTGATTGAGGCCTCCTTACCTGAGACTGGATGGCAGGACTGAGATCAAACACAAAAAGGGTTGAGAGTCTGACCAGCACACATAGCTGGGGAGTGTGTCATGCCATATAGCTTTTTCTTAAGGATGATTTGACAACAGTATTAGGAAGCTCTCAAAAGCTGAAGATTATCAAGACAGCAATTCTAACAGGGGAATATGCTCCAAGGCAATACTCCAGAAGGGTAATCTAAGAGTGTTGATAATGATGGTGATCATGACGTAAGTCATGGAACAGTATATAGAAATTGATTAATAGGGATGACTCTGTCATCTTTAAGACTGATGTACACATTTACTCATGTACAAAAGAGGTTTTGATGTCTCAAATACAAGAAAATAAACAGGTTATCAACTACTTGTATCATATGATCCAACTGTTTAGAGAGGTGTAGAGATGTCCATGTGCTGTCTGTACAGAGCAAGTCAGAGGTTATGTGATAGAGATTTTCCAACAGTTTCTAGCTCTAGAAAAAAATGTAGGTGATTCTTACCTTATGTTCCTTCCTTCCTTCCTTCCTTCCTTCCTTCTTTCCTTCCTTCCTTCCTTCCCTCCTTCTTCTTTTTCCAGTTTTAACTGCTATAAAATATATGTAACATCAAATTTACTGTTAGCCATTTTAGATACTTGGTTTGGCAGTATTTGTTATATCCACACTAGTGAGCACATAAATCCCCAGAACCATTTCATCTTGAAAAACTGAAACTCGAAGTACCCCCTCAGTTCTGATCTCTCCCCACCACCCCCAGGCCCCAGTGGCCACCTGTCCTGTGAATTTGCCCAGGATGTGTTCCTCACACACCTGGAATCAGGTAGTGTGTCTTTTGGAACTGGTTTAGAATAATGTCTTCCAGGAAGCAACGTATGTTAGAACTCCCTTCTCTCATGTGTGTGTTTCTGTGTATCTCTCTGTCTCTGTGTGTGTGTAGGAGGTATGTATGGTGTGTCTGTTTATATGCATTTGTGTACGTGTTTCTTTGTCAGTGTACACACAAGATATGTATACGCACACACACACACAAGAGGATGCATATGAAGGGTAAGGAAAACCTTGGACAACTGTGGGTTTTAGTCCTCAAATACTACCTACCATAATTTTAAGGCAGGCTTTTCCACCGGTGTGGAATTTGGCAAATAGTCCAGGCTGCTAGGCCAGTGTCTTCATTAGGGTTTCTATTGCTGTGACCAAAAAGCAAGATGGGGAAGAAAGGGCTTATCTGACTTACACTTCTACACTACTGTTCATCACTGAGGGAAGTTAGGAAAGGAACTCAAACAGGACAGGAACCTGGAGACATGAAAGGCACAGAGGCCATGGAAGGGTGCTGCTTACTGGCTTGCTCAGCCTGCTTTATAGAACTCAGGACCACCAGCCCACCAGGGGCTGGGCCCTCCTGAATTGATCACTAATTGAGAAAATGCCTTACAGCTGAGTCTCATGGAGGCATTTCCCCAGTTGAGGCTCCTTCCTCTCTCGGGACTCTTGCTAGGGTCAAGCTGGCATAAAACCAGCCAGTCCAGCCAGAAAGCAGCATTAGTTTCCCCAAACCCACACCTTCTGATTGCTGGGATTATATACACTTCATAGTGGGCTTTATAATGCTCAGTATGTGGGTCAGACCCAAGTCAAAGCTAGCTAGTGGGTCAGGAAGAGGACTGGCTGCTGTGTATGTAACTACAAGGAATTAGGACAGGCATGTCTGTTCTGGAAACTTTCCAGACACCCACCTCGCCCCTTGCTTCACTCTTCCATCTCCTCCTTGAATAATCCCCTCCCCTTCTCTCTCTGTCTCTCTGTTTCTCCCTTTTTTCTTTTTTCATTGCTGCTTAGTTTCATGGATCCCATATCCTTGGCCTTCCTGGCTGGGTCAGCTCTGCTGCTGTTAGGAATGTTCCCAGTACAGCAAACCTGGCTTCCTCTCATCTAAGTTTTCTAACTGTTCCTTTGTCTCTGCCTTAGCAACCTGGCTGTATTTGGTATAGAATAAACACTCAGAGGATATGTTTACAAATGGATAAATGATGTCTTGGGGAATTAAAATTGATCCTAATTCTCTAAGTAGAGCCTGGACACCCAGGGCTGCTTCACAGCCCACTTTCTGGCTCTGTCTGTCCATCTCAGCATCCCCACCTTCACACTCTTAGCCCTGACATCCTCTCAGGCCTTCAGTCTTGCAGGTGGGGCCTGAAGGGAAAGTGGGCAATACTGCCCCGCAAGGGCATAAAGACACACTCACCTGATATTGCACAGCTGATTCTGGGGCCTCAGCAGGCATGTGGTGTTTGGAGGAATTTCACCTCTGAGCTGCCAGAATGTATTTAAACAGCCAAGATGTGTCCCAACAGGGACAAATGCAAGCAGCCAACGAGCACAGGGAGCTCCCTGGCAAGTGTTCTCATTTCTCAGGGGAACATCCCAGAATTTCTGCCTATGGGTGGGTTCTTGATTTCTAAATTTCTAAAACCTGATCTAGGCTAGGAGCTGGCAGGTGTCCCCAAGAAGTCTTCTCAGGCATACCTCCTTAGCTCATCCGGCTCAGGATTCCATCTGCTTTGGCAGATGAGCATACTTACAGTTTGTTTTTAGTTTATCATAAAGTTAATGTGTTTATTTCCATGGTTGTGACCACACTACATCTGGGGATTTAACATATGCTTTATCGTGTAAAAGAAGATAGTACTGTTGATTATTTTAATAGTCTTAATATGTAAAAGTTACTAAAGGGGGCATCTTTAAACCTTTGTGTGTGACTTTGAATTTATTTTTTTACACGTCTCTACTTTTATTTATTTATTTACTCTCCACCAGTTTAAATCTGGGACACGTACGGCATCACACAGATTCTGTGTCCAATGGCCTTTGCAGGAAGGTTGCTTCATAATTTGACATGACCCATACCACTCTTTCCATGAGCCTGAGTTACTTTTCCCCAGATCACTCTGGTTTTGTTTGGTTTGCCTCCAGGAGTCACTGTATTGTTTTTTGCTTTATACACATAAGCACATCTGTTGCCTAAGTAGGATTATCTCGGGCATAAATGCCTTCAATTTTAAGACGAGCCGTGTGCTCTCTTTGGTTCTGGAGACCTCACTTGTAGCCAGCAAAAATGGCCTTGACCCCACTGCCTTCCAGACATACTTGCTTTTTGAAGTCCTGTTCCCAGTAGGCCTCCATAGGCACCAAGATGGAGAAAAGAATGAGACTTTGAAATTTAAACAACCAGAAACTAACAGTGTCCAAAATAAAAGACCATGGAAATCTCATACAGCAGGGTTTTTCGTCCTGGATCCCAGATTAGGCACAAACCACACCCAAACACATGTTTTCCCAGAGACATCCTTTATTAAGCTGGAAGAAAAGTTCAAGTAGCTGTTTTTTAACTCAGGCAGAAAAACCAGCCGGTGATAACCTCGAAGGCATAACATTTAAGAAGAGAAAGGGAGAGGTCTGCGCTAGGATGGGTTAGGATGAGGTGGTATATTTTGATTGGGCATGTCAATTGAACCAAGGGTGGCTCTTGCTTGCTGAACTTTAATAGCTAGTCCTTGGTAGTCAGCCTAGGGAAGAAGAAGCAGCCCACTAGGAAGGAAAAAGACCTTGGTGGCTAGCTTTAGGAATGTAATTTAAATGGTTTTCAGGAAAGCAGGGGGAATGGGGGGAAGAGCAAGGCCTGCCAGAGCCATGCTGGCCACACTCAAGAGAGTTACATTTGAGAATATGACTACATCAGACCCTTGTGTGTGTTGGTCCTCTGGCTTATCATCAGATAATGTGTAGCATTGTCATACTGACTTCACAGATGAGGAAACTTAAGGTGAGGAAATTTGCCCAGGCTTATGAAGCCTGTAATCATCAAAGCAACATTTAAAATACAAATCTCCAAGGTCAGGTTCTTACCATCTACAGTCCTCTCAACCGACTAGCATCTCTTTGAATACATCAGTGTTGAGTGCTTGCATGGCTTGGGTTTCTGACTGAGGGTGGGAAGGGAACGGAGAAAAGGACAGACAGACACAAGGACACAGATAAACTGGGGTCAGGTGTGCTGAGTACAAGATGCTGAGTGGAACAAATGAACTCAGGACCTGGAAGTTGAGTTTGTTTATTATACTGCATGGGGGGAGGGGGGAAGCTAGTCTCAGTGCGAGGTCTCTGCAGGTGAGCAGGCTCAGGCAGTAATCAGCTGAGAAAGCTGCAGTTGCTAGTTTTTGCTCACACTGGTCAGTAGTTAGTAAACATTTCTGCTTGTACAGGCTGCCAACACCAGCACTTGGATCAAGAAGGCTTTGCCCTCTGAGCCACACCCCAGTGTGAAAACTTTTGTGAGGCATGAGTCCTTGCATTGGCTGTACCTGTGTCACACAAGACACTCAGGACTTCCTTTATATACCAGTCCAGGCTTCCTTGGCTCCTCACAAATGGGCTTTCTTCCTCCTGTCTAGTTCCGCCCTGGTGTTCTGTACTCCACGCTCCCACTGATCTCTATCTCTGCACTGATCACTGGGCATTGTATTGATCTCTCTGCTGCTTGGTAGCTCTCCCCTATCTTGTGCCTCCACCTCAAACACTGCTCAGTGGGTAACTTCCTTGACAAAAGTCCCTGGGGTTACCAAAGTTGTGCCTCCTGCGTGTGTGTGTGTGTGTGTGTGTGTGTGTGTTCTAGAAATTCTACAGGGCAAATAAAACATGCACCCCTAGAGACAAAAGAACTCATCTCAATTTATGCACTAACGCTTTGGAAAGTTCTGGCAAACTGCCTCTGCCCCCAGCAATTTCTCAGCCCTTTTATAGGTCAGGTGTGGATAGCTGTGGGTGGCCTCTAAATCAAAATTCCACCAAAAGAACTTTTATCATAGTTATGAGTGTTCACAGGGACGGAAACTGTAGGAAGAACGGTTTGGAGGTAGGTGTTTTGCAGGTAGCAATATACAAAGCATATAAACATTTGCAGGTATCAATTTAAAAACCTCCCTTCCTTAGCAAATAGGATCTGAAGTAGGACCTTTGTCCAGATAGCTGGTAACCACTCCTTAGGGCAGTTTCGTACAATTGTTTGCATTCCCAAGTTACCAAGTAGGGACTTTGTAACAGGCAGGCAGTTGTCTTTAACTCATTTCACTTTTATACGTATCATAGATTAATAGCCTTTGATTTTCATATATATATATATATGAAATATATGTTTTTCATATATATGAATACAAATTAAATATTTGTATCATCTCTTCTTCATGTGCACTCAAATGTGCGAGTGTGTGTGCCCTTGCACATGTAGAAGCAATGGCAGGACCAGAGGGGGGACATAGGGTTGTCTTTATAAATCACTCTTCACCTTTTTTCTGGAGATGGAGTCTCTCACTGACTGTGAACGAAGCTGGCTGGTTTTCTCGTAGGTGGGCTGGTATGTAAGCTCCCAGAATCCACCTATTACTGCCCCCACCTCAAATCCATGCCGAGTTTGCAGGCATGTGTGGCTGTACCTGACTTTTTCACGGATGCTGGGAATTCACACTCAGGTCTTTGTGCCTGGATACCAAGTGCTTTTACCCACTGAGACATCTCCTTAGCCTGCTTTCAGCATCTTTCACAGTATAGACTCTAAACACTTCCCTGGGATGGATGGCAGGATAGTACCCAGTCCTTATTAGGTAGAAAACTATCTATCACAGGCTGCACAGAGGCGGCCTCTCACCCTCTACAGGTACTATCACTCTGCAGGCATGCTTATTTCCTCAGAATGCCCTGTGGCTGTGCCCAACTCCTAAATCCTCTCTGATTGGATCACCTCTTCAGGAATCCCTCTCCTGACTGATCCAGCTTAGTCTCTTTCCACCCGTGGTCTGCTTCTTGTCCTTGCTTTCAGTTATTGCTCCTGCAGTCACATAATATTGTTTCATGTGTGTTTTCTCAATTTTCTCTACTGGAGAGCAAGCTCACTCACACATACCCCCCCCACACACACACATACAGAGAGAGAGAGAGAGAAGCAGCATATGGTCCTGAGTTGCTCTCTGTGTATGTAGAAAAAGTGAACTGGCCAAGACTGGCTGGGAGATCATTCTTCTTCATGGGAAGTTCATGCAAACACTAACAGGCCTGTGGGTTTTCAGTGAGCATGGCATTCTGGAGTAGCACATGGGGCTACGGCTAGTTCGAGGTCAGATCCCAGGAGAAGGACACTGACTTTCTGGATGTATGCATTTAAAATTATTGTGATAGTTGGATGTCACAAGAAATATGTTTTTTCCTCGGTTCCCAGCTCCTAAGAAAGAACTCCTAAGTGCTTGTGGGTAGTGCTAGTAGGAGGCTCTTCTGTCCTAATATTTCATGTTTGAGTTTCCTGAAATGGAATTCCTAAAACGTTTAGCATATCCCAATTGTTCATCAGCATCTGACTGGAAGCTCCTCAGTCCCAAGGAATTCTCTCTGTGGGAAGAGCATCTTTGTTTTCATGAAGCAACTCTCCACATATTGTGCCAGGAAGTGCTCACAAA
Source organism: Rhynchomys soricoides (assembly GCA_019843965.1). Lineage (NCBI taxonomy): Eukaryota > Metazoa > Chordata > Mammalia > Rodentia > Muridae > Rhynchomys > Rhynchomys soricoides. Next base: position 6,236,486 of record JADRCH010000125.1, read on the forward strand.
CCCCAAAAGACCACCAAGGAGCCGACTCCAATGCAGTCAATCAATTGCACTAGGGTCTTTATTTACACGTTCGAGCTTGGGCCACACTGACGTCTCTGATGCAGCAAAACAGGAGGGTATAGTGCCGAGCCCAGTTTCAGGCAAGCATTTATAGAGGCAAACAAACAAACAAGGGGGGTTTTCTAGCCTGGTGCTCATTTGATTGAGGGATCATTATGGAATTTTATTGTCCTTTAACATAATTGACTGATGCTGAGGGCCGAACCATAAACTTCTGATTTCTCCCTGATTGGTGGTTAATAGGAAGTGACGTACCAGGGGCAGGCTTGGAACCTGGGGTGTAGATTTGTTGGGGAGTAACCTGGAAACTGGTGCTAGGTGCCAGCTTGTTAGTTAACTCGAGTTCAACCTTAGCTCAGGTTCTCTAAGATGGAGTCCAAACCCAAGAGATCTGGCCTCTCAGATGGCCTCTTGCATAGTCTGGGGTAAGGGGCTATAAATTAGCCCACTTTCTATTACCATGACAGAATACCAGAGAATAACAATTAGAAAAAAAAGAGGTTGACTTTGGCCCACACTTTAGTCCAGGGCTCTTTGGAGAAACATCCTGGTGACAGAAACATGCAGGAGAAGTATCTGCACATTTCATGCAACCAGAAGGCAAAAGAAGAGAGAGATAATCTTGGATCACTATATACCCTTCAAAATCCTACTGCCAGCAGCCTGCTTCCTTGATGTAGTCTGCACATCTTAATAGCCTGCTCAATATGAACTCATTGGTGGCTCAAACCAGTGATGAGGCCAGCACTTTTTGATCCCATCACTTCTCAGTAATATTACCAGCACCCCATGGGAACCAGGCCCTCAACCCAGGAGCCTTTGGGGACATTCATATACAAGCCACAATAGGCTAGTTTCCCTGGAAAGTAAATGTGATAGGAAGTTTGGAACTTTCAGTCCCTTCCCTCCGGGCAGATGAAAAAGGCCAAAGGTTAAGTTGATCGTCAATGATCAAATAGTTAATGAACCTCAAAAAAACTCTTGTAGAAAACAAACTAAGTAAACTAAAGGAGAAATATCTGAGGAGGTGTCTGAGTGGAAGGATAGCAAGAAGGGCTGAGAGGCCAGCATGCCTTCGTACACTGGTTCTACCTATCTCCTCTATCTGGCTAGTCATCTGTTTTGTTTGCTTATTATAACAGTGAATTTACCAAGCGTGTTTCCCTGACTTCAGAGGGACATTCCAGCAAAATTAATGGAAGCAAAGGAAGGCATTACTAGAAACCTCCATTTATAGCTGGTCAACAGCAATCAAGAAGCACAGATGATCACTTAGTATTGAATTGTGGGGGTGGGGCAAGCAACTGAGATTACCACCTCTTAGAGGCAGGATCCATGTCCAGGATTAGTAGGCAGTATAAACTGAACTCGTCTCTGTCTGTCTGTCTCTGTCTTTCTGTCTGTCTCTGTCTCTGTCTCTCTCTGTGTGTACTTTACGTTTTTTTTGGTTGGGATTTTTTTTTCCTTGTCTTATCTGTCTTTTGCTTGTTTGGTTTGATTTTTTTTGTGTGTGTTTTTAAGGTTTTTTCCCTTCCGTTTTTGCTTTTGCTTTGAAAGAGAGAAATGCAAAGTACATAAAGTTGGGTGGCAAGGGAGGTGGAAAGGATCTGGGAGAAGTTAGGGGAGAGGAAAATGACCAAAAGATATGAAAAAAAGTCTTTAAAATTAAAAAAAAAAATGGGATCAGTGTCCTGTACAGAAGTCAGTCCCATAGAAAGATTATTGGCCCCGCTCTTAGGGAGACCTAGCAGTTGGATGGAGAAACTGTAGAGAGAGAAAGAGTCACATGAAAGAAGTGACAACGTGTCACAGCCAGAAAGGAGTGACTGTGAATGAGCAATACCTGCCTCTGCAGGATGGCACAGCCCTACAAGAAGCCCAGTGGTCAGTGGGAAGAGTAGGAAAAGTTACTGCTGAGTGTCTCATGCACTTCAGCCCAGACACTCTGCTATGAGTTCTTGGGAACTGGAGTCACATGCTAGAAACCAGCATTTGACTCAGGCACTGGCCACGTGTACAATAAAGGTCCTGCGCAAGTGTGATTAAGCTAAATTCCTGCTAACTAGAAATTCTGTGTGATGTTAATGTCACAGAATGATTGCTAATACATCGTATCTATGGCAATGCTGGTGTGAACAGACCTATTGTTTTACCAAGCACCTAAAAGATACAGCACATAAGGAACACATAATACTTGATAATGGAAGATTATCACAGGTAAGTTATGTATTATATGACACTATATTATAGTGGTCCCAATATTCATATTTTTAAACCGTACTGTAGAGTCAAGCATAATGGCAATGTCCCAGAACTTGAGAAGCTGAGGCAGGAGGATCATGAGTTCAACATAAGCCTAGGCTGCAAAGACATTGTCTCTCTAAAGGGATATTTATATAGACTGAGTGTCCTATAGCATCTAGCTCTTTTCTTCTTTTGAGTTTACTCTATGTTAACTTCAAGGGGACAAAATTAGTCGAAAAGACTTTTCTTAGAAACATCATTGCTAACTGGTGACAAGAATCTGGGATGTCGTGGTATTTTGAAGTAGAAATGAATCTGGAATCCACATGACCCAGCTCCTGCCTTCAAAAACTGGGCAACTGAGAGAAACTCCCATTCATTTAGATCTATAACTCTTAGAACAATTTGAAGAATATGTCAAAACTTTACAGACCAGAATATGTGAGTAACTTGGAGACCTTGTTAATAGCTAATTCTGATTCAGTGGATGTGAGGCAGGACATAAGATAATATATTTTTAGTAGCCTCTCAGATGATGTCAGTGCAGCTGGTCCACACCTAAGACAAAGACCAGTGGAAATTTAGATTCGATGTAGCAAACTGTGAGGTAACATTAAAGTTAATCCCTTCAGAATCATGAAGATAGAGTTCTCAAAAAGAACCTGCAGTACAGGAGTCTGAAATAAAACTGCATTGATGATGCTTAAAAATATAAAACTCACTCTGACCGCATTTTACATAATCATGCAAAATAATAAAATGTCACTATTCTCCCACCTACGCTGTGCACTGAAAGCATGGGCAGTAGTATTTCCTATTGATTCCAGTTGGTAGATTTGCTCCAAGGGATCAGGTGGGTGCAAGGAGGAAAGGAAATACTTTTACTAGGTATATCTTCTCATTTCTGACTGTGTCCAAATCTAAGTCTGGGTTGAGAATCATTAGTTCCCTACAACTGAACTGCAGATATTCAAATTCTGGTGGTTGTGTTTCTCAGCTGAGGACTGGGTCACATCACCTGTCTCCAGAGGCCAGTCACCTCATTCTCCAGAGGATGAGGTGGCATACTGATAGCGTTAGTATTAATACTGTTACTACCTTACAAGATTGGTCATAATTAATGCACGTATCATTCCCAGAGCGGTGATTAGACAGAATAAGGAAGGATCTGTCTGCAGTGACTGTTACCTGCCCATTGCTGTCACCGAATGAGACCCATCACTCAAACTGCAAAGCTTGTGGGGCCAGTATGCCAGTCTTACAAATTTCAACATGTAAGCACCTAAGTTCTCTGCCTTTATTATCTAAGAGTGGGGCAAGGGATCATCATCAAAAATGTTTTCCTTTTAAGTTCAAAAGAGATGGGAGACAAAGAGCTTAGGAGTGTGAGCTGAATCCTGAAGAAGTAGAATGTGAGCTTCCCCTCATACCTCAAGATTTTATCTTTCCCTTCCCTAGAAAGGTGGATGGATGGACTCTGCCAGCTCTGCAGCACAGCTGAATATGTTTCTGAATTTTAGGCAGTAGACTAGAGTTGGATGAGAGCATCCCCTTGCATTCCTGGAATGAGGTAGTCATGGTTTAGACCAAGAATCAGCAAGAGGTATTCAAAAGAATGCTCAAACTGCTCCTTCTAACCTCCCACCTCTAATCTGTCTGTCTGTCTGTCTGCTTGCCTGCCTCTGATGACACCGTATCTTAGGAGAAGCCAAGAGCAGAAACGATCTATATCAGAGGTTCTCAGCTTTCCTAATGCTGCGACCTCATGTTGCAACTTCCAACCATAAAATTGTTTCTGTTGCTACTTCATGACTCTGCTATAGTTAGGAATTGTAGTGTAAATATCCGTGGTTTTCAACAGATGGTCTTAGGTGACCCTATGAGAGGGTTATTCAATCCTAATGGGGTTTTGACCCAGGTGTTGAGATTTGCTAACCCTATCACTGATCTAAGAAGCCAGACTTTTATCAGTTGGTTTTGAACTTTTTAAGTAATTTTTTTTTTTTTTTAGTTTTTCATGAATTTTGTTTTATTTAGCCTGTAGAATCAACAAGGGACATGAGAGCCAGGGTTCTGGTGTTTGGGACAGTCTCATAGCTAGAAGATATTCGTGAGGCTCAGCCCTGAAGTTCTCCTCCCTCAGTGCAGAAGCAGTTACATAACTGATGATGTGATGTTTCCAACAAAAGTTCCAGACAGCATCCCAGAAGGGAGTACCTCCCTCTTTTGCATGCTGTGTAACCCAGCCCAGCTTAGAGCAGGGTACTAGGGGCTGAAAGATGGCACTAGAAACACTGCCTGTCAGCATCTCCATCACAAGGCAAGACGGAAGGCCTGGGGTATCCCAAGGGAGGCTGGAAAAATCAACACAATGCCTGAATGTGTTTTTTAGACGGAGAAAAAAACCAAAAAAACAAAAAACGCAAAAAAAAAAAAAAAAAAAACAAAACAGGTTTAAGGACGATAATGATCTGAGAATCCATATGAACACAATAAAAAGGAGATTGCTAAGCTTCCATTGCAGGTTGGAGGTTAGGCAAATCCTTATACATAACAAACAAGTAATTTAAATGGCTCCTGGACAGTCTCTGAGGCACCACTTGAAGTACCACCTTGAATTTATTTTGCAGCAGTTGCCATGCCAACAGGAGGACTGCATTTCAAAGGGTAAATGGACACTGCAGCCCTGTATGCCCTGCCATCCTCTGGCTCTCTCAGTGCTCCCTAGGTGTGCCTTGTCTCTGCTCACTCTCTGAATACTGTCCAACCTTATCTCTAGGGTAAAGTATCCTATGCACTGAATCCTTCTGGATTTTGAACATTCTCTTGAATATCCCTTGTGGAATCTTGAGCCAGATTGTATCTCCTCATTTTTGAATGATAGGGAGTTTTAGTTAACCCTCAGGTATAGGACACTGTCTGAATACAGAATATGGTATGAAAAATTGAGATGTGAATGTAAAAAAGTCCCCCCAACACCATACCTAAGGTACAGTGGGGCTTTCCGGTCATTGTTAACACATTGTGTGATCCATCTGTCCATCAACAGAGGATGGTTAGTGTATGCTGGTAAACATTCCATAGCCCGTTTCCTGATGGTGTCTCTGAATACATGTAAATCTAAGTTTTCATGGCTTTTACTGATAGGAAAGATATACAGTTTATAGCATAGGAATAATAAGGAAATATATAAAAATCTTTAAGCTCTGGTTCTCACCGAATGGTTTCCTTGGTGTCTGTAGAATTCTTGTGTTGTAGCCATTGAACTTTTAAAAACAGAGTTCTGGTGAAAAGGCCATTCTAAAGTATAGAATCTGCAGTATTAACATTGAGTGACTCAAGCTCCAAGCCATAGGCTTTGCTGCTTCCCTGATGTAAATACTCCCATCATAGCCCAGTCCAGGCTAGGAAAAGAATGTCAATGATTATAAAATTGATATTTGGCAGTAGTAAAATAACTTATAGCACACCATATTTTAGTGTATGACATACATTTCATAAAATATTCTATAGTACAGGGAATAGAGACAGATTTAAATATACTCAAAGAGTAAAGTACATAGAAAGCAATGGGTGATAAGCCCTTATTGCCAATAATTGTAGACTAAGTTATTTCTAAGTTTAGCTTTGAAGTAAAGCCATGTTAAACAGACTAATCACATTCTTCAGTTTCAGTGCAGGCACCTGGACTGGCACACCAGTGCTTGGGAGAGAAGCAGCTCTCTGACCCACAGCTCCATGTCCTGTGCCAAGGGACATTGGAATGGATGGATTCTCTTTTTACATGTCTCCTCACCTATCTGACCACACCCACCCTTTTCCCTTGTTTATCTATTTGTGTCCCCATCTTTTTTTCTTTCCTTTCTTTTTACTTCTTTAGTCATGCTGGTAGCCTGTGCCTTTGCCACCCACTCCTTAGATCACCTGAAGGATCCTTAAATTATTGTGATGATGATGGTGGTGGTGGTGGTGGTGGTGGTGATGATTCTTTACCTCATTCTCACTTTGCTTCCCAAATCTGTCCTCTTCACAAGTTCTTTTGAGTCAGCTTTTGAAAACTTATTAATTTAAATCCTTCACTGGTCCTCTAATAACATCAGAATTTGGTTTTGAATTCTTGGAAATTCTGAAGAGGGGTGGTGACAAAGGTTTTCAGAGAATAAAGACATGCCTGATGCCACAGACCTGCATCCTTTAAAAGGATGAACATGAAAACTTTTAGGCTGGGCATGTTTTACTGGAATTTTTGCAAATCCTCAAAAAAGCAACCAAGGCCACAAAAAAGTCTGCCCTGTCTTTGATCTCGATCAACCTATCTTTCATTTCTCATATTACCACTGACAAGTTATCCTCACTGTCATAGACTGAATGTTCCAACCCCAAGATCACAAGCAGGAATCTAATTCCCAAGTGATGGTATCAGGAGGCAGGATGATAGGACCTTGCAACTGAGCCCTCGTTCGTGGGATTCAAGCCCTTGTGAAAGACTTCAGAGAGCTGCCCTGCCTTTCTGCTATGTAAGAACACAGCCAGAGGATGTAGTCTGTCCAGGAACCAGGAAACAGGCCCTCTTCGATGCTGACTTGGACTTTCCATACTTTCAAACTAGGAGAGAATAAATCTCTGTTGTTTTTAAGAAGCTACACTATCTATGGTAGTTTGTTGGAACAACAGGGATAAGCTTAGACATTTTCTGGCATTAACTGTAGACAGTTACACTTAAAACTCTGTAAAGTTAATACTATACCACTACCATTTTCCTAATGAGAAAACTAAGGGATAAATATCCAAGGAAGAACATATATTCCAGAATATTGGTATGATGCCATAGCACTAGCAGATATAATAACGTGGAAAATATCACATCTCTGTGGCATCTCTCCATCCCCAAGCCAGGACTAGGATAAGTGAAACACTCCTCTTTGAGTACAAATTTAAAGCAGAGGAAAAGAACAGTGCATAGCAATACTGTAACAAATCAAATCCAATGCCTTAACAATGCAATGATGAATAATACATCAACTTTTAAGCAAGGACAGCATCTGATCCTGTATTTTTTTTTCTCATTTTTGTCTCCTTCACAGCACTATAATGTTGAGCTGGATGACTACTAAACTTTCTCTTTTATCAAAGCAGCCTGGGGCCAAAGCCTTCAGTTTGCCTTGAGGAGATTTTAATATACTTCTTTAATACATTTTATTTTTAATTAATATTATTTTACTTCACAAATCGTGCTGGTATTACATTTTGAAGTATATCTCAATGTTTTGGTTTGTGTATGTAATAGAGAATGATGAAATCAAACTAACATATGTTTCACATTAATTAAGAATATCAATTGACATAATCACTGAATTTCTTGGAATCTTCTTACATTCTTTGTTGAGGACAATATCTCACTTCTCCCACCCCAGTCCTGGCCATAATACTGGAAAAAAGTCAAGGTCAACCTCTGTTATACCATCTCCTGTTGACCACCAGCCACCATATGTAGGTACTGATGTTAATCTTCATGTTGGTTTTCTCACAGGGAAATGTGCCTATTTGGGTACATGACAAATTCTTTTAACATTATATAGCATTTACTTATTTAAGTGTGTGCGTGTATGTGTGTGTGTATGATATATATATATATATATATATATATATATATATATATATATATACATATATATGAACAGCTTGTGGAAATTGGTTCTTTCCTCTACCATGTGTATCCTAGGGATTGAAGTCAGGTCTTTAGGTCTTCAGGCTTGGATGCAAATACCTTACCTGCTCAGTCATATCACCAGACCAAAGGTAACTTTTTAAAGGGGTTGGGGGTGGTATTTTGATGTTGTACTGCAATAGAACATTTCTAGAAGTTAAATATTGTTTTTATACCTTAAAGGTTATTAGGGAATCTGGTTATCATTACAGTAATAGGAAAAAGAGTTTGTCCTTTCTAACCAGTTTTCAGAAGAAATTGACAGTATCTACCACTTAGATACTCTGAAAACATTAGGCCAACAGTGATGTGATTTTTATTTATTCCCGAAGATATAATCATTGGCTCCCAGAACTGATTAAATTGTAGAGACAGTGATGGTCATTCAAAGTTTCATATTTCAGAATAATCTGGACATATTGGTAGCAAGGAGTGCCTTTTGGTTTATTCTGTGGTAAAGTAAATCCTTGTGAGAAATTAATGTTTATATTTTGAGATGAGCAAAAGAATATTAAACATACAGACATACCTGGAATTCAAAACAGCTCATTAAATAAATAAATTAGGGACCATGAATTCATTGTTACTTTACCAAAAGGTTAAAAATTCAAGTTGTAGCATTAAATGAGTTCTAGGCTCAGAGATTTGAATAAGCAGTTTTCCTGAGTTATGGCCTAGAGGCCTAAGAGGTGTACAGATGTGAGTTGTGCTTCCTAAGGAGAGAAGCTTGAGAACGCCAGGACACTGAACTACTCAAAGAAGACTCACCTTAAAAAAACAAATAATAGAAGGCTAGCACATGAGAACTGCAGGGCAAACAAGTACTGTATGCCTCATCAGCCGAGCTGATCCCCAGGAGACAGCAAAGAGGCCAGGCAAGATAAGAGGACCTCACACCATGGTCAGCTTTTAACAATGAAAGTCGGGGAGCTGGAACTGAGCTCCCAACAGAAGTACTACAGTCTTTTTTTTTTTTTTTTTTTTTTTTTTTTAATAAGAAGAAGACTAGAAAAACTTCATCTGTTGGCTCAGAGAGTCATCACATAAAACTAACATCTATTCAAAGTTACAGGTAGAGAGATAACTTGCAGAATTTTATGAAAATCCACCACTGAGATGATCTGGAATCAGGTACAAATTAACATGTGGTTTGGGAACCTCATCATAGAAAATCAACCTGAAAACAAGCAAAGGAAATTAGAAGAGAGTGCAATGTTTTCTACAGATAGTTTTGCAATATGAGCAAGTAATAAGGAAGAATGTTCCTGGGTGGGGAAGTGAGGCCAGGCCAAGGCAGAGAGCCTGACTGAATCTCAGGGATCCCGCCATCTTGTGTTAATCATGGGCATGTGTTTTGCTTGCAGAAGCATTATCTGAGATGTAGCTCATTCATGTACTCAGTCTTCAGAATGCTTAATGGAAATATTCAAATATGAAAATAAATGAGAAAAAGAAAGAAAGAGAGAGAGAGAAAGGAAGGAAGGAAGAAACTGCTTACTATACTGTTCATATTCATAAGGTCTTTCTTCATGAATTTTCTGATGTTTTCTAAGAACTGAGCAACATCTAAAGGATTTGCCACCATCAATACATTGAAAATTGTGTCTGCAGTTTGAATTCTATAGTCTTTTAAAGACCTTTAATATGTAATTTGTTTCCCAGCACCCTCATGGCAACTACATAACAGATTTTAATACCCAATTCTCCAACCCTAGAGAACAGTGAGGCCAACAGTGAGGCCAGTCCAGGCCTGGTAATATTTTTCTCATTTACAAGAAACAAAATGATAACATTATTAAAAATAAAACAAGCAAACAAACAAATTAACAAAAAACCAATTTAAATACCTAATATACAGGAAATCCTGGGTTCAAGGCACAGTGCAGAACAAAGAAAGGAAAATAACTTTCCAGTGTAGTGTTTTCCTCTTGTAATCCTAGCATTATAATAGGGATTGAATTTTCACAGATTTTAGTGATAAAAGACATAAAAGATTTGCAAAAACATGTCTCCATCCTTGTCTCAACTCCAATGACAAAGCCATTTTTAATAAGTTTATTTGAACTGTCCAACAAAGTATCATGATAGAAAACCCAATTATGTAACAGACAAAATAGCATCCCCAGAGCTATAAATATTCTCATTGAAACTATGAAATAGTTTCTATCTATGGCAGGTGACCTCTGCCTGGGCCACCAGGTCTCCATAGCACTGGGAGAAAGCTAGCTTTTCAGGAATATGAGCAAGCCTGTCTGCTCAGAGGGACCCACCTGGAATACTCAGGACACAGGGACTGAGGAGTGCTCTTCTTGTTTCTTTCGGTGACCAAGGGGCAGATCCTGTGACACAGGGCTCCATACTCAAATAGTGCCAGGAGAGAGCTGGTATACCAGGCGTGCCGACACACCTTCAAGCACAGGCAAGACCACCATTTCTGTTCAAATTCACTGGATCAAGAGGGACCCTTGCAGAGCCATCAGGACACAGGAACCAAGGGACTGCTGGTGACTAGGTCCTTATGGTTTCTGTCTGCACCCCAGAGCTGACCCTGTACTACAGCTCTCCAAACCCAAATTCCTCTCAGAGAAAACTGGTCTTCAAGCAGTATTGACACCTAGGCTTGCAGGAAAGACAAGCCACAGTCAGAGAGAGTAAGACCAGCTAACACCAGAGATAACCAGATGGCAAAAGGCAAGGTCAAGAACACAAGGAACAGAAACCAAGACTACTTGGCATCATCAGTACCCAACTCTCCCACCAGAGCAAGATCTGGATACCCTAACACACCAGAAAAGGAAGACTTAGACTTAAAATCACATCTCATGATGATGATAGAAGATTTTAAGAAGGAAATAACTCCCTTAAAGAAATACAAGAGAACACAGGTAAACAACATGAAGCCCTTAAAGAAGACACACAAAAATCCCTTAAAGAATTACAAGAAAACATAATCAAACAGGTGGAATTACAGGAAAACACAATCAAATACACAAAGGAAATGAACAAAACCATCCAGGAACTAAAAATAGAAATAGAAACAATAAAGAAATCACAAAGGGAGACAACCTGGAGTTAGAAAACCTAGGAAAGAGATCAGGAGTAATAGATGCAAGCATCACCAACAGAATACAAGAGATGAAAGAGCGAATCTCAGGTGCAGAAGATACCATAGAAAACATTGACATATGCATGTCAAAGAAAATGCAAAATGCTCCTAACCCAAAACATCCAGGATATCCAGGATAAAATGAGAAGACAGAACCTGAGGATAATAGGTATAGAAGAGAGTAAAGATTCCCAACTTAAAGAACTAGAAAATATCTTCAACAAAATTATAGAAGAAAACTTCCCTAACCTAAAGAAAGAGATGAACATAAATATACAAGAAGCCTACAGAACTCCAAATAGATTGGACCAGAAAAGAAATTCCTCCCGTCACATTATAGTCAAAACACCAAATACACAAAATAAGGAAAGAATATTAAAAGCAGTAAGGGAAAATGGTCAAGCAACATATAAAGGCAGACCTATCAGAATTACACCAGATATCTCACCAGAGACGATGAAAGCTAGAAGATCCTGGGCAGATCTCCAACAGACTCTAAGAGAACACAAATGCCAGCCCAGGCTGCTATACACAGCAGCAAAAAACTCAATTATCATAGGTGGTGGAACCAAAATATTCTATGACAAAACCAAATTTGCACAGTATCTTTCCAGAAACAACAGCCTCAAAAAGAATAACAGATGGAAAACACGAACACAAGGAGGGAAACTACACCCTAGAAAAAGCAAGAAAGTAGTCTTTAAACAAACTCAAAAGAAGATAGCCACACAAACATAAAAATAACATCGAAAATAACAGGAAGCAACAATCACTATTTCTGAATATCTCTTGACATCAATGGACTCAATTCCCCAATAAAAAGACATAGACTGACAGACTGGATCCATAAACAGGACCCAACATTTAGCTGCATCCAGGAAACACACCTCCATGTTAAAGACAAACACTACTTCAGAGTAAAGGGCTGGAAAACAATTTTCCAGGAAAACAGTCCGAAGAAACAGGCTGGAGTAGCCATTTTCATATCGGGTAAAATCGACTTTCAACCAAAAGTCATTAAAAAAGATAAGGAAGGACAGTTCATACTCATCAAAGGAAAAATCTACCAAGAAGAACTCTCAATTCTGAATATCTATGCCCTGAATGCAAGGGCACCCACATTCATAAAAGAAACTTTACTAAAGCTCAAAGCACACATTGCACCTCACACAATAATAGTGGGAGACTTCAACATCCCACTATCATCAATGGACAGATCTTGGAAACACAAACTAAACAGAGACACAGTAAAACTAATAGATGTTAGGAACCAAATGAATTTAACAGATATCTATAGAACATTTCCTCCTAAAACAAAAGAATATACCTTCTTCTCAGCACCTAATGGTACCTTTTCCAAAATTGATCATATAATTGATCACAAAAGAAATCTCAAGAGATATAAGAAGATTGAAATAATCCCATGCCTCCTATCAGATCACTACAGAATAAGGCTGGTCTTCATTGGCAACAACAACAACAGAAAGCCCACATACACATGGAAGCTGAAGAACGCTCTACTCAATGATAACTTGGTCAAGGAAGAAATAAAGAAAGAAATTAAAGACTTCCTAGAATTTAATTAAAATGAAAGTACAACATACCCAAACCTATGGGACACATAAAAGCAGTGTTAAGAGAAAAACTCATAGCTCTGAATGCCTCCAAAAAGAACTTGTAGAGAGCATATAGTAGCAGCTTAACAGCACACATGAAAACTCTAGAACAAAAAGAAACTAATACACCCAAGAAGAGTAGAAGGCAGGAAATAATCAAATTAAGGGCTAAAATCAACCAAGTAGAAACTAAAAGAACTATTCAAAGAATCAACAAAACCAGGAGCTGGTTCTTTGAGATAATCAACAAGATAGATAAACCCTTAGCCCAAATAACCACAGAGCCCAGAGACAGTATCCAAATTAACAAAATTAGAAATGAAAAGGGAGATATAGCAACAGATTCTGAGGAAATTCAAAAAAATCATCAGATCCTACTACAAAAGCCTATACTCAACAAAATTGAAAAATATGAATGAAATGGACAAGTTTCTAGACAGATACCAAATACCAAAGTTAAGTCAGGACCACATAAACCATCTAAACAGTCCCATAACCCCTAAAGAAATAGAAACAGTCATTAAAAGTCTCCCAACCAAAAAAAAAAAAAAAGCCCAGGACCAGATGGGTTCAGAGCAGAATTCTATCAGACCTTCAAAGAAGACCAAATACCAATACTCTTCAATCTATTCCACAAAATACAAGGAGAAGGAACACTACCCAATTCATTCTATGAGGTCATAGTTACACTGATTCCAAAACCTCACAAAGACCCAACAATAAAAGAAAACTTCAGACCAATTTCCCTATGAATATCGATGTAAAAATACTCAATAAAATTCTCGCAAACCGAATCCAAGAACACATCAAAACAATCATTCACCATGATAAGTAGGCTCCATCCCAGGGATGCAGGGATTGTTCAATACCTGGGAATCCATCAATGTGATCCACTACATAAACAAACTCAAGGAAAAAAAAAAACACATGGTCATTTCATTAGATGCTGAAAAAGCATTTGACAAAATTCAACATCCCTTCATGATAAAAGTCTTGGAAAGATCAGGAATTCAAGTCCCATACCTAAACATAGTAAAAGCAATATACAGCAAACCAGTGGCCAACATCAAACTAAATGGAGAGAAACTTGAAGCAATCCCACTAAAATCAGGGATTAGGCAAGGCTGGAAGTTCTAGCTAGAGGAATTAGACAAGAAAAGGCAGTCAAAGTGATACAAATTGGAAAGGAAGAAATCAAAATATCACTATTTGCAGATGATATGATGGTATACTTAAGTAACCGAAAAACTCCACCAGAGATCTGCTACAGCTGATAAACAGCTTCAGCAAAGTGACTGGATACAAAATTAACTCAAGCAAATCAGTAGCCTTCCTATACTCAAAGGATAAAAAGGGTGAGAAAAAAATTTGGGAAATGACACCCTTCACAATTGTCAAAAACAACACAAAGTATCTTAGTGTGACTATAACCAAACAAGTGAAAGATCTGTATGACAAGAACATCAAGTCTCTGAAGAAAGAAATCAAAGGAGACCTCAGAAGATAAAAAGATCTCCCATGCTCGTGGATTGGCAGTATTAATATAGTTAAAATGGCCATCCTGCTGAAAGCAATCTACAGATTCAATGCTATCCCCATCAAAATCCCAACTCAATTCTTCATAGACTTAGAAAGAGCAATTCTCAAACTCATATGGAATAAGAAAAAACCCAGGATAGCAAAAACTATTCTCAACAATAAAAGGACTTCTGGGGGAATCAGCCTCCCTGACCTCAAGCTGTACTACAGAGCAGCAGTGATAAAAACTGCATGGAATTGGTACAGTGACAGGCAGGTTGATCAATGGAATAGAATCGAAGACCCAGAAATGAATCCACACACATATGGTCACTTGATCTTTGACAAAGGAGCTAAAACCGTACAGTGGAAAAAAGACAGCATCTTCAACAAATGGTGCTGGTTCAACTGGCAGTCTACATGTAGAAGATTGTGAATTGATCCATTCCTATCTCCCTGTACAAAGCTCAAGTCCAAGTGGATCAAGGACCTCCACATAAAACCAGATACACTGAATCTAATAGAAGAGAATGTGGGTAAAAGTCTCGAACACATGGGCACAGGGGAAAAGTTCCTGAACAGGACACCAATGGGTTGTGCTCTAAGACCAAGAATCGACAAATGGGACCTCATGAAATTACAAAGCTTCTGTAAGGCAAAGGACACTGTAAATAGGACAAAACAGCAACCATCAGATTGGGAAAAAATCCTTTTCAATCCTACATCTGATAGAGGGCTAATATCCAATGTATACAAAGAACTCAAAAGCTAGACTCCAGAGATCCAAATAACCCTATCAAACAATGGGGAACAGAGCTAAACAGAGAATTCTCAACTGAGGAAATTCGAATGGCTGAGAAGCACCTAAAGAAATGTTCAACATCCTTAATCATCATGGAAATGCAACTCAAAACAACCCTGAGATTCCACCTCACACCAGTCAGAATGGCTAAGATCACAAACTCAGGTGATAGCAGATGTTGGCAAGGATGTGGAGAAAGAGGAACACTCCTCCATTGCTGGTGGGATTGTAAGTTGATACAACCTCTCTGGAAATCAGAAAAATGAACATAATACTACCTGTGGACCCCCCTATTCCACTCCTGGGCATATACCCAGAAAATGCTCCAACATGTAATAAAGACACATACTCCACTATGTTCATAGCAGCCATATTTATAATAGCCAGAATGTGGAAATAACCCAGATGTCCCTCCACAGAGGAATGGATACAGAAAATGTGGTACATTTACACAATGGAATACTACTCAGCTATTAAAAACAATGACTTCATGAAATTCTTAGGCAAATGGATGGAACTTGAAAATATCCTCAGGGAGGTATGAACATGGTATGTACTCACTGTTAAGTGGTTATTAGCCCAAAAGTCCAGAATACCCAAGAGTCACTTCACAGCTACAGTAGGGCGGAGTGGGAGGTCCCAGATGGAGGAGTTGGAGAGGACTTACCCAGCTGAGGGAGTTGGCAGCCACATGGGGGGAGCAACAGTGTCAACTGGCCTGACTTCCTTATGCTCCTGGAGACTGGATCACCCATCAAAGAATACACATGGAGGCACCCATGGTGCTGGCCACATATGTGGCAGAGGAGGGTTTTGTTAGCCATCGGGGGAGGAGAGGCCTTTGTGCCTTTGGGTGTTAGAGAATAGTATGGGAGAATGCCAAGGAGGGAAGACAAGAGTGGGTGGGTGGGTGGGTGGGGGATACCCCCATAGAGGCAGGGGGGAGGGCGGAGGGGATAGGGAGGTTCCAAAGAGGAGATCTGGAAAGAGGGAAACATTTGAAATGTAAATAAAGTGTCAAAAAATTATAAAAAATTAAAAAACTGTGAAATAAATATGCTTAGATTACTAAAGTAAGGAGGTCATAAATGTCCTAGAAAATAATTAGAACATTATTTTTAAAAGACCATGAGGATTTGTAAGAGAACCAAGTATAATATTGGCAATAGACTTTATAATCATCTACTATGATTTCCATCTTCAGGTTGAACAAAACATATCATATACATTTATACACACACACACACACACACACACACACACACACACACAAAACCAAACAAAACCAAACATTTAGTTAGCTGGATTTGAAGGAACTACCGACAATGGAGCACAAAGAGAGAACTCTAAAGTAGTTAGAAGAGATTGACAAGCACAGCTATATACTTCTCTAGAAGGGGACTCCAGGGAAGGGCAGTTTTCAAGTGATAAAGTTAATAACAATATTCTAAAGTGAACACACACATTTAATGTGTGAATATATTATCAGATCAGTTCAACCTGGATTACTTTTTGCTTGGTTGACCTTTTGAAAAATTATTATAAGAAAACCTTTTCCACACCTGAGTATCTAGGATAAAGTCCAGGTATGCGTCTATAGCAGTGACCATTGTTCTTCAGAAGAGCATGTCCCTGAAGGTCAGGACCCCAAGAGAAGTAGAATCAATAGTACATAATCTGTAGGCATGAAAATCATCTGCAAGAAGGTACAACATTAATGTTAACAACCAACTTGTTTCTAAAGTGTTGTTCAAGGAAGAATCTCATAAAATGTAAACCTGTATACAAACATCAGAGATGCTGCCTCCCCAATGATTTAACAACCAAGAATTATTAGCATGCCTACAGTTGTACTAAGTATACTATAAGTCTGTCTCCATTTACTCTTTATAATATTCTTTTAAGAAGAGTATATATATTTAAATATCTATGTTAAATATTGGTGATTAATTGAAGACTTAAAAAATGGGAGTATTTTGCACAGGGTCTAAGTGAATATTGGAATGTGAATATAAATCAGATATTTGTGATCATTTAAATGACTTCAACATTCCAGAGAAAGAAGAATAAGACATTGTAAGCATGCAGAATACAAGGTATAATTCTTCAACATCTGGGTGCTACCTTTGAACACAGCCAGTCTGAATCAAGCAGGGCATCTAGTGAAGGTTGGCCTTGCTGATGGTCAGTGACCTGGACATGGGCGTCAGAGTAGATTTCTAGGTGCTAAAGATAGAGCCTTCAAAGGAGAGAACAAAGAAGTTCTTTAGGCAGGACAGTTGCTTGGCTGGTGCAAACATATTAGCAATCTGATTTTGAAGGTTCGTAAATATTGTTCAGCTATGAAAGGGAAAGACAAGTTGTTTATTTTGAGCATGAAATACGTTACATTCACTTTTTAAAATGTCAGGCATATGTAAGATGTGCTTGTTTTTCTAGCAATATGCTTTTTGCAGACAACATGGAATTAAAAATAAATTTCTAATGGAGCCACAAGTGAATGAATCAGAAACAGAGTCAAGAAAATTAATGACACTGAGGCTTAGCAAATCTGAACTCATTGCTCCCCCAGAAGAGTCCAGCAATTTAATACAATCCAAAGTGGTTCTTCTTAGTGCAGACAACACTGGGCACTTTTTGCCCCACCAATATTCTCTCTCCAAACATACAATAAGGACCATTTTGAAGTTACTGCTTTTAGCAAGCCTCCTATTTTTCACTGCAGAGAAACCCAATTTATTCTTTGTTCAAAGTCAAAGCAGAATTGCAGCTATCTCTGAGAGAATTGATGAAAACATTGGCAAAAACTTTCAGATAAAAGAGATCAAATTGTTTTCCAAGAATAAATAAATAAATATATATATTTCATTTTATTTTCTCTAAAAGATGCTCTGTGAAAACTGAGTGGGGGCTGGGTGAGAAGAGGCCCTCTGACCTTTTTTTGCTTAGAGTGGATAAACCTTTTTAAAAAGCAATTCAGCGTTTTAATCATTGTACTGGGTTGTCTGAAGCAAAGTGTTTAACTTTCAGTTTGATTTTTTTATTTCTTCTGTCATTCCATAGTGCTGGCTCCTGTGCTGACAGAAACATATTTCTGGCCCTCCAAAACCCCTCAGGCATTCAAGGCCACCTTCTGGCTTGGCCTTTGGGGGGCAACATAATCAATGTTTTTAAAGCTCTTTCCTTTGTGAGAGGCACCCACATGCTTGGGTGAGGATTATATTTTAAACTCCACTGAAAGTAATTGAATTAGTTTGCCCTTACATTTCTGGTCAATACCTCTGTCTGTGGATTCAGGCTTCCCACTGGAGACTTGGCTTTTCTAATGTGGCTTCGAGATGTATACCCAGATGGAAGGGCAATAAATTACCAGTTTGGAGGGAAATGGAAGGTTTCTCTTCAGCTTTAATATCTAAAGAAATGTCAAGGGCTCCCCACCCACTCCTAGCTATCATATTTCTCAGTTCACCATGACCTCTGCTTCCTTTCCAAGAAAGGTTTTAGTATACAGTGCTTAGCAGTTTGATTTTTTTATTACCAGCAAATAATATAGCAGGACACTGTAGGCTAATGAGAAAGGGGACAGAGATTTCCTCTGGTTCCCAGGGTGTTTGAATTGCCCTTTTATCAAGTCACTTGACCTGGCAGATGCAGAAAGTAAGCAGAGCTCAGCTCTACATGGTTAAGGCAACCAGCCCATGACCTCCTAAAAGCCATAAGGATTTGACCAGTCCACATGCCAGACTGTGGCACATGTGATGTAACTCTCAGTCAGACATTACCCACCTTCTAGACTCCTCTCTAGTGACTAGAGACTGGGCCTCCAGTGCTCCTCTGCTACGTTCTCTGTGCACTTCTATCCAGTAGGATTCAGGATTCTCATTCCTCTCCAAATGATTCCCCACCCTACTATTTTTTCTTTACCTTAAAAGGTACCTGTAGATTTATAGTGGGAACATTTTTCACTGTAGAGTGACTGGACCAGTATCTCTGTTCTGCCATCAGCTAGCTATGTTTTCCCTGGCCAAATCATGCACCTTCATCTCAGCTTCAGCTTTGTAGAACAGGAACGAGTAGTTTGCATTTCTTAAGAAGATGTCAATCATGATTCAAGAACCCTCATCCAAGCCACAGTAAGGCCTTGAGCTCATGGTACTTGCTGTTTTGTATAAATAGTTACTGAGTGGCATGGTAACTAGTTCCCCAAAATAGATGAAAGAAACTGCACAGAATGAAATACAACTTTACCTAAAATCATTGGAAAATTGTTAGTATTTTTCACTATGTTATCAACAGACACACAAAAGAAAATGGTATCCTTTGTCTTTGTTAGGGTGTTTCCATTGCTGTAACAAAACACCAGGACCAAAAAGGCAAGTTGGGGAGGGAAGAGTGTTTTCAGATTACAATTCCACATCATTGAAGAAAGGCAGGTCCAGAACTCAAGCCAGAGAGGATCCTGGAAGGAGGAGCTGATGGAGAGGCCACTGAGGACTGATGCTAGCTTCTTTTGAAGGGCTTACTCAGCCTGCTTTCTTCTAGAACCTGGCACCAGCTGCCCAAGGATAGCACCAACTACCATGGGCTGGGCACTCCTCCACTGTTCACTAATTGAAAAAATGCCTTACAGTTGGAATTCATGGAGGCATCTTCTCAACTGAGGTTTCCTCTCCGATGACTCTAACTTGTGTTAAGTTGACAAGTAAAACCAGCCAGTACATCCTTTATCATGTCAAGTCTCAAAATCTTCATCTGTTAAAAGGATAAACAAAAATACAAAGGCTATCTCATGAGACTTTTTGGGAAAAGCAGCTGAGACCATGTGAGAAAGCACCTGGCACAGGCCCTGAAAGGCCCCAAAGTCAGTGTTCCCAGGAAGTAGACAGAGGAGTATCATCCTCCACCTGGGCACTTTCTCTGCTTTCTCCCTTGGATAAGAATGCAGAAGAGGAGGGCAGGACTTCTTCAAACATTCTTTAATTAAGCACTCTGGTAGTTTGAAGGCATAGTTTGAGAGTTGGAGCAATGGCATTACAAAAGTCCTAGGATTTCCTTAACTCCACAAGGACTACAGTTTCTTTTTCACCATCATGTGGGTACATTGTGTTCAGTTGGCTTCCATATTATTGGCTTCATAAAGTGAAATTTTAATCGCACATTCTACATCTCTTTTAAAAAGAACACACAGATGTTGTGTGACAATGACATGGAGGGGTTGTACTTTATTGTTAGTGAAAGCTCTACATTTTAAATTGGTTTTTCCATCTTGTTTATTTGCATATGCATGTGGGCAGGGTTGCCATTGGTTCATGTATGGAGGCCAGAAACAACTTGCTTGCAGAAATTGGTTCTCTCCTTCTATGATGTGGGTCCTAGGAATCTAACTCAGTGCATCCAGCTTAGCAGCAAGTGACTATTCTTGCTGAACCATCTCACTTGCTCCAAAGTTTCCAGCTTTTAAAGGTTGGAAATAGCAGGGGTAAATAGGATGTTTCTTCAAGTTCTACAGTATGACTTTAAAGTTGGCTTTAGACTTTACCCAAATAATAATTCCCAAGTGATAAGAGAACAGATGTGACTTGGTGGTGAGGAGGCTGTGCCTCTTTAATCTGTTGTCACTAACCTTCGTGATCAGGGCACACATAGTGAGCATGCAAGGCTCGAATAGGCAGAGTAGTAATAGGTAGAGGGACCTAGTCAATAAGGCCAAAGTCCACCAGCTTTTCATCATAGTCCACGAATTATCAATCCCCTCATATTGCTTCCAGGATCCATTACTCCCTTCCCATCCAAGCTCAGGCCCTATGTATTATTACCATTCATCTTTCCAAGCTACTTTACATTTTGCAGACAAAAAAATATCCCTGTTTGTTCCATGTGCTTAATGGCAATTTTCTTGAGATCATCCCAGCAGTGGGACATATCCTGCAGTCCTCACCACATGTATAGGAGTTGCATCTCATCTTATCCATGCATCATGGTCCCTCTCTCGGAGTGTTGTGTTTGGCCACACCGGACATACCAAGATTTTTCTTAACTCTACAGATATTTTGTGGGACTTCCCTCTGCCTGTAGTGACCTCTCCACCCACTTTTTCAGTCCACCTCCTCACATATCCCTCTCGCCTCTCTATAGAATTCAGCTGTGTTATTTCTCTGTGACTCTTTCAAAACTATAATTACCACTACACCCACTGATTGTTTCCTTCTGTACACCAAACCGCTTCTGTACATTAGAAGCACAGAATGTGCCAAGGCTTTTTATCACTGTGTTGTCTCCATAATCCAGCAACAGCCTAGCATCTAGAACACTCTCAAAAAAATACCTGGTGGCTCAAAAGATCATGTTAACGAATTTCTAATAGTATACACTGGAACTCATATTGGGCTGCTCTTGGGAGCTTCCCATTTAATTAGACAGATGGGGGAAACACTCCAAGTATGGTTTCCAATCATATTTATGAATAATAAGCTGGATGTCTACTTCTGGCAGGATGTCCTGCTGACAAGAAGAGGCAGCATATGGTGTATCTTACTGTGCTACACCACAAGCCCCTGGCACCTCGGAGGCAACCAGACTCACATTCCCCTTGTAGTACCACCATCTGAGGTATACACTCAGTTTAGGGTATAAGATTTCCACTCTTGCTGAGACCTCCTTGTTCTGACACTTTTTCTCTGATTCAATCTTATTTTGTTGACGTCCCTTACAGTGGTGTATAGTGATCACTGACCCTGTCTGGATATCAACTGGTCAACCTTACAGAACTATGTTCTCTTCTTTGTCAAGAGAGAGAAATGTCTTTAGAACCATAAGAGTCAGAGGCCATAATTCAGTCTGGTGGGGTCTATGTACCATTTTGTCATCCTTGGAACTTTCAAAACTTCTGTGTCTTTTCTCCAAAGGACCTGTTCAGTGCATCTATAGTAAGCTATGGACATTTTCCGTTGTAAGAGTTTACTGTAACCAAATCCATATACTGTAAAGTTCACACACACATACACAAACACCATGCACAAGTATCAAACATGCACACACACACACACACACACACACACACAAGCCTTACTGATAGGTGGACAATTACATATTCTATCATCACAACCTGACCTTGGGATAAAATATCCTCCATGGGTCAGTCCTCATTCCTACTGTTGCCTTAGTTAAGATTGAGCTGCTGACCCTTGATAAGACTTGGACCTGACTTCCTCTATCCATGGATCTGCCTCTTTGGAGTGGTCCACACAGAGGGAATCCCATCACATGGGATTCTTGGGGTGTAGCTTACTTCACAAGTGACTTTGAGATCTATCTACCCTGCATTATAGATCAATACTTTGCTGGGTTTTGTCACGCCTGCTCATACCACAGCATGAGGTTCACACTCTTTTTGTAGAAAAATGCCAATCACATCAAAGTTCTCAGTCAGAACTGCTCTGTGTTTTACTTATTTGTAGGGATCTCAGCTATTTTGTGTGTGTGCTGGGGTGCACGTGTGTACAGACTTGCTTGTGGAGGTCAGAGGACAACATCTTGTTCTGCTTTTTAAAATTCTGACAGAGGGTCTCTCATTTGGTCTGGAAGTTACCAATTAGGCTAGAGTGACTGACCAGCAAAGGAAATAAGACTGGTGCTATCCCAGCACCCCTCGGGAAAGCCCTTGACGAAGGTTCCACAGCCCACCAAAACAACTCTTATAGCTGGGGAATAAACATCCAAAGAATGAGCTTTTGGGGACATTTCAAATTCAGACCAGAACATAGGGTGTATTTTTTTTTTTTTAAAGCTAAATTGGAAATATGTATAGGGAAAACATGAATTGATGAGACTGGAGGACAAAGCTGATTGATCCTTCAGGATCTGCTTGCCTCTGCCTCCCCAGCACTGGGGTTAAAGACCTGGCATTTCTTATACTCTGGCTCTATTATTTGTTCAGTGTTTGCTGATACATAACAAGGTTTTCCTGGGAGAGATTATCATGCTAACCCCAGACTGGAATGATCACTGTCAATCTTAATAATGTCAGTCTCAATAAATGGCTCTCTTTAGCCACAAACAACAGTGAGACTGGCATCAATAAAGTTTTAGGGTTTGCAATGACAGCATAAAAGATGGCACTTTCTCTGTCTCCAGGCATGTAAAATATGGATGGTGGTGTGGGCTATTTGTGATTATGAGGCCACACATTGCCCCAGCTCTCCTGTTTTGAATGTCAGAAGCCTGCCTAGTTACACAGTATACATGCACTTTGGCAGAGTGGTACTGAGTAGTCCCATCCCATGGGTCATCCTGTTCTGGAGAAGAATGTGGGTGCTAGGCTATCTCCATGGACTATTTTCTGCCTTAATAGACTAGGAGACTACTTTTAGACCTCTTCTTAATTCTCTAATCTTCTCTGCCCTTTGGCTAGATCTCCTATTAAAATCTTTCTTCCCATCTGACTCCCATCTCAGGAAGCTGAAGATATCCTTACTATGTCTCAGCTTCATTAATTCATTTTCCCTATACATATTTCCAATTTAGCTTAAAAACATACACCCTGTGTTATGGTCTGAATTCATCCATTGTATGTTTATCCCCAGCTGACAGGGTTGTTTTGGAGGGGCTGTGAAACATTTGAGAGTGAGAGGCTTCACTTAGGGGTGCTGGGATAGCCCTGTGGTTCTAGTCTTTGTTTTCCCACACACTGTGGTGTGAGGAGCCCCTTCCACACATCCCTGCTGTTGTAAACTCAGCTGTCCTGACCTTTGTGCCCTGACACACAGATCCGGAACTCATGGATCTGACAATC
The DNA here is from genome assembly GCA_019843965.1 of Rhynchomys soricoides. Taxonomy (NCBI): domain Eukaryota; kingdom Metazoa; phylum Chordata; class Mammalia; order Rodentia; family Muridae; genus Rhynchomys; species Rhynchomys soricoides. The sequence goes on from JADRCH010000125.1 coordinate 6,260,330, forward strand.
TTACCTCTGTCAGCTAATTTTGACTATGGTAATGCAAAAATGATCAATGTACTTCTTAAACAGGCTCTTGTTTTTTTTCCTCTCATGATGACCTTGTAAATATTTGGGAGCTAATGCCATTCACTCTGAACATGTGAGTCTGACAGTTTCTCCACACTGCATGTGTATACTGAAGTGGCAGCACTAGACAACACAGTCTGTACATGCAGGTTCTTTTCTGATCCAGCATATTTGCTGACCCTGATCCTAAGGACAACTATTTGGGTTCTAATTCTAATTATCTCTTATTATTTACATGGACTGGTGAGCACAGTTTATTGGACTCCAGGCAATTCTGACACATACAACCCCTGAATCTCATGAAACTGATTTCTTTTACCACATTAGAGATGAGGTGTTAGGATTGGTCTGACGCTGCTACGTATTCAAATACTAAATTCTGGACCCCAAGATCTGGTTGCCCCAAGAGAAGTGAATTCTCAGATACACCTGCTTTTGCTGTGTAAACCTTGCTCCCCAGGTTAACTGGTCAATAAAAGACTAGCCTATGGTTGAGAAGTAGAGAGAGGGAAGCAGGAAGGAGCTGATGGGGTTTGCAGCCCCATGCAGGGAGCAACAGTGTCAACTGGCCAGACCACCTGGAGCTCCTGGGGACTGGACCACCAACCAAAGAATACACATGGAGGTACCCATGGTGCTGGCCACATATGTGGCAGAGGATGGTCTAGTTAGACATCAGGGGGAGGAGAGGCCTTTGGGCTTGAGGGTGTTAGATGCCCCAGTGTAGGGGAATGCTAGGGAGGGAAGATGGGAGTGAGTGAGTGGGTGGAGGAGCACCCTCATAGAGGCAGGGGGATAGGGGTTGGGATAGGGAGTTTCTGAAGGGGAGACCTGGAAAGGGGAAAACATTTGAAATTTTAATAAAGTCAACATCAAAAAAATATATACCTTTCAGGATAAAGGGCATTTCCTGAAATAGGAGAGTCCCACAGGGCAGTGCTTCACCTCTTAACACCCTAGTCTTCTGTATATGCTGATCCTTAAAGCAAGCTGCCATAGACCCTGAGGTTTCTGATGTCAGCTGTGGTGGCAACCTGGGGCCTCCCTGTAAGGAGGAAGAAAAGAACCACCAGTGAGTCCTGTGTATCCCGGTTGTGTACCTCTCCACGGCTTCTGTGTCTGCTTCTCAAGTGCCCAGCCATTACTGAACTGGGTATCCCAGTCATTCTAGTTAGCAGCTTTTGCCCTGCCTCATGACATACCCACTCCCTCATCATGCCAATGTCCTGCTCTCCTCTTTGATGTCTCCAGGGCTTCAAACCTTTCCCAGTCAAGGACCCACAGTTCTAACCCATTGAAAGGAAGGATCTTCATCTCCTTTGCCTTTCCTGGTTGCTCTGCAAAGCCACTCACATCTCTCATGTCTCTTCCAAATAGGAGGCAGGGTACCCACTGGCTTGTCTTGAGGTAATGAACTCCTTCAAGGAGCCTTGTATGTCTGAGAGTAGCTGTTCTTACAGCAGCTGGAATTTGCTGTCTGCCTTTCTCCTTCCACAGGTAAAGGACCTCAAGTGACTGCTACTAATTGTCACATTTAATGGGTTCAACCAGGCTCACTGAGTCCTATAGACACACTCTGTCATATGTTGTCATCACCACTCAAGGACACCCTGAACACTTGATGTATCTCCAAAATTCAACATCCTGCCCCTCCTCCTGATTTCAGGTTTTTTCATTTCTTAAAAAAAAAAAAAAAAAAAACAAAAAAAACAAACAAACAAAAACTGCCCTGTGGGACTTAGCTTGCTGGGTTTCTGTCACTGCTGACTTTTATAACATTGGAGTTCTGTCCCCTCCAGGTGTCTAGGGACTGTCTGAATGGTGTCAGACTTCTGATGCTAACCATCATGATTATGGATATGACCTCAAGCCCAGATCTCCTGCCACCCTGAATTAGCCTGAACAGGCGCCAAGCAGCCATCCCTGTGGGAATGTCACAGGCAGGCTTTTCCTGTTTCTGCCCTTGGCCTTTGCAGCCTGGGCTCAGGAGTGCAGCTTCCTATAGTTTGTGAGAAGCTACACACTGGGGGCCAGCCTCCTTGCCAGCTGCCTTCACACTGTCAGGGTTCTTCTACCATTACTGCTTTAAGGCTCCTGGCTTGTATCACTGGGACTGATTTTTGAAAGTTTTGTACCCAACTTTCTTGACATTCCACTGACGCAACCTTCCTGCCTCTTACATTGAAGATGAACCCTGTTTTAATCACCTTCTCACCTGGGGAGGCCACCCCTTCCTTCAGCAGCTTCTTGCTTTTAAGAGCTTTTTTTAATGCCCCAGAGTAAGATGTTGACCTCCAGAGGAATGACAGCTAGACAAGGAATGACAATGAATGACAGCTAGAAACTATAGAAACTGCCCATCTGCTGGATCACAGCAGGCAGAAATCTGTGCTTTCTAGAAAGGTCCTGATTTTGTAAGTGAAGTCCTTAAAACACAGTCCATGACAAGGAACAAAACATCTTATTCTCAAAATAGTATCATGTGACTTTAAAAAAATCTTTGGAGATGTCTCATTGTGATTTAGTTAATTCAACTTCTTCTGTTAGGAAAGCTTTGAAGTCAGCTCACACCTGTGTTTGAGTGCATGGATGGCATTATTAAAGAAACTATAAGAATAGTGGATGGCAATACCCAGCGTCCTACAGTACATGATGCTCCATGCTGCTTGGAGATTCCTCCTGGCTTCTGTCTTTGTGGCATATATTGTATACTTAGGCATCTCTTAGCAGGTACTTGTCAAATATCTGATTCTTATAAGAATCCCACAAGGCCATTTTCAAAAGAAAGAAGGTGAGACTTAGAACAGCCAAGATTTGGGGGCCAGGAGCAGAATGGTTGTACACTCTTACGCTTGGTCATTTTGAGGCAGCTGTGCTCAGTGCTGAGTGACTGTTACTATTGAAGAAGAGAACGGTGCTGAGAACCAAAGCTTATTCTTCATAAGACTATGTCCAGCTGCCAGATTGCCTGTTTTGTCAGCCAGACAATGACCAGGCAGAAGAATGATAGTAGATCCTGACTATAGTTTTAGAGCTGGTCATCGGAGCTCAGTTAAGGTTAATGCAATACAGTATAAGCAACCCATGTCCAGATTCACCTGGCCACACTCTGCAGTGCTTTATAGTTTTATAGGTACATCATAGCTCACAGGATTCTGGGAAGGAGAACAGATGCTGGAGTTCCTATGTCCAATATGGGCAGATAAATGCATATATATATATATATATATATATATATATATATATATATACACACACACAAAGTTCTCAGTAGCCAAGTTTCTAACCAGCATCTGAGAAGACAATGGCTAGCTTCTAACCTGCCAAGAAAATGGATTGAATGCCCTGCCTGTGTCTGATTTTACACTTTCGTTTCAGTTTCCACCATGAAAATGAGCTAATTCTAAGGCAGTTTCCATTGTGATTAAATATTTTCTCTCTGTGGTGCTGTCACGATTGTAAAGCACCTATTAGGGCAGTTAATTATAACAGCACGGATCACTTTAACCTTCACAATTATCTGTGTTTTCAGAGGCTGACCCCTTTTCCAGTTATCGCTTACAGGGTCAGCAGTGCTCAGGGCAGGGCAGAGGATGGACAGGCCAGCAAATCAAACCAGAGAGCACTGAAGAGGTCAGAGCTGAATGATCTGCATGTCATAGAAAGGCGTGTCTGCTGTGAATCCTTCTGGGTTTAGTGACCTATCATGCCGCCACTATACAGTTCTGCCCAGAGTTACCTCCGGCCTGGAGAGGTTCTAGGACTTTATAGCTGTATCACATACCTCACCAAAGCCTATCAAGGAAGATCAATGGTTAGGTGTCCCTTCTCCTCACTTCATTTGCCACTATCTCCATGGCAGGTGGCCCAAGGATACAACAGAAGTGTCTTAGTTACAGTCTCCATTGCTGCGAGGGGACCCCATGACAAGGCAACTCTTATAAAGGAAAACATTTAGGCTGACTTACAGTTTTAGAAGTTCAGTTTATGATCATCATGATAGGAAGCATGGCAGCCTGCAGATAGACATGGTGATGGAGGAGCTCAGAATTTGACATCTTGATCTGAAGACAGCCAAAAGGAGACTCTGTCTTCCATCCTTGGGTGAAACTTGAGCACTAGGAGCCCTCAGAGCCCAAGTACATGGTAATGGACTTCCTCCAACAAGATCACACCTATTCCTACAAGTCCACACTTCTAACGCCACTTCCCACAGCCAAGGATATTCAAACGACCACAAGTAATAACATCAGATACCAGGTTCTCTGTAGGTCCTATTAAGAGAGCATATAACTCGGTTTCCCCTAGACTCTGCTTGGCATGAGCTTAGCATTATAAAATGCTAAGGAACACTAAGGTTCTTTCTTGTAAGAAGAGAGCCATAAAATAGCACTATGCACCCTGTGATAGTTCCCAGCAAAGAGTGGATGCTCCCCTGAAGGGGTCGGTTAAAAACACTGGCTTTTTCTCAAATAGGCAGATTTCTTCATTTTCTGTATAATGGTATATAATCTTATGTAGAGAAGTGTGGGTAGGGAAGGGGCAGAGTGAAGGTGGATTGAAAGATGCAGTAGGGATTATGAGCCCATAAGGAAGATTTTTCTAGTCATGCTAATGAATGGCAATTGGGATGACACAGTAACACTGTACCAAGTACCTTTAAATGCACTGTCTGTCTATCCATCATCTATCTGTGTATCTATGTATCTATCTATGTATTTATCTATGTATCTATGTATCTATGTATCTATCTATCTACCTATCTATGTATACACATGTGTGAGAAGTATATACATAATCTCATTTAATAATCTCCTAAACATGAGTTAAGTGCTAATATTCTTTTTAAAAAAATAAAATAAAATGTTTTATTCATCAATAATCATTCAATTTTAAATTATGACACCTAGTGAAAAAACAAACAAGCTTTTCATCATTTTCAAATTTCTGGCATGTTATTCCTTGATCTTCAGGGACAACAATTTCGTACTCATAGTCTCTTCCCAGGGTTTTTGAAATCATGGTATTCTACTCCTACTTCTAGCAAGAGTCACACTGTACAGGTCAAGTAGCTATGGTTCTTAATTAAGGAATAAAGCTTACTAAGTGTTGTAGCTCTTACAAAGTACTACATTCTATAGGAATATACAGAGAAAATGTTAACACTCTATTTTAAAAAGTCAAACAAACACAAGCATCGAGCAGAGTGTTATTTGCTGTCAATGGCCCAGGTGGTAGCAGTGGAGAAGACAGTGAGGGTGCTAAAAGTGATTTACAATTTGCTTTAGGGTTGAGGAACAAGCGGTACAACAGTGCTTTTTATACAGATCCCATTTTCCAGAGCACAGATAGCTCCACTTTGGCCAGTGTGTGTGTGTGTGTGTGTGTGTGTGTGTGTGTGTCTTTTGCATGCTGGGATGGCTACTCTTGTTTTCACCTTGACTACATCTAGAATGAACTACAATTCAGAAGTGGAACACATGCCTGTGAGTAATTTCTCGATTGCTTTGAAGGGGTAAAGATACACAGCTTTAATTTAGATCTTGAGGTAGAAAGACACAGGCCTTTAATCCCGGATCTTGAGTGAGAAGACACAACTTTAACCTTGGGCCACACTTTCTGCTGGAGGCACATAGAAGGACATAGAAGGAGGAAGCTCTTGCTGTTTGCCTGCTTTCCCTTGCCTGACTAACCATCTACTCCTTCGCTTGCCATTGAATCCTGCTTCTTCAGGATTCCAGCACATTTAGATGGGCATCTGAGACAGCCAGACATCCAGCCTTGTGGACTGAGCAACTACTAGGTACTTGGATTTTCATTCATAGGCAGCCATTGTTAAATTGGGTAGACTGCAGCCTGTAAGTCATTCCAATAAACCCTCTTCATATGTGTCTGTATACATATATGCATCTGTGTGTGTGTGTGTGTGTGTGTGTGTGTGTGTGTATGGCAGGGTTTCAATTCCTGCACAAACATCATGACCAAGAAGCAACTTTGGTAGAAAAGGGTTTATTGAGCTTATACTTCCATGTTGCTGTTCATCACCAAAAGAAGTCAATACGGGAACTCAAGCAGGTCAGGAACCAGGAGCTGATGCAGAGTCCATTGAGAGATATTACTTACTGGCTTGCTTTCCCTGACTTGCTCAGCTTGCTTGCTTGCTTGCTTTTTTTTCTTTCTTTTCTTTCTTTCTTCCTTCCTTCCTTTCTTTCTTTCCTTCCTTCTTTCTTTTTTCAATTATTTTTTTTCTTGATAGAATATTTTCTTTATTTACATTTCAAATGTTTTCCCCTTTCCAGGTCTCCTCTTCAGAAACCCCCTATCCCATCTTCCTTCCCCCTGCCTCTATGAGGGTGCTCCCCCACCCCCCCCCATCCTCCTGCCCTGGCACTCCCCTATACTGGGGCGTCGAACACCCTCAGGCTCAAGGTTGTCTGCTCCCACTGATGTCCAACAAGGCCCTCCTCTGCCACATATGTGGCCAGCACCATGGGTGGCTCCATGTGTATAATTTGGTTGGTGATCCAGTTTCCAGAAGCTCTGGGGGTCTGGCTAGTTGACACTGTTGCTCCCTCCTTGGGGCTGTAAACCCCCTCAGCTCTTTCAGTCCCTTCTCCAACTTCCCCACTGGAGACCCCCAAAATAAGTCCAATGGTTGGCTGTGAGCTTCTGCCACTGTATTTGTCAGGCTCTGGCAGAGTCTCTCAGGAAACAGCTTATCATGCTTCCATCAGCAAGCACTTCCCAGTATTCATAATAGTGTCTCTGTTTGGTGGCTGTATATGGGATGGATCTCCAGGTGGGGCAGTCTCTGGATAGCCTTTGCTTCAGTATCCACTACATACTTTGTCTCTATATTTTCTCCTGTGGGTATTTTGTTCCCCTTCTAAAAAGCACTGTATCATCCACATTTTGGCCTTCCTTCTTAGGCTTCATGTGTTCTGTGAATTGAATCTTGTATATTCTGAAATTTTGGACTAATATCTACTTATCAGTGAGCCCATACTATGTTTCTTCTTTTGTGACTTTGATACCTTAATCAGGATGATATTTTCAAGTTCTATCCATTTACCTGTGAATTTCATGAAGTTGGTTTTAATAGCTAAGTAGTATTCCATTATGTAAATGTACCACATTTTCTGTATCCATTCCTCTGTTGAGAGTCATCTGGGTTGTTTCCAGCTTCTGGTTATTATAAATATGGTTGCTATGAACATAATGGAACATGTGTCTTTATTACATGTTGGAGCATCTTCTGGGTATATGCCCAGGAGTGGTATAGCTGGGTCCTCAGGTAGTAGTACTATGTCTAATTTTCTGAGGAACCACCAGAATGATTTTCAGAGTGAATGTACCAGCTTGCAATCCCACCAGCAATGGAGGAGTGTTCCTCTGTCTCCACATCCTTGCCAGCATCTGGCTGTCACCTGAGTTTTTGATCTTAGCCATTCTGACTGGTGTGAGGCAAAATCTCAGGTTTGTTTTGATTTGCATTTCCCTGATGACTAAGGATGTTGAACATTTCTTTAGGTGCTTCTCAGCCATTTGAGTTTCCTCAGTTGAGAATTCTCTGGTTAGCTCTGTTCCCCATTTTTTTAATAGGGATATTTGGTTCTCTGGACTTCTTGAGTTCTTTGTATATATCGGATATTAGCCCTCTTTCAGCTGTAGGATTGGTAAAGATCTTTTCCCAATCTGTTGGTTGCCATTTTGTCCTGTTGACAGTATCCTTTGCCTTACAGAATTTTATGAGGTCCCATTTTGTCGATCTTGATCTTAGAGCATAAGCCATTGGTGTTCTGTTCAGGAACTTTTCCCTTGTGCCCATGTATTCGAGAATTTTTTCCACTTTTTCTTCTATTAGATTCAGTGTATCTGGTTTTATGTGTAGGTCCTTGATCCACTTGGACTTGAGCTTTGTACAGGCTGATAGAAATGGATCATTTTGCATTCTTCTACATGATAATCTCCATTTGAACTAGCACCATTTGTTGAAGCTGCTGTCTTTTTCTCCACTGGATGGTTTTTAGCTCCTTTGTCAAAGATCAAGTGACCATAGGTGTGTGGGTTCATTTCTGGGTCTTCAATTATTCCATTGATCTACCTTCCAGTCAGTGTACCAATACCATGCAGCTTTTATCACTATTGCTCTGAAGTACAGCTTAAGGTCAGGGATTCGGATACCCCCAGAAGTTCTTTTATTATTGAGAATAGTTTTTGCTCTCCTGGGTAATTTGTTATTCCATATGCATGTGAGAATTGCTTTTTCTAAGTTTATGAAGAATTGAGTTGGAATTTTGATGGGGATTGCATTGAATCTGTAGATTGCTTTTGGCAAGATGGCCATTTTTATTATGTTAATCCTGCCAATCCATGAGCATGGAAGACCTTTCCATCTTCTGAGGTCTTCTTTGATTTTTTTCTTCAGAGACTTGAACTTCTTCTCATACAGATCTTTCACTTGTTTGGTTAGAATCACACCAAGATACTTTATATTGTTGTGACTATTGTGAAGGGTATCATTTTCCTAATTTTTTCTCACCCTACTTATACTTTGAGTATCAGAAGGCTACTGATTTGTTTGAGTTAATTTTATATCTGGCCACTTTGCTTAAGTTTTCTATCAGCTATAGGAGTTCTCTGGTGGAGTTTTTGTGGTCACATAAATCATATCATCTGAAAATAGTGATATTTTGAATTCTTCCTTTCCAATTTGTATCCCGTTGACCCCTTTTGATGTCTAATTGCTCCAGCTAGAACTTCAATTACTATATTGGACAGATAGGTAGACAGGAGGCAGCCTTGTTTAGTCCCTTATTTTAGTGGGATTGCTTCAAGTTTCTCTCCATTTAGTTTCATGTTGGCTACTGGATTGCTGTACATTGCTTTTACTATGTTTAGGTATGGTCCTTGAATTCCTGATCTTTCCAAGACTTTTATCATGAAGGGATGTTGAATTTTGTCAAATGATTTTTCAGCATATAATGAAATGAACATGTGTTATTTTTTCCCCTTTGAGTTTGTTTATATAGTAGACTACATTGTTGAATTTCCAGATATTGGACCATCCCTGCATCCCTGGGATGAAGCCTACTTTATCGAGGTTAATGATTGTTTTGATGTGTTCTTGGATTCGGTTTACGAATTTTTTATTGAGTATCTTTGCATTGCTATTCATAAAAAAAAATTGGTCTGAAGTTCTCTTTCTTTGTTGGGTCTTTGTGAGGTTTTGGTATCAACATAACTGTTGCTTAATAGCATGAATTAGGTAGTTTTCCTTCTATTTTTACTTTGTTGAATAGTTTAAAGAATATTGGTATTAGGTCTTCTTTGAACATCTGAATGACTGCTTCTATTTCTTTAGGGGTTCTGGGACTGTTTAGATGGTTTATCTGATCCTGACTTAACTTTGGTATTTGGTATCTGTCTAGAAAATTGTCCATTTCATCCAGATTTTCCAATTGTGTATAGGCTTTTCTAGTAGGATCTGATGACTTTTTTGAATTTCCTCAGGTTCTGTTGTTATATCTTTTTATTTCTGATTTTGTTAATTTGATACTGTCTCTGTGCCCTCTGGTTAGTCTGGCTAAGGGTTTCTCTATCTTGTTGATTTTCTCAAAGAACCAGTTCCTGGTTTTCTTGATTATTTACATAGTTCTTTTTGTTTCTCCTTGGTTGATTTCAGCCGAGTTTGATCATTTCCTATGTTCTACTCCTCTTGGGTGTATTTCCTTCTTTTTGTTCTAGAGCTTTCAGCTGTGCTGTTAAGATGTTAGTGTATGCTTTCTTCAGTTTCTTTTTTGAGGCACTCAGAGCTATGAGTTTTTTCCTTAGCACTGCTTTCATTGTTTCCCACAAGTTTGTGTGTGTTGTACCTTCATTTTCAATAAATTCTAAAAAGTCTTTAATTTCTTTCTTTATTTCTTCCTTGACCAAGTTATCATTGAGTAGATCGTTGTTCAGCTTCTATGTATATTTGGGCTTTCTGTTGTTTTTGTTGCTATTGAAGACCAGCCTTAATCCATATTGATCTGATAGGAAGCATGGGGCTATTTCAATCTTCTTATAGCTGTTCAGGTCTGTTTTGTGACTGATTAAAAGGTAAGTTTTGTAGAAGGTGCCATGAGGTGCTGAGAAGAACATATATTCTTTTGTTTTAGGAGGAAATGTTCTATAGATATCTGTTAAGTCCATTTGGTTCATGACTTCCGTTAGTTTGACTGTGTCTCTGTTTAATTTGTGTTTCCATGATCCGTCCATTGATGAGAGTGAGGTGTTGAAGTCTCCCACTATTATTGTATGAAGTACAATGTGTGCTTTGAGCTTCAGTAAAGTTTCTTTTATGAATGTGGGTACCCTTGCATTTGAAGCATAGGTGTTCAGAATTGAGAGTTCTTGGTAGATTTTTCCTTTGATTTTTTTCCTTATCTTTTTTTGATGACTTTCGGTTGAAAGTCGATTTTATCTGATATTAGAATGTCTACTCCAGCTTGTTTCTTGGGACTATTTGCTTGGAGAATTGTTTTCCAGCCTTTTACTCTGAGGTAGTGTTTATATTTGATAATGAGGTACATTTCCTGTATGCAATAAAATGCCAGGTCCTATTTATGTATCCAGTCTGTCAGTCTATGGCTTTTCATTGGGGAATTAAGTTCATTGATGTTAATAGATATTATGGAATAGTGATTGTTGCAGCCTGTTATTTTCAATGTTATTTTTATGTTTGTTTGGCTATCATCTTTTGGGTTTGTTGAAAGAAAATTACTTTGCTTTTTCAAGGGTGTTGTTTCCCTCCTTGTGTTGGCATTTTCCATCTAGTTTCCTTTGTAGGGCTAGACTTGTAGAAAGATATTATATAAATTTGTTTTTGTCATGGAATATCATGGTTTCTCCATCTATGATAATTGAGAGTTTTGCTGGGTATAGCTGCCTGGTCTGGCATTTGTGTTCTCTTAGGGTCTGTATGACATCTGCCCAGCTGTCATAGTCTCTGGTGAGAAGTCTGGTGTAATTCTGATAGATCTGCCTTTATATGTTACTTGACCTTTCCCCCTTACTGCTTTTAATACTCTTTCTTTGTTTTGTGCATTTGGTGTTTTGACTATAATGTGATGGGAGGAATTTCTTTTCTGATCCAATCTATTTGGAGTTCTGTAGGCTTCATGTATGATTATGGGCATCTCTTTCTTTAGGGCAGGGAAGTTTTCCTCTATAATTTTGTTGAAGATATTTACTGGCCCTTTAAGTTGGGAATCTTCACTGTCTTCTATACCTATTATCCTTAGGTTTGGTCTACTCATTGTGTCTTGGATTTCCTGGATGTTTTGGTTTAGGAGCTTTTTGCATTTTCTTTGACTACTGTGTCAATTTCTTCTATGGTATCTTCTGCACCGGAGATTCTCTCTTCTATCTCTTGTATTCTGTTGGTGATGACTCCTGATCTCTTTCCTAGGGTTTCTGTCTCCAGGGTTATCTGCCTTTGCAATCTCTTTATTGTTTCTATTTCTATTTTTAGATCCTGGATGGTTTTGTTCAATTCCTTCACCTGTTTGGTTGTGTTTTCCTGTAATTCTTTAAGTGATTTTTTTGTGTTTCCTCTTTAAAGACTTCTTCTTGTTTACCTGTGTCCTTCTGTATTTCTTTAAGGGAGTTATTTATGTCCTTCTTAAAGTCCTCTATCATCATCATAAGATGTGATTTTAAATCAGAATCTTGCTTTTTCCAGTGTGTTGGTGTATCCAGGGCTTGCTGTAGTGGGAGAACTGGGTTCTGATGATGACAAGTAGCCTTGATTTCTCTTGCTTATGTTCTTGCCCTTGCTTTTCGCCATCTGGTTATCTTTGGTGTTAGCTGGTTCTTCTGTCTCTGACTGTGGCTTGTCCCTCCTGCAAGCCTGTACATCAGCACTCCTGGGAGACCAGCTCTCCCCTGGCAGTATTTGTGTATGTAGTGCTGTTACACCAGATCAGCTCTGGGCACAGACAGAAACCATAAGGCTCCTGCTCTCAGCCTTGTCTGCACTCCTGGGAGGCTAGCTCTCTCTCCGGGAGCTATTGGGGTGGAGCTCTGTGGCACAGGATCAGCTCTGGGCACAGATGGAAACCAGAAGGCTCCTGTCCTAGGCCGCTCTTCGGTTCCTGTGTCCTAAGGGTCCTGTGTCCTTCTGGGCGGGTCGGAAACCGGAAGGCTCTCAGCTTGCCTTCTTATAGAACCCAGGACTACCAGCCCAGGGATGGCACCACCCACAATGGGCCCTCCCCCCTTCATCACTAATTGAGAAAAATGCCTTACAGCTGGATGTCATGCTAGATATCATGTTTCCTCAACTGAAGCTCCTTTCTCTGTGATAACTCCAGCTTGTGTCAAGTTCACACAAAACCAGCCAGTAAAATAGATAGATAGATAGATAGATAGATAGATAGATAGATAGATTCAGTCTTTAAGTTCTGTTATGCTAAAGAACTCTGACTAATAAACATGTACTTGTGCAAACAAAGGTAAGAGAGAGAGGTGTCTGGTGTCCTTTTTCCTCTTCCTCTCTGTCTTACTGCATTGAGACAGGGTCTCTCACTGTAGGGAAGCTTGTCATTTTGGCCAGTTTTCTGTCCCCTAACACATTCTATTTTCTGAGTTATAGGTTAGTTAGTTAACCCCTACAACATACCCTGTTGCTTACTTTACCATATTCTTGATTTGCTAATATCAGAAAGTATCTAGCTGATCACAACAAACTTGATCAACTACAGGTCCTGACTCAATTAGAATATAGGCTCTAAGCTTTCTTATGCTTGAGTGCTAAGGACTATTTAGCAACAGTTTTTCTTAATAGAGTTCTTTAAAAATGTTTCTAAATAAATTATAAACGAAATGGGTATAGAGGTGAGTTCTTAGGCATTGGCATTAGTGGTCCGGGTTTAAGTCCTGGCACCTTTATCTAATACATATTCATTCTGAGATAGCTCATCAATGGCTGTGGGTCTTCACTTTAAACTGGGATAAATAAAGCTGCTGCCCATGTTGGTATATGCTGTAAAAATGACTGCATGCATGAATCTAGTTAAGAGCTGACTATGGTTTTTCCTGTTATGTGATATTCCTAACAAATACTAAAATGGAAGCTTTTTATTTTCCTATTGATAAGACTTGGTATAAACAAGGGGCTGTAAGTCCCAGTAGCCCCCTTAACTTGAAGACCACCGAGAGTGGAATTTCTACCATCTTATCTCTCAAACACACAATCCCTAACTCCAGCACTCCCCTTAGTCAACCGAGGGACTTTCATATCTGAATTCTAATTTAATATTTGTTTAGATGAGTGCTTTTTTACATTTTTAAAATTTCCATAGAACCTACCTTTCCTCATTGCAATAAACTGAATATTTTCGAGTTCTTGCCTGAAATAATACATCAGAAGATTAAACATGTTTCTGATTAGATGTGAGCATCTTCAGGCACTGGTCAAAATGAAGAATTTGCATTTAAATGGAAAGATTAATGACTAATACACAAAGCCCATATTTAATCACAATTTCTTTAACACACATAATTTATATTTTTATTCAGATCATCCACCTTAATTCAGTAATAAAAAATGATAGGTGTAGTATTTTATAAAACAACTTTTGCGCCACCAATCATGCATCTCAGTTATAAATACTTCTGAGGCTGCTGCTTTCACACCATTTCTTGGGAATGATCTAAATGTTGGTACAGTAATTCGGGTGTAACTATATATCAGAAGGTGTGAGTCTCACCTCATAGAAATAGCTCAAACTGAAAGGAAAAAATAATCACTTGGAAGTGACTTACTATACAGGCCTGCTCATTTGCTCATTTCTGCTCAAATTTTGGCTAAGCATGAGTTGGTCTCTGCTTCAATTTTAGGCAGTTTTTAAAGAGGGTAAAGCCAGATTTCCCTTTTCAAGAGAATGTAGTAGTGAAACTTCAAAGGGGATATATTTTCCTCCAAATTAAAACTCAAAGAAAAGTTCTAGGAAAAAACAAAAACCCAGCATCATTCCTAGCAACCTTAGCCCATCTTCAGTTGTATGTTGCTTATTGAAGGCCATAATGAATGTATTTTAGTGTAATGAGTTTAAACTAAGAAGTATCTGGCTTATATTGACTATGGCAGTTAATGGTTATAATTTGAGAACTCAAGAAGCAGAGGCAGGAGGATCACAAGTTACAGCCCATTCTGGATTGCATAGTGAGTTCTGTGCTTTCCTGGGCTATGTAGTGAGCTCTTGTCTCAAAAAGCTAAAGCAAAACAATGAGCAAACAAAAATTATGTTCCATTATAAATGTCACAAACCATTTTCTTTTGTAAGCAACATCTACTCTCAATATTTTTCCCATGCCCAAAACAAAGTCCATGAATACAGGGGATACTCAAATATGGGACCACTTTCCTGACCTACACAGAGCCTATACAGGGCTTACACAGAATAGCAGCATTAAACAGCTTTGCCTTGGGAAAGATGCCTGACAAAAGAGAAGCTGTTCCCAGACACTGAATGGTGTCTGTTCTCTGCCTGTGTCTTTGAGCCCAGTGTTGAGCAAATGTTAAAATTTGATTTTCATTAGTGAAGCACTGTTAATGAAATGACAAATTTGAATTAAATAATCTTTCTCAGTGGGGAGCAACGGTTTACAAAGTCAGCAATGTAGATCTTGTCAGGCAATTTAAAGTTACTATTTGGTACTCAGTTATTCTTGGGGGTCTGATCATTTGTGATGTTTTCCAGTCTCTTCCTTCCTCACCTCCACAGTTCTCCTTCACTCACATTCCTCTCCTTTCCCCACTCCCATCCAGAAGCAGCAAGAAAAAATTGCATTTAGTAAACGAGACAATGATAAACCATGGAAAACTGGAAAGAATAATCAATTAAACCTTTTGTCCATTTCTTCTTACAGGCTTCATTTAATTCTAGAGTCTGACTTGATGTTTTAAAATTAAAACTGTCCCTCAGTGGGCCTCTCCACTTCCTATTGATCCTTTTGACTTTTAGCCAGTAAATTTAACTCTTCATTCTTCGCCATTAAGAGGGAAATATGGGTTTCCTCAGAAGAGCATGGTACCTGATGAGATAATTTAATCTGTAAAGTAGTTACATAAGCCTGAGACCTGGGTTCAATTCCCAGCAGCCACATTAAAGGGCAGGCATGGCCATATACCTCATAATCTTAGCACTGGGGAGGCAGGGGCAAAAAGAGCCCTGGGGTTTACTGATCAAGCAGCTTAGCCTACTTGGAAAGTTCCAGGCCAGTGAGGGACCTGGTCTCAAAAACCAATACAAATACCTCCTAAGGAAAGACACCCAGGGTTGACCTCTAACCTCTATATCCATGTACATATTTGCCCCTCCACAAAAAAATAAATGGACAGTAAGATAACCTTAAAATAATAAAACTAAAAAGTATTATATGAAGAAAGATATCACACACTCAGAAAGGTAGAAATCGCTTGCCCTCCCTCACATGTGGATCCTAACTTTTAATGTTTGCATGGATGTTAACCAGGGGACACATGGGTGGCTACAGACTACAAATGAAATGGGAGACTGAGAGCAGAAGAGATATAAAGGAAGAAAGGGAGACAAAGGCACTTGTGACGTAAAAGCCAGAATGTACATGGACGAAGAGGTAAGAATGAAAGGGGCAATAAACACAACTCTTTCATTTCTGAGAATTTCTTGGTGAAGCCTATTATTTTATATTAATAATAACAACAGCTAGCTAACTAAATGAGTAATTCTGAAGCCCTAACCAGCTTCAGACTATTCCCCCCCAAAAGAGACCTGAGCAGAGCTGACCTACATAAAATATGATAGTAGCTAAGGTAAACCTTAAAAATATATGGTGACTCTTGCTTCTAAAAATGGGATTCTACCTGGTTGAGAAGAAAAGAAAATCGAAGACTGAAGGTCTAACATGCCTTCTGGTCTCAGCCAGTGGCTGCGTCAGGGCCATTCTGTTGTGGAATGATCCCTGATGTATAATAGAAAAAGACGTGGTCCAGTAGCTAATGAAACCAGAACAGCACAAAGAACACATATACCTTAATTTATGGGCCCTCTGTTGCTTCTGGATTCTTATCCAAAAGACCTTTTAATTAAGATCCCTCAGGTGGGACTCAGTCCACATTTTCCCTAGCACATGGGTAATAGGAAAAGCCAAACAAGGTCTTTGTTTCTGGCTGGCACTCTGTTCACTAATCATCTTTCCCCTAGTCTGCTCAGGCTTCCGCCAGAGTTCATCTTCATCAGCATTGCCGCAGTCCCTCTCATATTTCAAACAGCAATTGGAAAGCAGATATTTAATCAGAAAAGTTTTGGGATTCATTTTTTCAGGATACCCAATCTGTCTTTAGAGGCTCTCAGACAGACGAAATAGCTGTTGACTACAAAAGACAACAGAAGTCTGTGTCCTTGAGAAATGCTGAAGCCCTGGAGGGAGTGCAGAGGCCTTAGAGCCAGGACAAGTTCCAGCTCAGTCACTCATAAGTGTCTGACCTTGGATGACTCATGTAATCCTGAATGTCAATTTTCTTGCCTGAAAAATGGAATTAGCTCTCCAAAGTGTGTTCTTGGAAGAATGCTATATGCCAAGGTCCCAAGACAATGGAGAAAAGGCAGTCTTGGGTAAAGTCAGCTAAAGAGGGGTTCTCTCATAACAATAAAGTTGAGGCTTCAGAAATAGGATGTCTAGGGTTTAATCTTCAAAAATAAAGAATACCCCTATAACAAATGGGACAAACTGGCCTGTGCTGTCACCCTACACAGAAACCAAGATCAGAAAAGCAGCTTCCAGAAAGTTGAAACTGCAGAGTGTCGGCAGCAAGGACCTCATCTTGTCCTCTCTGTCTACCTATTGCTTCTCTGTTTTTATAAATTCCCATTATTCCCCCCTCTTCCTGGGGCCAATGACTCCTTCCTCTCTACCTTGCCAGAACACAGCTTCACCAGATTCTAGGTGTCAACACTTTGTGACTAGCTACATATAGACATTTTCTCTGCTAGCTGTTGAGATAAATTCCAAATTTAGGAGAAAGTTTTTGTCAGCCTGGCTAGAATGTTATGTGAGATCAGTTTAATATGATGAGGCTGAGGCACAGGGGGTTGTGGTATGGAACAGCTGCTGAGGATTCATCAGTTTCATAACGAGGCAGCTAAAGACAGACTTATGACTTAAAAATGTACTCTAACTACAGAAGTTTTACACACACACACACACACATCACACACACACACACACACACACACACACAGCTTTCCACGTGAAGCATGGATTGTGAGACTCTCATGAACCATTGCTCTTCAATGATTAGGCTCAAAATGTAAACCAAGGAGAATGTCAGGTTAGAACAAGAGTGGAAGCATGTCTGACAGTTCTGTGATGACACAAACCACAAGACTCTTGCAAGAATCATTGGGTTGCTGTCCTGAAGTCAAATGAGCAAAAGAGAAAAGGACTCTAAGTACGCAGCTTTTCCTCATCATTACAGGTTCATTTCCAGTCCTCCTCCAGGCTCTTCCTTTTTTAGCCTGAATTCCTTTTGTCAGAGATGATCCCACAGCAGAATGTGAACCCCCTCTTCTGATCTCAGCTAGTGAAGGAGACTCATGTGCCTCTTTAGGATTGCTACAGCAGTCCCCAGGGTCCACAGACCTTTACAGATGGCTACCCTAGACCTCCAAGTTGTGGTCGCTTCTCAGACTTTCTTGACGAGCATCAAGACTTCAGAGGTGAAAATCATAGCCTCTGAAGCAACGCAATGCCATCTTCTGAGGACAGGCTCTTCAGATACCATGCTGTGAAGCTGGCTATAATTCTTCCTCCTGTGTTTCATTTGTCTTCCTCCTCCAGGCCCCTCCCACCTTTCTCTGAATTTCTCTCTGCTGTCTCTTTCATCACTTCTCATAACTGAAGACCAATAATAGGGACAGGCTCTCCAGCACTCACCAATGAGGGCAGTCTTAACAGCTCAATGTTACATCAGGAACCAAGATTTAAAACAAACAAACTAAAACAAAGCACCATTATCTCCAAAGGAATATATTCCTCCTCTCCAGAGGAAAAATACTTCCTGGCTTTTGAATCTCTCAGAACTGATGAGGTTACAGAGGGACTGGCTAAGAATGGAGTGAGCTTAGTGAGCACTGGGGGTTTCTGTAAGTTCCCACCCACTTGAGGACCAAGGCTCAAATCTAGAAGTGCTTCAAGAGGGAGCAGATGTTTACTTTCCATATCTAAAGGGCCCATAGATAAGAAGCTGCCTCTTGCTTGAGAAATTGAGCAGGGTTGAGTTAAACAGATATAACATGTTTATTTGGCGTTCTTTTATTCCCAGGATATACCAAGGTAACAACACATGGTTGTAAGATTGTGCTGTGGGAGGAATGGAGGTGAGACCTTCTAACTCCTCCTCTACAGACTGTGTGACAGGGCAAAGGAGCCCAGGAAATGAGACTGTGAGGTCACATGCAAAGCTTATAAAAGCCCAAGGGCCTGGGGAGAGAGGAAAATGACAGATACAGGGGAGATTGAATGACTCATGGCACAAGGGATATTGCACACTGTGGGTTTTTATCTCTGAAATATGTAGAACCTGCTCCTCTGTGTGGAAGCATTTGGCGGCGAGTCATTTGAGAGGGAATTAGATCATGCAGGAAAAGTCCTTACAAATGGAACTCATGCCCTGGTAAAAGGCATTTTTACTGCCTCCACAGTTGGAAATGCATAGCAGAATGGAGAGTGTAGGCATCCTGGGACACCAAGTCTGATGCTTTTGCATGTCTAAGGACACAGTGAGTAACTCTCCTTTGCTCAGTTCTTGCTAGTCATTTCTTGTTCTTCTTCCTCTTCTTTTTCTTCTTTCTCTTCCTCTTCCTCCTTCTTATCATTCTCCTCCTCTTCCTCCTCCTCCCCTTCCTCATCAAACAACATCAGCTTCCTCTTGTAGTACTATGACTCAGAACATTTTCGAGGTTCTCTATATGGTAGGTGCCTGGGCATATTGTTTGGTTGATGGACTGATGGACAGAGAAATCACATCTTAATGTTAACAGTGATTCATATCAACTCCTGTCTGTTTCTGTTGACCTGTGAGTATATGCTTCTTGTCTGAAGGCTGACCTAAAATCCTAATGAGGGGAATTCAGGATGATCTTGCTTCTCTGGTTCTTGATACTTTGGCTGGCCATCTATTGACCCTTTGCAGCACAATCAACAGTTTTTAGCCTTGACAAGAGACAAGTTGTATCTGCCAACTTTGCTGGTGTTTTTGTAATATACATACATTTTTCTAAAATCCATGAGAAGCAAATATTAGTTTCATAAAACATCGATTATGTACATCTATGAGCTATATAAACAACCACTCTGTGATACATCCAGCCCATACAGCTAAGGTGTTTAGGGGTTCATTCAATTTTAGAGACCAAATAAATGATGATAATCACTATATGATATTCATACGACTTATAGATGACTCTATGCCCTTAGTTAATGAGGTTGTAGGATTTTAACCAACATGAATGTACCCAAACTGCTATGCTTTGTCTCATCTTAGCTCTTCTGAAGACAGTACCATGAGTCACTTTAGTATGATAACAACTTAGTGTGTTTCCTATTGTCAAAGAAGTCAGTCCCCAGACCATCAAAAATACTTCAATAACAAAAATAAAAGTTCCTTCACTCACTACTGTTGAGACCATGAGTGCATTTGTACAATGCCCTGTTTCTCAACATTGTGATTATTACTCTATCTCTTCATCCATGCACACCTAAGACCTACTCTGATTTGTGTCTAGGGCTTGGTTCTTTGATCAGCCTTCCTTTGCATTTGTTCCTGTGGTTTTACATTGCTTTTATCCTCTATCTCAAGATATCAATTCCCTCCTCTTTCTAGTCAGTATTGTAGAACCTGCTTTCACCAGAAGGGGAGGAACCAGCACACCAATAACCAAGGAAGACTTAATTCTATAACTTAGGGATTTGAACCTATAGCACAAGAATGCCAGTTACAGAGCCTGTGTCAGGCACAGGACACTACGGACTTCAAAGTTCTTTGTGTTACAGGGTTCCTGGGTGTCTTAGTCAGGGTTTCTTTTCCTGCACAAAACATCATGACCAAGAAGCAAGTTGGGAAGGAAAGGGTTTACTCAGCTTACACTTCCTCACTGCTGTTTGACACCAAAGGAAGCCAGGACTAGAACTCAAGCAGGTCAGGAGGCAGGAGCTGATGCAGAAGCTACAGAGGGATGTTCCTTACTGGCTTGTTTGTTTCTCCTGGCTTGCTCAGCCTGCTTTCTTGTAGAATGCAAGACTACCACCCACAGATGGTACCACCCACAAGGGGTCCTTCGCCCTTGATCACTAATTGAGAAAAATGCCTTACATGTGGAGCTCATGGAGGCATTTCCTCAACTGAAACTCCTTTCTCTGTGATAACTTTGGCTTGTGTCAAGTTGACACATAAAACTAGCCAGTACAATTGACCCCTTGTCAACTTGACATACAAACACATCACCATTAAGCCTTGACCCTTACTTTCTTATTCATCCCCAAGTTCTAAATAATTTTAAAAATCCCACAGTCTTTGCAAATTCTTACATATTAACATTTCAGACCCTTTTAAACATCCAATCTCTTAAAATTCAAAGTCTTTTTAAAATTCAAAGTCTCTTAACTGTGGGCTCCACTAAAATACCTTCTTTCTTCAAGAGGGAAAAAAATATCAGGTCACAGTCACAATCAAAATCAAAATCCAACTGTCCAATGTCTGGGATCCACCCACAATCTTCTGGATTCCTCCAAGGGCTTGAGTCACTTCTCCAGCTCTGCCCTTCGTAGCACACACCTTGTTTTCTAGACTCCAGATGCCCGTATTCCACTGCTGCTGCTGTTCTTGGTGGTCATCTCATGGTACTGGCATCTCCAAAACACTGCTATCTTCTGCTGCAACTAGGCTTTGCCCACAGCCTCCCAAAGGCTATCTTCATGGTGCCAAGCCTCACCTCCTTTGCATGACCCCTTCAGTCCTGGGTGGTCAATTGCAACTGAGGCTGCACCTTCACCAATGGCCTTCCATGGCCTCTCACAGTGCCCAGGCCTCAGCTGTTCTTCATGACTCCTTTATGCCTTCAAAACAAGTACCACCTGGGTGACTCTTACACATTATCAAGTCCAGCTACAGCACAAGGTACAACCCTGGCTATCTCTGGAATGCAGCCTCCATGCTCTCAGAAAACATTTCTCAGAAGATTTCACCCCAATGATGCTTGTCTTTTCTTAATCACCACTAATATCTTAGCTGTAGCTAACTAGCATCAATAATCCCAGTAATGCAATGGTTTTGCTTTAGTAGTTCTGGTATCTTGTTAATCACAACTGATCCTTCAGCTCCAGCTAACCAAAACCACAGAATCTTCATAGTCAAAATAGCAATGGCCCTGGTAAGAGTCTTTAATCTTCCCTCTGAAATTTCACAAGCCAGGCCTCCATCTTCTGGACTGTTCTCAACATTATTTTCCAAGCTCCTACACAACATCCCACAAAGCTCTTAACATCAAATGGATCTTCTAACCCAAAGTTCCAAAATTCTTTCACAGTCCTCCCCAAAACATGGTCAGGTTGTCACAGGAATACCCCACTACACTGGTACCAATTTGTATTAGTCAGGGTTTCTATTCCTGCACAAAAATCATGACCAAGATGCAAGCTGGGGAAGAAAGGGTTTATTGAACTTACACTTCCACGCTGTTGTTCATCACCAAAGGAAGCCAGGACTGGAACTCAAGCAGGTCAGGAGGCAGGAGCTGATGCAGAAGCCACAGAGGGATGTTCCTTACTGGCTTGCTTGCTTCTCCTGGCATACTCAGCCTGCATTCTTATAGAATCCAAGACTACCAGCCCACAGAAGGTACCACCCACAAGGGGTCCTTCGCCCTTGATCTCTAATTGAGAAAATGCCTGGGTCTCATAGAGGCATTTTCTCAACTGAAACTCCTTTCTCTGTGATAACTTCAGCTTGTGTCAAGTTGACAATAAAACTAGCCAGTTCACTGGGATTCTTCTTAAACTTACTCTTTTCTAACACTATAAAGTTGTGCATACCAGTAACTGTTAGAATTATTAAGAGTTTAACATATTAAGTATCCTATGGGATTAAACTCTCAATCCTTATAAATTTTTGGCAAGGTAAATTGTCTAACATTTACATTTGAAATGTAAATAAAGAAAATACACAATAAAGGAAAAGAATTAAAGAATAAGAGGTGAAAAAGAGAAGTTCTAAGAGACACTGTCTCTTAATAGCAGGGTTAGTGAATGCGAAGTTGATGTACGTACCCAAGTTAGTGTCTTTCACCCCAATTTCCACGTTCTCCACAAATAAGTGACAAATGTCTTTCATTTATAACAGAGAAAAAGCTAGATTAGGTCCTCAGGAAGGCTGCAAATATCAGGAAATCCAATTGTTGTCAACAACTTTGCATATCGGAAATGCTATATCAAGCTAAATTAAATCCAACAGAGTTCTAGACAGTTAACAAGCTTTTATTAACCCCCCACTGTGTTGGGCACCCAGACGTGACTCGGGTTAAGCTTAATACCACTTAATTTATGAAAATGTTGTTATAATTATTCTGTTTCTAAAATTTAGGCTCCCTGAAAAAGGAAGTAGATTGCACAATTAAAATATACATCACTGATCTCAGTTCCCTTTCCGTTCAGCACACATTTATGAATACCTAGTACCACAGTACCATCTTGGGTGGAAGGTCTGCCTAAGGCTATGGTTATTCCTCTTCTCCTACAGTTCCTCTAGCTCCAACAGATGCCTCTAGGTATAGTACACAGCAGCTAATCTGCAAGTGATGTAGGAAAGACCACACTTTAAATCCAGACCTCTAAGAGATTTCACTAATCCACAACTTCGCACAGATCTAAGGGGACATATTAGTGTTTCTTTTCACGTGGTAAAAGAATACGTCATTCTCTAACTTTAATTAATTATAGACAATTTGAAAAATACTATCATTAAAACAGAGTGTGTCTACTAGTGGGAAAAGAAATGAGATGAAAAAAATATAGCTTGTCCCATTATTCATTTGTATTGATCTAGATGTTCAAGCCAATATATCACAATTTGACAAAAGGTTAAATATTAACAGAAGAATCATTAATCTAACAAAACAAATTAGCATAACAGTGGCTCTCCTGGTTGGTCTTCTGTGTACTGTGAGTCTGGATAGACTGTGGAACTCTTCAGACTGAGGTTTAGTACCAGTCTTTACAGACCCAGACATCATCAGATGATCAAAGCAAAGAGGCTGCTTTGGAAGACAGCCAAGGTCTTACTGTAAGCATTCCCCACTTAAACATCCATGCCTCTCAACAAGGAAGGACTATGAGACAGAGTCTAGCATGGCGCTTGGTGCATCTTTTCAAATAATTTTTAAAATGCTTCAGTGTATGGTAGGACTTCAGCATAGCCCTTTCATCCTTGAATTCCAGATGCAAGGATGGCTTTTTGAGCTTTGTTTCCTGCTGTGGGCAGTCCCTTTGATGTTGGTCAGTGCTATCATCAGATTCCTCTCTGACCAACAGGAGGATATTTTCCTGGACGTGAAACATGAGTTTAAGTAGATTCCAGGGAGCTAGAGGCCATGCTCCAACAAACATCACCACAGGCTTTTATTCTTTTAAAAAATGGAGTGCTGGAGAGTGATCTTACAAAGGGTAGTTTCTCAGTAAACTGCATGGCCTTTCATACGGCCACTGAGTCTCAGCATACCAACACTTTTCAGCATCATATTTACTTGTATCTTCTCAAAATATGTTAAGGTATCACTGTGCTTTTCTCATTTTTTTTTTTTAAAATTGTAGTTGTTTGTTTGTTTGTTTGTTCATTTGAGATAGGGTCTCACTGTGTAGCCCAGCTTGGCTTTAGCCTTCCAAGTACTGGGACCAAAGACCTGTACCACCATGCCTAGCTAAAACTATGCTTTTCCTTATGGTACTAAAAACCAAGTTCCACATATAATTTCTTCTGAGAGTAAAGAAATATTTCTTTTTCCAGTTTTAGCTTCTTCAGTTTTAGTTCAGTTTCTTCTGTTGGATTTTATTTATTTATTTATTTTTACAAATCTGTGTTGTCTTGAGCGTCTTTCCACCTTCTCTTCTGTCATGAACCTATGTGATCTGACATTGGCTCTGTCTTCCCCTGTAAACCTACCCCTGTATCTATTTGTATGTGCCTTATTCATCCACTCATGTGCCACCATGAGCCAGCTCATCTATTTCTCTCCATCTGGCATCTGAGGAGTCAGGAGGTGACTTGCTAGATTTGGGTAAGAAGGAGAAATGAAAGCCTAGAAATGTTCAACAATTATTGAATCAGTTAGAAACATAATTAGAAACTTTGATTAAATCTGTCAAGCGTTTCTGTCATTTGTGTTACTTTAGGATTATAAATTAAAAATCGCCAGGCTTGAGTATTTTCAACAATGACAAATTTAGATAATTTAAGTGGCAATTTGTGCTTTCTTAACAATTAAAAGAGAAACTGAAATTTTGGGGAAAATGTAGTAAGAACATACTGATAGTCCATGGCCACTGACAGTTTATAGGAAAAGAGAACATGGTCATTTTCCATAAAACTCTTTCACTGCAATCACCAAACCCATTTGTCTGAGAAGAGATGACACTCCCCTTCACAAGTCATGCTGGGCACCCATAATCAATCCCAGAGACATTTGTAAACATATTATATTTTCAATGATCTATGGATTTAATTTTGTACTATCCTTAAAATTATTGCCTGCATCAAGCCTTACTGTCTCGTTCAAATGGGGCACCTACAAGTGTCTAGAAGATGGTATTTTGCTATCTATACAGTAAGAGTGGTTGGAGTAGAGGTACCCTCTCCAACAGAGATGTGGCAATGTAACTTTTCTAAAACCTTTTGTCACTATGCCCAACTTATCTGAAAGAATTCTATTCAGCAACATGGAATCCTTATGAGTTTAAACATGGGTCACTAACATTTAAACAACTCTTAAATGTCACCCTCCTCCACCAAATTATGGAAGCTATAGAACATGGCTTCCCAAGCTTCCTCTTTCCAG
Source organism: Rhynchomys soricoides (assembly GCA_019843965.1). Taxonomy (NCBI): domain Eukaryota; kingdom Metazoa; phylum Chordata; class Mammalia; order Rodentia; family Muridae; genus Rhynchomys; species Rhynchomys soricoides. The sequence goes on from JADRCH010000125.1 coordinate 6,285,523, forward strand.
CATCTGTGGTAGATGCTGTTCTCTTTAAAGTACTGAAAATCTAGTGGCCTTTAGTGATGCTCATTAGTGCTCCATACTCAAGTTCATTCACAACAACTTGCGTAGCACTCAGAATTCTCCAGGATAATCTTGAGACAGGTAAGCCTCTGAATTCATAATGCATCAAAAGACAGACACCTTTTTAAAGTCAAATAGTGTTAACAGTAGATGCACATGGGTTCACAGACAGACAAAAAAGAGATTTAAAAATTTATTGAGGAATTTAAAGGGAGAAAAGGTCAACTCCAAGTCTTCTAGGAAAGGAAAGCTTTGTTGGAATCTGGGTGTGCTAATAGCTACTTTCCTATCTCTAACTTATAGAAGTCCATTTTGGGGGCTTGGCTTTTTTCTCTCTGTGGCACTGGCCAACTTCAAAGACTGATGAAATCTGAGAGTGGTGTAAGATCTAACATCATTTCCAAGATGGGCTTTAAGCTGAGTGAGAGTGAGTTGGACAGGAAGGGAAATAGAAAGGAAGAAAAAGGGTCTACGGATGGAATGCTTAGCCTTATAGGAAATTGAAATATTATTTTTCAATCTCTTTAGAGGTCTCTGGTATGGTTTATGCTGCTCTAAAACCTGCTGTTTTCTAGGATGGCATTAGTCAAAAGATAACACAGAGTGAGATGGGCTGTAATTTATGTGTCCCAATTAGCATGAGGGATTTCCTGGAATCAGCTCCACTCTCTGAGATAGCTCCCTGTGACTGTGTGGAATCCTTGGGCAGTACAAAACAGAGAATTCAGTTCTGTTGGGTCAGCACCTCAGAAATGATTTTCTGCATCACACTTAGCTCCCTGATCCAAGGGGCTAGCTCAAAATACTAGTGACTGCTTCAGTGCTTTTGGCCTCATCAGAAATATCTTAAAACCAAGATTGTAAGTTGATAAACAAAATCTTGATGAAATGAGAAATGCAAAATAGGATCTAAATCAAAGATGTGTAGAAGGGTTGAGAGTCCTCAAGGGATAGGATAACTTTAAAAATATGGCATGTCTAGCAAGCCAAAAATTAAGATCCAATATAAATTCTCTGTGATATGCTGATGTAGTCATCCTATGTCATTTTTTTTATATAGCTTTATGTTAGGTTAGAAACAAGAAAAACTGGGTTGGAAAGACAGCTTGGAAGGTAAAGGTATCTGCTCCCAAGCCTGATGACTTTAGTCCAAGTCTTTTTAGAAATCTTCTGCCCTCCACTAGTGCTGTGAAATGTACCATATCACAAAATAAATATGTAATTAAAATTAGTAACATCTTTTCAAAAAGAGTTCTTTAACAAAGAAGCAAGATTAATAACAGAAATAACCATCATAATTCCTAAATAACAGTAGAGCTAAAGCTTGCACTTCTTAATAGACATTTTGAAGTTATCATATTGGATACATACCATATTTAAAAGTGTCATATTGGGTACTTCATATGGTGGAGTCCATAAACCTGGATTAGTGCTCTGATTCAACTATGTATCAGTTAAGCATCTTGTGTAATTTGCTTAACTCAAGGTTAAGTGAGGATACAATTCACTATGTCATAATTTTGCTATGAAGTCTAGACATGACACATGTAGGGTTCCTATTACAGTGACAGAATAGCCCTCCCATAAATAATGGTTCTCTATCACTGTCATGAGCCAAATCCTCAAACCTTTTCTAGATTTTTGTCATGCAACCAAAATTTGAAATAATACCAGAAGTTTAAAAGTAGAACTGTCAATCCATTTCCAGATTCTGCATCTCAAGTTTCAACCACCCACAGAGCAGACACACTTGGGAAATCAGTCTCTATACTAAATGTGGACAGACTTTCCTATTAACTGTTCCCTAAAATATACAATTTAAGAGCTATGAACATGTCATTTACGTCGTACTAGGGATTATATGTGACTTGGCGAAGATACAAAGGGCATGGCCAGCATGCCTAGGATATGTCCAGTTTTATACTGTGTTATCTACAGAGCTAAGGAGTAAGTTGGGAGTCACCCAATGAACACTGAGACTGACTGTGCCTCCTATAACTATCTGCAAGGGGAGATGTGCTCTTAGCTGGGGTTATGTCCTTCCTGCAAATATTTTTCCTCTACTGTATACCTTTTAAGGGTTATATTACTGGACATGAGGAAGCTTCTTATGTACTGGGTACTTGTTGCAAACTGACAGCCACATTGAGAGGCCTGGTCATACTCACTTTAAACCCACTAACAAAACTGATGTCTGCAATGTGTTATTTTACCAGGAGACACCTCATGTCTTACTTTTGTTCTTCTGAAGGTAACAGTCATTAAGCCTCATGCTTGAACACCTCAGATGCTTATAACAATTTTAATTCAACTTTGGGATTACAGGACGTATGATTGTATTTTCCTACATTACATGTATGCACAGCAATGAATCACTGCTATTCATTATTCATGAAAGTACTTAAGATAGATTCAATTTTTTGTTTTGACCCTTGTGTTCTGATTTTCCTGTTCACTATATGACTGTGTCAGGTCTGTATTGTTGGATCACATAGCAAATCACTTAGCATAATCTTTCCTCTTAGTCACAGAGAAGCCGCTAACAATATACTGATATTTATATTGGTTCACACATTGTGTGTCACTTCTGTCATTTAAAGATAATTTTCTAATAGATACTTTTAAAAAGCAGAAAACAAACAGAAAAATTTACTTCAACCAAAACAACAATGACGACAGCAAAGCACAGCACAGCCCACAGGAACACTGACAGCTGAATTCTTAAACATTGTCACTGTCTAGACACTGCATGCTGCAATACTTATTTTGGAGGCTATTAACTGGTTCCTCCAAATTCCAGTTCCTGTGAGTGGAACCCACAAAATTCAGGTAGGAAAAAGTTCTTCATGTCCAGTGATACCAGCCCTTAAATGGGATACAGTAGGGGAAAATGTCTGCAGGAAGGAAACAGTCTCAGTCAAGAGCTCAACTCCCTTTGCAGATGAGTTACAAGAGGAATAAAGTCCAGGCATCCTGTGTTCAGCAGGTGGCTCCCCATCTCACTCTTCAGATCTATTTCTTTGGTGTTAAAGGCATGTTATCAATGTAAGATTTAACACTTGCCCTCATACATTCCTTCTGTGTAGATATCCACAGTTTTCTTTAATAATTTAAACATTTATTTAAACATTCTACGGGAGTATCTCTAAATGCTGATTAATACTAAAAAATGTGCCCTTCTCACTAAAAAATGAAAATTAATTTCAAAGAAAATAATATAATGATATATAGATAGATAGATAGATAGATAGATAGATTTGTTCTGTTTCAGGAATTCTCTTATCTATGTTCAATCTTTCTTTTTAAACACCCGACTTCAGTACTTGTCAATTCTGTATGATTTGGTTTTTAAAATTCCTTTTCTTCGCATCTTTTATTTTTCTGAAGATGTTGCTTTCTGTTTTCAGATTCACTTGCTCCTTCTAGAGTAGTTACTATTTCTAAAAATGCTGTGTTTTCTTTTTGCTTTGCAGACATTAGCATTTCCTTAATGTTTTCTAGATTGTTTCAAAATAAAAATTTCAAGTTTGATCTATGTTTTAAATAATTTTTGCATATTTTCATTCTCTGTTCTCATATTTTTATGAAAGCTTTGTATAGGATTGGACTGGATATTTCTCTTTCCTGGCTACTAGAAGGATATAGTTTTCTAAGACTTTGGCTAAGAAGTTTGGTTCAGCAAAATGGTTTTTGTTGTTATTATTTTGTCCTTTTGTCTCTCCAAAGCTTCTGTTTCTCGTGATTTAGTGTAGCACTAAAAACAGAACAGACAGGTTTTAGGATCTCTCTTCCCTACTCATCCCCCCTACTTTACCTACACTCTCTGCTCTGTTGGTTCTAGACTAGCAAACATCACCAACTTCTCTCCTTGTCCTGAAGGACTTGAAAGGGCATCTCTAAGTCTTCATACCACCACGACTGTTCGACTCCTTAAGGCCCCTGGGCCACTCTCCTGTTAGAAAACCTACCTCAGCCCTTGGTTAGTTGTCATTTTTATGCCTAGTTCAGGCAAGGCCTGCAAACTCTATGAGAGCATCCTCTTCTCTGATTTGTGACTTACCCATTCCTTTTTTTCATCTTCTCTCACTCCTTTTTTTTCATCTTCTCTTACATGTAGTGATTGACATCTCTTTGTGTTTGAGCTTTTAGACATCCATTTTCATTGCCCATGGCTTCCTGCTTTCTGTTTCCCCTCTCTCATTGCTTTCCTTCCCTTCTCTTTTTCTCTCTTCTTTTTTTCTTTATTTCTTTCTTCTTTTCATTGGGATCAAACATAGTGCATTGTGAAACTTAGGCAAGTGTCAGAACACAGCCTAAGAATGGAATTATGTGTGATTTCTGAGTGCTTGTGAAGAAACTCCACAAACAAAAGACAAGAGTCTTCTGACCTAAGTTTCTTCCAAAATATGGAATTGTTCTTGGAATGTGTTTTCCTGCCCCTCACAGGTGTAATGGATAGAAGTGATTTTTCTTCAGATTATTCATTATAACTGGATATAGTTATTTGTTTATAAACCTCTATGGATAGACATGGTTTGTCCATGTGCAGCTTGTCCACCTTGTGCAGCTTGTCCACCTTGTGCAGCTTG
>JADRCH010000125.1:6290178-6316301 GCA_019843965.1 Rhynchomys soricoides
TGTGCAGCTTGTCCACCTTGTGCAGCTTGTCCACCTTGTGCAGCTTGCCCTTGTGATTGTATTCTTTTCTCATGTGACTTCTTTTGACTCTCAGAGTAAAAATTTCCTTGTGTTCTGAATAAAGTTGCCTAGAGCATGAGACTTTAGTCCATTTGTCAGCTCCATTCTTCCAGGTCCCACAGCCTCGAGAGCAGGAAACAGGCAGACACTCTTTCTCTTCTTTCTTTCAATTGTTTGGTTCCCAAATCTTGGTTTTCCTAGGTTTCTCTTTCTCATCCTATGTGAAGATTCAGAGCCAAACTCATGGTCACGGTCATATTTCCCAAATATTCCTTAATAGTTTTAAAATACAGGAACAGCTACTTGATTTACTAGAATGTGGGTCTGCAAAAGGAAGAGAACACCTGAAAGAGAGTGCTTGATTTTTGTCTAGACTCAAGGGCTCTGTGTTCCAGGAAAACAATTTCAGTTCCTGAGTTTAATGTTTTCAAAACTATCTTCGGCAAACACAGGTGTGGATTTTTTAAAAGGAAATTTTCATTATGCATTGATATTTACAATTGATCCCCCTAGGTCTCTGTGTTGTCTCAACTCTATTTTCTTCCATGAACCTCAATCCAGTAGAGCACTTAGAATGTTGAGCTGGATCCCTGATGATCCAAAACCAATGCTGCCAAAATGGGTGTATCTGCTGTCCCCATTTGTTCTCCACTCTCTGTCAGCAGGGGTAGGCTTTTCTTGAATGGGGAGGTTTCTAGAGCTCTGTACAGGTGCTGGCAGAGTGAATTAAACACGTTACTAAAGGGGAAACTTAACCTCTAAACATTCGTTTATGTATGTGGGTACTCCTTCCGTGGCATGTGCAGAGGTCAGAGGTTTATGGTTCTTTCTTTCCACCATCTGGGTCCCCAGGATCTATATCATGTTATGAGGCTTAGTGGCAAGCTCCTTTACCCAGTGAGCCCTCTCATTGGCCCAGAAAAACAAACAAACAAAATCACAAAGAAACAAAGAACACCCCCCCCACACACACACACAAAAACACACTTATGGGAAATGAGATATTCCTACTTGTTTTACTGCTAAGTTGGGGGAAGCAGAGAGGAGCAGATAAGAACACCTAACTTATTTCCAATAATCTTTTTTGAAAATTTAAGACATTATTTACAGAGCTTCCAAATGAACTATTTTTAATATGTAGAGTTATTATGTTAATGAATAGTAAATACACATTATTATATGTAGATTTAGTATGTTAATATATAATTAATATACATAGTTAATATCTAGTTAACTTGTTCATATATAGCTAATATACATAGTTAATACATAGAATTTGTGTGTTAATATATAGTTAATATACATAGTTTATATGTACGGTTAGTACGTTAATCTATAGTTAATATGTAGAGACTTGTTAGTGCTACTTTCAGTAGTTCTGTGTCGTTGTATCACACAAATTCTTTCTGGCAGATCTTAGTAGTTAGACACCAGTTCTTGAATTCAAGATTTCACTTGTTTTCCTGAGAGTCTCCAAGCTATGGCCCTTTCTGAGCAACAGTATATGATATGTTTTCTCTTTTATGTGCATAAGTCTGTCCATCCTGCTAGCCATGCAGACAGAAGACTCAACGCCAATCAGTAAGGAAGAGAATTTTATAGTACCAAAACACAAGGAAGACAAAATTTTGTTCATTAAAAAAAATGCTTCAACGGGATTATTAAATCTTGATGATTGGGGATGATTCTTTTTATTGTTTTGGTCAGCATGTCTAGGTAAGAAAGTAGAGAGAGATGGGGAATCACAGAGCAAAGCAATAGAACCATCTAAGTATATGAATTTAGGTCTAGATCCTGATCTATAATAAACTAGCTGTCATTTATTACAATGGAAATGGATCCTCAGATCTACTGAAAGTCAGACTGCAAGCTGATCTATATTCAAAGTTTTGAAAGAAAAGGTTGAGAATGTGGCTCAGATGGCAGAGCGACTGCTAACATGCAGTTCAGCACCTAGTTCTGAGTAAACTGGCATGGTGGCATGTGGCTATAATCCCAGCACTCTCAACACTAGGGAGGCAGAGGCAGGAGGACCAAGCCAAATATCCTTGGCTATCCAACAAGTGTGAAACTAACCTGGACTACATGAGACCCTGCCTCAAAACAAAAATAAAATGTTTTAGGCCCTCAGACAACATGTGTAAATTCTACCTTTAATTCCCAGCACTGTGTAAACAGGCATGGTACTGTGTGTCTATAATGCCAGCACCTAAGAGACTAAGATGGGTAAATTGCCAAAAATTTAAGTCTAGCCTATGCTACAGCATGAGACCCTATTTTAAAACAAACAAAAAACCCTAACAAATCAAAGGAAAGAGAAAATAATGTTGAGGACTTCCATCCTGAGACCACACCCAGGTGAGCTGCTTTCTAGAATAAGTTCCTTACCTAAAGGTCCCTCTGCTTCAGGCAGGGAGATCAGAAACAGTGAAGCCACAGGACCAGTTCACGGCAAACCTGAGACACAAAGTAGCCAGAAATTTTGCGCCCTGAACATACAGACTTTTAGATGATTCTGGTTTGATTTTATCTGGGCCTTTTGATGACCCTTCCTCCTTATTTTACCTTCTGCAAAGAGTCACAAACCCAGTAGTCTTCTCCCCAGCATCTGCTCTGCTGCCAGTCCCGCTCTTTCCGGATGAGTGAATGAGGCATGCCAAGGCACCATGATGAAGGGGTCACTTAATTTCCGTTTGTAAAGCCAAATCTCCTGTGCTCCCCGTAATTACCAATCAATTTTACATAAATAGCAAAATTAAGTCCCATTATTCTCATTTACCACAAAATTAGAGGAATTAATTAAACACGGAAAAGGGGCCAATGCCTGCCAAATCACTTCGAACAGATAGGAACAAATTCCAACCAGGCAGGAAGAAAACTGAACCCGGTGTCCAGAGACTGGGAGGGGATGTAACTGGAAGCAGCCTGTGAGTGGGGCAAGTATCTGACACCTACATAGCTCAGTGCTCCTGTCTCACAGAGATGACAAAGAAAACAGTTTTCCCTACAGTCCCTACCACTGTGATAACACGGGTGCAGGGCTCTTTTCTGTTGTTTGAAGAAGGCGTGGCTTGTGTTTGGTTTGGACAGATCTCTATTACTAACGTGCTTTCCTTGCAGACAGGAGGATCTGACTGACGGCTTCCAGCCCGAGTGCCCACAAAAGGAAAGTCAGGCATAATGATGTACAGTTGTAATCCTACAGCCAGAGGTGGAGCCAGGTAAATATCTGAAGCTCACTAACCTAACCAAAGAACTCTGTGTCAGGGAGAGTCTAAAAAAAAAAAAAAAAAACATCTGTGCCTGAGGAATACCTGAGGTTTCACTTCTAGAAGATTTTGGGTTGATCTCATGTAGGCCTGCAAGCACACCTGCACAAACTTTTACATCTGAACACACATGAGCACACACACATACATGTACATGCAAACTCTTCAAATCCTGAAGAGAAGGCTAACCTAAGAGGTGCTTTCAAATCTGGATCTGTCAGAGGAATCACCATGCCTGTGACTGTTGGTAATGAGTCCAGCTAAGCTGCAGAGGCCAGAGCTCAGGAGCAGCCCTGCTTTATAAAAGAGTATGGGATGAATAAGACAACATTTCTGAAATAAATGGAAAGTAGACGGGGAGGGGCTAGGGCCAGGTTTGAACTCACATAAATTTAGCATCAGACTCCATCAATCTCAGATCTTTTACAAAGTTTATAAACTGTCAGTCTGAGGTCAGTAAATCAGGTTCACAAGCCGGCAGAGGTTAAGCAATAGCTGGGTGATTGCCCCCTGCAATGACTCCAATTATGACACAGCACAATATCAGCCATTCCTTAGATAATTCCCCAAATATATTACTGCTCTAATAGTTTGGCTTCCCATTAACTAACACTGAGCTTTTGTCTGGAGAACACCAAATTGTTACATCTTTGGTAAGCATGTGAGCATCCACCTAGTCTTGCACTGTGAAAATGGCTCCTTCTGGCAAAGGGAAGGTAATTGGACCTCTTTAATTAGCTGCCTTCTGTAAATATGCCACTTTTCTTCTAACTCAATACTGGAATTATATTTACAAAGGGAAAAGATGGCAATAAATATTTTCGATTGTAGTGAGTCCTTCTTAGTGTCTGAGCATAACTGAGAGACAACTAAGGAAGTACAGATAGTGTGCACAGCGCACAGGGCGGAGTGTCTGTCAGAACCTACATGTGACCTGCATCTTCAAGCAGGGATTGGAAACTCAGCCACAAAGAGAAGCAACAAGGTCTTCTCCTAAAACCCACTCAGGAAAGAGCAAAATCTACATTACTCACTTTTGAATGATCTAGGCATTATGGTTCCTGTTATTGCTGTTTGCATCCAAGAGCAACCGAGCCTCTGCTGAGACCAGGAGATAGAAGCTGATCAAGCAAGGAAAGGACCCTGATGCAATAGTTATCAAAATGTTCTTGCTAGAGGCCAGAAGGGTGCTCCAGAATGAGGTTTCTGCTTCTTTGACATGTCCTAAATAAGCAATTATCTGAAGGTGTATGTGCTTCTGGGACTAAAGAAGAGACTCCTAGATGGAGCAAATGACTGGCCAGCTCATTCCCAGCCCCATACCATTCCCCAAACTGGCACCGAATTACCTGGGATCCCCTTCATGCTGTATGAGAGGCTCTCTCTCTCTCTCTCTCTCTCTCTCTCTCTCTCTCTCTCTTCTTCCTCTTCCTATCCTCCTATCCTCCTCCCTTCTCTCCTTCTCTCTCCCTCTTCCCTCCCTCCCTCCCTCTCTCACCCACCTTTACCTCCGTCTTCTCCATTCCCCATTCTTCTCTCTTTCCTCCCTCTCTTTTAACTTCCACCTGCGGTTCTTTAATAAAACGCTCTCTAATACTCATCATATGTGATTTATGAAGTTCATTCTACACATTTGTGAGACAAGAACCCAAAGACCCCTGGTAGCCAAGATCCTTGTACCTCTACCTGTATTTCTTTTAACTTAAAATTAAAGAACGGAAATCTCAATCGAACATTAGCCAGAGGCAAGTCAGAGAAAAGAAGGAGGAGGAGGAGAAGGCAGAGGAGGGGAAAACATTTGCATTTATAAAATGTTTAATGCATTCTAATGTCATTTATAGTATATGGAGGACTTACGTATACAAGATTTCCACTAAGTTACTAAAAGTTAACTATTTGTATGCATGCGCACGTCTGGGCATGCACATGCACATGTGTATGTGTGCATTTGGAGGCCACCTCAGGAGCACCACAGCCCCCACCCAACCCCAATATTTGAGACAGGGATGCTCACTGGCCTGGAACTCACCTAGTTTGGCTATCAACTACCAAAGATCTACCCATCTCTACCTCCCCAGCTCTAAGATTACTGCCATATACTGGAACACCAACCTTTCCCTTACATGGATTCTGGGGCTTGACCTCAGGTCTTTGAATTTACACGGCAAACATGTTCCTAACTGAGGCATGCCAAGTCCCATGAATTAACTGTTTTTTAAAGCTTTACCCTCAAAAGTGTTAATACAGTCATACAAAGGTACACTGTACTTGATTTGTCTATTATCACTATTGGTAGACACAACAAGGCACATTTCATTTGGACAGTGCAGGCTAGATGCACCCCTTCCAGTTTTGCCATCAATTCTACAGTGAGGGCGGAAACAATAAAGTAGTCAGGAGACTAAGGATGCAGGCTTAGGCTGGGAAATTTCTGGATAGTTGCTCGAATTGCTATGAGACCTTGAGCAATTCATTTGCTCTCCCTACCCACACCTAGAGCCTGATGGTTCAGAGGACTGACCAAGATGGGTCCTGAAGGCCTGGAGATCTAGCACTAGTCAGGCTCTGGAAGAGGCTCAGTTATTTGAGGGCAACTGCAATCTCTGTTATTCTTTCCACTCTGCTGCTATCTGCCAAGGATGACTCAATCCCATCCTCCTTTCCTTTTTTGCCAGGAGGCAAGTTAGCATTTGGGTTGGGGCAACTGCTAGGGTTGGAAGGAGAGGGAAGGTGTTGGGCATGCTTCTCCTGTAAGACTCTGGGGAGTCTTAACTTCCCGAAGACCCTCCGAATGGACACACGGAGTCAGGGATTGATGCAAAATGCAAGAGAAATGTATTGATTCATCAGCATGCTGAGGCCTCTCTACACACCAAGACAGGAGGGAGACCTCGTGGAGCCCATTCAGGGACCTTATATAGGATTTTAGAGCAGTCACCATTAGGTACAATGGGATTGGCAGAATAGTGTGACTTTAAACTGATTGGTCTTTAGGGAATGAGGTAGCAGGGGCTTAATCAGCCCCTCCCTTCCAGCCTATGTGCTTTCTAACCTGTTTCTTCCATGTGCTCAGAGGCAGGTGGGAGGGTCCCTGGTGGAATATCTCAAAGTTTCTGAGCTGGCCTCTCACTCCCTGACACTACAGGCTGAAGACAAGGGGCGATAGACCAAATCCTCTTATCTTTTGCTTATCTTATTTTGATCTATTTGCGTATTCATTAACATGCAAGGTTTGGCAACACTGTAGTCCCTGGTAGAATCACAGTTTCTGGGATAAATGCAGAAGCTCTATTATTATCTCCAAAGGAACCGTGAAGTTCTAGCAACAAAATATTACAGACATTGCAAAGAGACGTTCTTATCATTGCATCTTGCTAGATGTACTCATCATCCCTGTGATAGAGATTCCAGAAGCTGACAGAGGCAAACCCCTAGGGTTCCCAGGGTCAATTCTAAATGTTCATGGGCTCACACAGGCTCCCTTCTTTGCCCACCAACTGATATGGAGAAATAGAATAAGAAGGGAGGTAGCCACAGCTCACAGATCCATCTGGGGGCAGAAGGAAGTTGATATTAGATGAAGTGTCTGGATGGCTAGTTTCAGTTGTGGGGCTAAAATGATGATATAATATTTATTCTGTGCTATACTTTTTGTCATGATCACAGCATCAAGAAACTTAAGAATGCTTCCCTGAAGCTTATGGGTGGTTAGTTAAGTTAGCTGAATTTTTAACAAAGAGTTAGAAGTCTGTAGATGCTTCCCACCAGGGCAGCCTTGTGCTATCTTAGCTCTCTCTCTATCTGTCTTCACCTTCAGACAGGATTCCACTCACCTGCCCACCAGTTAGCTTCAAAGTTCTCCCTCTGTGAACCAAATTACCTTTTCATCCAGTACCAGAATAGGCTTCTAGGACAGTGAGACTCTTGGCCTGCGGAAACCAGAGGCAAATACACAAGTACATTCTGTAGGTTTCTGGTTTGGAGGTAAATTTTCCTTTATTTAAAACATAGAGGGGAATCTTGTTTCTAAATATTTATCCTTTTGGACACTATTTTGAAATTCCAAAACTACAAAAAAAAAAAAAAAAGCAACCAAGCAACAACAACAATAACAACAAAACCCATGCAACTAATAACTATAGAGAACTCACGTGTTCTTTCTTGTAGATATACTTATCTTGAAATTTTATTTCTTCTCCATTCCACTAATATTTACTTGTATAAGATATTGGGAGTTTGTTTCAGCCTTTTCCCCTCTTCGTTATGAGATCCTTCAGTCTATACTTTTTCAAAGTAAAGAGACTTTATTACATACCATGTCATTCAGGAGACTTTATTACATACCATGTCATACAGGTAACTTTGCTGGGTGGTTTTGGTTATTCTTCAATGTGTGGTTACAATGCCTTTTGGTAATTTACACATTTCTCATGAAGAACTTAGGAAAGCTTTTCTTGGAATTTATCTTATGATTTGTTTATTTTCTAAAACCCTGAACCAAAGATATGACTGGAGCCCTTATCTGCTCAGGGAATGATATATTCTACTATCATGCAATCCTATCTGTTTTCATTGTGGGGGCATATCATTACTGTAACAATGCTGTTCCCACTATAACTCTCAGGCTGGCAGCCTCCTATCTAAGGACCGATGTGGCTTCATATCAGATTAGCACTTTCTGTTTATATGTCTCCTGGCAGGATGACAAGGCAGCATCATAAAATGTAAGAATTCCTAAGTTATGGAAGATGGAGGGAAGGGAAGCTTAAGGAGTCAGGAGATAAAACTATCAATTATCCAAAGACACTGGAGCAGGGTTCCTGAAAACCAATTCCTGTTCATTTCCCAGACCATGACTGCCTCAATCCAGATTTCTGTTTTTGACCTAGGATAGCCCCATGAAAGAATGAAAGAAAGAAAGAAAGAAAGAAAGAAAGAAAGACAGAAAGAAAGTAAGTTGGTTCTGACTCCAGAGCCTCAAGTAGCCCAAGGACAGGGACATGTAATTCTCAGGCCAAGCATATCCTACCCTAGTCACATCTGTTGCAGGTGTTAGTCTTGCCTCTTCTTGCAGGATCTACCTTGGTGGGACCATACTGATACCTTGCAGGTTTCCCAGCATTAGGGAGACTTACAAACCCTGAGCATGGGTTTTATGAGAACATGTGCATGCACATACAAATGGAGGCATAGGTCAGAAGCTGAACTAAAATTAGAAATGCTCAGATGACTGGGTCACCACAGCTGTCATTGTGGCAACTGGCAACAGCTCATAGAATGAACTTATGATCCCCAAGTAAATGCATGAGATGTGAGAGTTGGGGAGATGCTCAAGAGGCAGTGTTGGGCTGTCTACACAAGGGTATGTTTAGGGGTGGTTCTGATGCTAAGGTCCTGTTCTCCAATTAGTTCTTCAACCATCAATAAAGATGCTAGTGGCCAATGAGCTGGGAGGATTAGAAGAGATTTCCTGATCCCCTCAGGCAAGCTAGCAGACACAGGAGAGAGCAAAGAAAGGAGTTTCTGCCGTACTTCGGAAGGAGAAAATCCAACTAGGCATGTGAAATCTCTGGTGGAGTAGCCATAGACCATTTCTCCAGGTGGGAGGTTGGTATGTTGACCTGGGACTGAAGATGGCTGAGCAATGAAGCTAGAGCAGGTTAAGAAGTGATGAGCTAAAAGTATTGAGAAGAACATGCTAGCTGCAGTAGATTGGAAGCACCCAGCAGTTGAGCCAAGAAGGCAGGTTGAAATTGGACAACGTGTTTTTCTGTGTTTTCATCCATAGATCCAATATTCTCTTCACAGGGGTTGGTAGCGCAGCCTATTCCCAGAGCTTAGGCAGGGTAGCAAAAGCTACATGCCACAGATGGTGCCTAACATAGGACGAGAATCCACTATTAATTTAAGAAATTCTTGAATGGATTACACACACACACACACACACACACACACAGAGTAATATAAGTCTAGCAAGTGGGGAGAATTGATTTCTCAGCAGAGCAGAGCAGAGCAAGGAGTCACTTGGCTCTAGTATAGGAAACTTGAACAAAGGAACACAGGGAAAGCCTCAGCTCAGAGATGCTGGGAATCCCTGCTATGAAAAGAGACAAGATGGCTGCTCTGAGGCAGAGATATAGATAATAAATGCTGCCTGCTTCCTACAAGCAGGTAATCAAAGGATATATTTGTAAATTTTGATTTAATTGTGTTTAAGGATAGAAGGGAATTCAGATTTTGCCTGAGCCACATGGGGATTTTTTTCTTGAGGTTCGAAACTGATACAAAGAGCTTAATATGAGAGACAGAGAGACAGATGGCAATAGCTGTCTGCTTCCTACAAGCAAGTAATCAAAGAATAGGAATAGATTAAATCTGATTTAATTGTTTTTAAGGTAGAAGAAAGTAGAATGGTAATTGTTTAAGTGTTCCTAAGTTTACAGAAATATTAAGCTCCACAGAAGGGAGAACTTAGGGATATTGAATAAAAAAGTACTTTAGAAAAGATTTTTAAAAGTCTTGCTAGGACAATTTCTCAAGATCTTTAAATATGGTCCACTGATGGGATTTCTGAGATTTCTTTGCCTGATATGACAAATAGAGCCTAAAAATAGGCTTATACAGTAAGTAGAGATATTAAATAATTTAGGTCTTGATCTCATAAAGGTCAAGAAAAGAGACAACAGAAGTACTGTCTCCTCAGTTAATGTTTACCTAGATTGCTTTATTTGCTTTGAATTGTTTTATTAATCAAAATGAATGTTGTTTTGAGTTTGGTAGCTATATTAAAATTTCTCTGGGAGAGGTCAAGCTAAACATTTAATTATTGCCAGTTACTGGACAGAGGATTTGTTATTTTGGAATAGAGGCTCTATATTTGGGTTGGCAGGAAAAGAGAAGAGACTTTGGACCTCATCCAGAGTCATATGGATCAGATATGATATAGCGAGAGCCCCTGAAGAACTAAAAAATTCAAAAGAATCAAACAGGACTGGTAAAGATTCTTCATACCACCCTTCACATTGCATGAACAAAGACTTATTACAGCTGGTTATTAATAAAC
Organism: Rhynchomys soricoides; assembly: GCA_019843965.1. Lineage (NCBI taxonomy): Eukaryota > Metazoa > Chordata > Mammalia > Rodentia > Muridae > Rhynchomys > Rhynchomys soricoides. Next base: position 6,300,571 of record JADRCH010000125.1, read on the forward strand.
TTTACTAATTAAAAGACAGTTGTCTTTCACCTGCTCAATCAAGGAACAAAATTTCATCCTTAACTGATCTGTGCACCATGCACAATCCATCGAATATCTTAATGGTACTAAAATTTTGGTTGTGAGATTCATATATTACAGAATGTACAACTTTGGAGAGATTCATCCTCAGGGATGCTGAACTGACCTACTTGGCCCCCTGCTTTTGGTTGCTACACAAAACAGCTTTGAGGGCTGCTGATTCCAGTTCATCTTGCCTTACCCAACCTTTTAGATGGATCCAGACAAGCCCTGAACCTTGTAAACATACAGAGACTAAATAACAGACGCCAAAGCTAGATTTCTTAAGTCTAACCAATTTTTCTAATTTTCCTACCCCTCCTTTAGAGAAGTTCTTGTCACCCTTGCTTAGCAAGAAGTACTGCTGGAGAGTCGTCAGACTAATTCCTTGGATTTAGGTGTCTGGTAATGGTTATTTTGCAAATTATAGATAGCTGTCATTCTAAGGGATAATTTGGAAATGGTTACAATTCTGGACAGGGAGAAAATAAATAGGATGAATTACTAAATTTTATCCTTGAACAAAACATTGTATAGCCATAATCTTAATTGATAAAAATCTTTATCATTACACAAATTTAGGTTATAATTTCTTACATTGGTACAAAATTTGTATTGATAAAGATCTAAGGTTTTCATTGATGTGAATTTCTTATATTGATAAAAAACTTGAGATTAAAACTGTTACTCTTAAATAGACATTGTGCCTATACAACTCATTTAAGAATATGAGAATTAGATGCAATCCTTATAATAGCTGCTTTAAAAACTGTTTAAGATGATTAAACAACTCAAGTTAAGGGCCAGATAGTAAACTCATAGTTATATTCTAATTTAATTATAATAAAGTAACTTCAATTTACTCAAATAAAAACAGCTAAGAGTAGATAAGGTTTAACAATCCGAGATACTTTAGTTAGATAGTCTTTAAAAACATCAAAAACCCACAGAATGTGACATTTAATGTTATTGAATCTTTTGAAATGAGACATGTCTGCTCTAGACAATTTCTCTGTTCTCCTTCAAAGAAAAATTCAGCATCTTTACCTCCAGGTGAGGTTGCTTATGGTGGCAAGGTAGACATGGAGCAGAAATTGCCTGTTTCATATGCAGACAAAATACTTTCTGGGAAAAGGACATACTATGTGGAATAGTCGACTGATAGCTCTGCCAAGATATTGTAAATGGTCCTTAATAATTGTGCTTTGCAAAGGTCTGTCAGATGATCCAGGACCAAAAAGCTGAAGACAGATGCTCCAACTTTATAAGAAAGTAGGGAGCTATCCAGCTGGTCAACTGTCTCTACAATTTTTAAGTTTGAGAAGCTGTGTTTGGTTCTTCCTATATATACCCAGGTAATGTTGGAGTTCTTTTGGGATTTCTGATGGGGTTGTAGACTAGTTATAGCCTCATAATCAAACTCAACTTATTTACCACTGAGAGAGAAGTTATAGAGTGGAACACATAGTTTTCAGATGGCTTTACAGGCTAAAATCTAAATGTAATCCAGGGATAAAATCATAACTCTTTAAGTTAGGAATGAGGGTAGAGTATGTTATCTAATTGACAATTATGATGGACTGGATGTTAATTGTGTATCATACTTTGTAATTTACAGGGTTATTATGGTTTTGCTCCATTTGTGTCTGGGAGAAGAACGTTTTTTGATTTCATTTGTTTGTTTTTATTGGACAGAAAAGATGAGATGTAGGGATGGTTCTGATGCTAAGGTCCTGTTTCTCAATTGTTTCTTTATCCATCAATAAATATGCTAGCAGTCAATAATCTGGGCAGAATAAGCAAGACTTCTGGGTTCCTGCAGGCAGACTAGCAGATGCAGGAGAGAGAGGGAAGGAGTTTTTGACATGCTTCAGAGGGAGAAAAGCCAACAAGCCATGTGAGATCTCTGATGGAGTGGCCATAGGCCGCTTCTCCAAGTGGGAGGTTGGGGTATTGGCCTGAGACTGAAGGTGGCTGAGCAATGAAACTAGAGCAGATTGAGAGGTGATGAGCTAAGAGTATGAGGAGGGACATGCTAGCTGCAGTAGACTGGAGGCACCCAGCAGTTGAGCCAAGAAGGCAGGTTGAAATTGGGCAATGTGTGTGTCTGTGTTTTTCATCCGTGGATTCAATATTCTCTGGGAAGGGCCTCTTCCAGGAGCTTAGGCAGGGTAGCAAAAACTACATGCTACAGGCATGTGGTACAACCTTGGGAACGTGCGCTAAGAGCATTCCTCTAGATAAACTAACTGAGCAGAGAGTAGACCTGCCTGCCACATTATCTCTAGGCTCCAGGACACAGTTTGAAAATTGCCAGTCTCCAGAAAGGTATTAGATAATGAGAATTACTCCCTATCATGAGGTCAAACCGCAAGCATGAGAGTAACCCTCCAACAGGATAGCTCCTAGGCTCCAAGTTTTCTTATCCGGACAGAAGGGTGGAAGGACTGGCCCACTTTAGTCAGGTTTTGCAATGTTTGGGAAGTGTAGTGCAGACCACTGGTGGGAATGAGTGAGAGCAACAGAGATGAGGGCAAGGGCTTCAGCTTCAGAGGCAGCAGGATTTCTGCAATGCTACTGATTGGTTGTTCAGAGATGGCAGGCTTCTTGAAATAGAAATGTTTACAAGGTTTCAAAATAAGCCCACCTGACAAATGACTTATCATGTATAGAAAAAGGTACTTTCAGCATCCAAAAATTCAGAGCAGGGTACTTAACTCAATTGGTACAATGTTTATTGAGTATGCCTGAGCCCCAGATTCCATGTCCAGTACCACGTAAGACAGGAATATGGTGCATGTCTGTTACCCTAATATTTGGAAGGTAGAGGCAGGAAGATCAGGAGTTCAGGGTCATTCTCTGCTATAATAATGAGTTCATAGTGGCCTGGCTTATAGGAGACCCTGTCTCAAAATTTAAACAACAAAAACAAACAAACAACCCCCCCCCCAGAAATAACAGCTACAATCAGCAACTCAAACCCACTAATTTAAATGAAGTTTAACACCATTTGCAAAGCTGTATGGATTTCCTTCAAACAGAAGCCCAAAGTGGTGTCTGCAAATAGAAACGAAGCTACATAGGTGAGAGGAAGAACCAGAAGGAGCTCCCCATTGAAGTTAAAGCTGAAGCTTCAGAGGTGTTTGCCTTACTGGAGAGAGAAACATAGTGTCCTTTGCTTCTGAGACAGAACAGAGATATGCTAAAAAAATAAAATAAATAAATAAATAAAGACAGGAGGTCACTCTACTGAGACAAACATCTTGCATGCTCACTTGCACTGCCAAATAGTGGAAGCCTCTAGTACTGTGGAAATATAGGGTGATCTTGGGGTATTATGTGTGTTCATAGCATCAATCTGGACTAACCAACTGGGACTGCATTTTCAGCTCAGTGGCAGCATGGGCATAAGCTCAGAGGCAAAACCCATTTGAAGTCAGAGAGGCAGAGAACAGGTCACCCAGAAAATGCCCTACCAGGAAAAATCCCAGACTAATGAAGACACCACCATGAAACCAAGAAATACACAGAGGCAAATTCAGTTAAGCAACCAAGGCAGGCAGGACAAGACAGTGAAGGCCATTAACAGGAGGGTAGAAGATATGAGTGCTGGAATTAACCATATTGACGTTACTAAACCCCACTGGGCCTCATTTCTCTTACCAGTTACATGGCAATTAGGCAGAGTTCCTACCCACTAACACAGCTGTGGATTTTAACTAACCAATTCTTTTCTTTTCTGGGGGTGTGTGTGGCCTGAGACCTCCTGAGGTAGATATTCTCTACCTTATCATTGAAGCAGCGTCTCTCAGTCAGACTGAGAGCTTTCCAATATGGTTAGTCTCCTTAGCTAGCTTGTACTGGGGAAACCTGTCATTGACTTCTGAACCCTGCCTTACAGGCAGACTGCCATACCCAACTGAGGATCTGAACCCGCATCTTCACACTTGCATAGCAAGGGCTTTGAGCACAGAGCCATCTCCACAGCTCCCTGTTGTGGGATTTTAAAGCTTCTTTCAGCAGAGTAAGGGCTGCCAGCATCATAGCTACCACTGTTGTTAATTTAGTGTGCAATCTGTCTTGTGATACATTTATTTTTATCAGCTAACCAGGGCATATATGGGAAAATAGCAGAATTAACAGTTTAATGAGCTGACAGCCATGCTTTTATTTAAGATAATGGCTTTTTCAGTAAACTAAGTCTTAGTAGCTCTTGCCTCGGCACACCAAGCGTGTGGGTACAGATTTAGCCTCAAGGTTTGGCTATACGATCAGTGTGTATTCTGGCATCTAGTGTGTGTTGTGGGACTAAAGCATGACAGTGCCTGTAAAACTCTTTTGTTTTTCATTATCAATATTATTAAAACAATAGCAATACAATACAACAGTGGAGGGTCGAGTAATTCAATTTAAAGACTGCCAGTCAGACACAGAGGGATGACTCAGCTGAAGCCATTTTCCAAAAGGAAGTTAAAATAAATTTTCATCTTTTTCTTTTTTGGTGGGAAAGCTGAGATTAAAATAAAGTTTTGTAAATCACAACGCATATTTCATCTTGTTTCTACAAAAGCAAAGGTTTTAAAGATCTTTCAACTTGTCGTCTCTAAGATATTTTGACCTCTACTTTTTATATTACCAGCAAAATACGCTATTTGTCTTTCAGATTTAAAGTGAGACAGACTTGAACACAGGGGAATCTGCGCCATCTGCTGACCAGAGTGGAGAACTACTGGGAGGACTCTTGCAGAGGAGGTAGAGTTGCTATAGGCTTGCAAATGGAAAAACTCAGCCACAGTTGGAGTCTCTGAAAGGTCACAGCTTGAATCACACCTCCACACCGCTTCTCCTGTGACAACTGGCTCTTGCTGGTCTCTAGGAACAGCATCAGCCTTTTCAACTCTGGAAGCAGGAAGTCATCTATTCGGAGGAGTTCTAATAACTAGGTTCCTTGCTTTGTCCTTTGTCCTGGCTGGGAACGCATCAGAGCCTGTGTCCAGGATTATTTGTAGTTAGAGACATAGACCAATCCTTGAGAAATAGCATTTTATTAGCATTTAATTTAGGGGATTCAGGGGTCTCAAAAGCAAGTATGTCAAGCTTCTAGTGCTGAAGCAAGGCTTGGAGGGGAGCCCTGAAGCTGTGGCAATGCAGGAAGAGAGGGTGGCAAGCCCTGTGAAGTAGCCTGAAGAAGCTTCTCCAACTGCATCATAAGCTAGTGACAGACTCAGAAGGCTAAAGGTGCCCTTCAAGGGCTTGCATTGAGAAGTAAATTTAGAAATGAGTCAGTTGGTGAAGCGTCTGCCTACTATAGAGGAGGACCAGGATTAACCCATAGCACTGCATAAACCTAGCAAAGGCCTCCTTTTTGGCTGAAACCACGCCAAAGCTTTCCTTGAGATTTGCAAGTAGCAAGTCTGAAATGAGATCCTGATTTACAGAATGCTTGGTTGATTGGCAGACTATGCATCTCAGGCTCATCTAACTAGGCATTACAACCGCAGAACCAAGACAAACACAAGCGGAAGTAGAATTTCAAATGACAGCCTTTATGGGATGGTGGGTGGCCAAGAGCTGAACCCTGGGCGTCCCAGTGGCTGCAGTCCCCAGCTGCTTTCCCGAGTTGCTGTGTGCAGTGAGGACAGTGCACATTTCTGCCTGTGCTGACAAGGTGCTCTAGCCTAGCTTTGCTGCAGACTTCTTTTCATCTGCTGTGTGTACACCTAGAATTGACTCTTGAGTGGTAACTAGAGGCAAATAAACAACCTGCCTGTTTGGAGAGGTCTGGTCTCCCTCCAGAGATGAACATATGTTGAAACTGTATTCTGACATAAAATACATGTCAAAGTATTCCTTGTCTTCTCCCCTCCCCAAATAAAGCAACCAAGTTACCCATTACTTTCCACTCGAACATTCTGGCTATCTTAACATGTTTCGTAGCCTAACAATTTAAAAATACATATTTATTTTATTTTAATAATCATGTGTGTTCATGTGTGTTGACTCAAGGGTGTGGGGTGGGTATTAATGCATCTTCATGAAGTGTCTACAGAAGTCAGAAGTATCAGATCCTTTGGAGTGGGAGTTACAGGTGGTTGCAAGCCACCTTCCTTGGGTGCTGAGAACTGACATGGGATCTTCAGAAGAGCAATATAGACCAAGCCATCTCTCTTCTGGCTAGAATATTTATCATATTTGTATTTTTTCTCTTCTCCAGGAACTTTCTATGGTAAGAGTTCCATCAGTCTTCTCCAGGACGTTGTCTAAAATATCACTGGTCTCCACTGCATACTGACTTATCTAATGATTGACTTACCACATCATCAAATTCCATAAAACTTAAAGACTTCTTCTGACAGCTACTCATTGATGAGTTTCTCCAGCCTCACAATCAATTTGGCTCAATGATTTAGCACTATCATGGACCTACTATGGACCTCCCAATGCCAGGCAACTTATAAGAGTTACTACTTTAGACACGATCCTGCTTCCCAGGGGTTGACAGTGGGAAAGATGGAGAGTCACAAATCTTATCTATAAAAATCCTGTCTGCTACCTTAAACTTTCACCATCTGTATATAGTCAGTACATTTAAAATTCCCTATCTACTGAGAAAGGCAATTCCGAATCTTGGCCATTGTGGAAGAACTACATTAAACATGGGGATGCTGGGGCCTTTTTCACGTAGGTTTCATTTCCTGTATCTGTCAATAGTGGGTTCAGAAGGAACGGGGCCCTGCTGACACACTGATTTTCAGACTTCAGACCTTGAGAATGGTGAGATGGTAAATTGATCTATCTTGAAGCTGGTGAAATGCAGAGATTTGCTTGCCAGGGCAGGGACAACAAACAGAGATGGCTGGGCCAATGTACAATTCAACCGAAAAGCAAAGCGTGAGCTAGAGAAATGCTTTGAAAGTAGAACCCAAAGGACTTGGGGATAGTTGGATATAGGAACTAAGGGTGGAGACCATGTGCAGGTGAGCATGCTCCCACAGTCATTGGTATGGGGTCCTTTGGCAGGAGAGCAGGAGATTCAGCTAATGAAAAACACCAGGGACAAGAAGAGCAGATCCTTTAAAGTCAGGTCCCTGCCTCCTGTGCTGTGTTACTATTTTCATGCTGACAATAACAGAAAGGTTACTTGGGAACAAAAGGAAGGAAAAACTCAGCCTCACAGATCTAGAAATTTCTGCAGGAGACAGACTTCAGGACATTCATGGAGGCAGAGCAGGGGTGTGATGGAACCCTGTTGGGATGGACATTTCACAGAAGGCACAGAAATGGTACTGGATGATAGTGAATCTCCTTTTGGAACGAAGGAGTTGTCTAGGTCCAACTAAAAGTATACAGAAACAGATATTACCAGCACACAGAGCTATCTAGGGACAATGAGATCACATGGGTGCCAAGAACAAGGTCTTAAGTCTCCACCTACTGTGGGCACAAGCTCTGTACTTGTCTGGGCAAGCCAGACTACAGCAGGGGTTACCCTTCAGAGCAGTATGTAAGCTTTGGGCACTTCCTTTAGAGGAATCACACCACAGAGGACAAGAAGGTTGGATGTTATTTTAATTGAATTTGTTTTCAATTTATTTTCTGCTATCTGGGAAAAACCTTTTCCACTCACATCATCCGATTCCTTTTTTAACTCTGTGCCCATTATCCCCATGATGAGCTTTTAACACATTAATGCAGCCCTGTTTGTTGAAGAGTGATTCACACTGGTCAAATCAATAAATAGCAAAAGCGTAACAATGCACTGAACCAAGCTACTGACCCACAGTGTAAATGGAAAACCTCGGTTCTACTTCCTCAAAGGAGGCTGCATTCTGGTGCTCTCCAAATCCATGGTTTCAGGATGACCATGCAGAGATGCTTCGTTCCAACCTCTATTTCCTCAGGTGCTATCAAGCCAGCAGAGATAATTGTAGGAAGCCCTAGAAGCTCCTCTGCCTGTAATGGGCCATGTTTTCTGGGTCCCAGGGAAATGCTAGAATTGAAACAATATGCTACCTTCCTACAAACATGTTCACCAGGAAAAGAGAAGTGTTAAACATGAACTCACAATTTTTTTTAAGGTTACAAAGGAAGTGAAAAACAGAAAGTTTTGATATCTACACTTGGTGGTGGTGATAGTGGAGGTGGTGGTAGTGGTGGTGGTGATGGTAGTGATGTTGATGATAATGGTGGTGGTGATGGTGGTGGTGGTGTGGTGGTGATGCTGGTGGTGATTCTGCTGCTGCTGGTGGTAGTGGTGATGATGATGATGGTTGTGGTGGTGGTGGTGGTGGTGGTGGTGATGATGGTGGTGATGGTTGTGGTGGTGGTGATGGTGGTGGTGGTGTAGTGGTATCTGTGTGTATAAAACTTCTATGTATATGGTGACCATTGTCATTTTTACAGTGACTTATCAGGCTTACTAAAATTCAAAGTGCTTTTCAGACTATAACAGAAATGTCTCTATGGAACATGTTCTAGTTCCAACAAGGTACAGGAATGACACTGGTGTAACCTGACATGACCAGGGAGCAGGAAAGACTCTGGGCTTCAGTTAACCCAGAACCTGTTCCTGTCTGACCTGTAGTAATCAGATATAATAGCCTGGGTATTTTATAAAGATTTATAGCATACAGAGTTCCTGGGAATGGAAGGTTGAGGTTGCAACCCAGGTGAGACCTTCTTTCTGGGAGTCCTGAAGTGATTCAGGAAGTCTCATGGTGAGAACAGTACATACAAGAGACAGCCAAGACAGCTTTTAAGAGCCACAGACTCACTGGCGACACTCGTATAAATGGATTAATGATCGTGGGGCAGAATCTCTCAACGGCATCTGTGAAAGATCCCACCTATTCCCACTGCTTAACCCTTCACACAGGGTTTACATTTCAACAAGAGTTTTGGTAGAGACATTCTAACCATAGATCTACAACTGCAAGGGTCTGAGTCACAATCCATTAAGATGCTGGGAAGGATCTGAGGTGCAGTTTCCCACCCTGCCCCTTCTTAGAGTGCTGGATCGCTAAATTATCACCAAGAGTTCCCAGCTAGGCATCCTGTGTTTCAGGACTTTGGGAGTCTAGCCAGCTCCACTTTATATTCCTCTTGGTCAGTATGTGAAGATCCTTATGCCTTAGATAGCATGTGGAGATCTATAGAAAAGAGCTTTTTTACTTAAAAAAATCCAGATTTTGTTGTATATTTATGTTCAGTGTGTGTGTTGGTGCATGTGTTGTGCATGGAGGACTGAGGATGACCTCAGATGGTTTTCTTCCAATGCCATTTGTTTTTTGTTGTTGCTGCTGTTATTGCTGTTGTTGCTGCTGCTATTGTTGCTGTTGTTGCTGCTGCTATTGTTGCTATTGTTGCTGTTGATGTTGTTGTTCTTGCTGCTGTTGTTATTACTGTTGTTGCTGCTGCTATTGTTATTGTTGTTGATGATGCTGTTGTTCCTGCTGTTGTTGTTGTTGCTGCTGCTATTGTTATTGTTGTTGATGATGCTGTTGTTCTTGCTGCTGTTGTTCTTGCTGTTGTTCTTGCTGCTGTTGTTGCTGTTGTTATTGTTGTTGTTGATGCTGTTGTTATTGCTGTTGTTGCTGCTACTGTTCTTATTGCTGTTGTAGTTGCTGCTGCTATTGTTGCTGTTGTTATTGTTGTTGTTGCTGCTATTGTTATTGCTGTCCTTGCTGTTGTTGTTGTTGTTGTTGTTGTTGTTAGATCAGCTCTCTTGCTAGCTAGGCTGGCTGGCCAGCAAACCCCTAGTGTCTGCCTGTTTCTGCCTTTCTATTGCTGGCATTACAAGTGGATGCTCCCTTACCCTGCACATTTAACATGGGTTCTAGGAGCTGGATTCAGAATGACTGACTTATAAGATTTTGCTTTACTGAACCAAATTAAAAATACTTTAACCATTTGAATGAAAACACTACATCTCATTGTAGAATACAGAGAAAGGTGCCTATCCTAATAATGATTTTAGGGAAACAGCCACATGCGAAGCTGAATCACCTTTTCACACTGGCAAATGTGTGAACACCCTCCTGAGTGAACCAGCACCATTGTTTTCATCTCCCCTGTGGTGCATTTGGTCCCTTAGGGAAAAGCTGGGACTTTTGTATCCAGAACATAAGTGTTTATTATACACATGGGGAAGAAGAAATGATATTCAAAACTCATTCTATCATAAAAGAAAAAAACCCAGATCGAACCAGCTTAAGAAAACAGGTGTTTATTGAAGAGCCAAGTAGGGAACTTGAGGCTCTGGAAATACTCAACAGTCATGGTGCTACCCCTTACAAGGTACCCCAGAGAAAACACATGACACCCCACAGGGAAGGCTGCTTCTGGCCTCTGTCTGTCCAAAAGGCATTGCTCACAATGTCAAGCACAATCCTGGATTTTACAAAATGTCTCCATGTTTTCTGCCAACAGGCCACTACAGTATGCACAGAGAATGGAGGTACCTGTGGCTCAGACGTTCAAGGACTCAAGTTTCTTGACTCTACTTTGCTCTTTGCTCTGGCTGTCTCTTGTTTCTTTCTACACCTTATCTTTGTTCTCCCAAATGGTTATATCTTAAAACAGATGACAATTGCAATCGGCCTGGGTCATGGCCCAGGTCTACTAAGGTTGTGCAATGGGCACATTGTGCTTATTCTTGAGTGAGTTCCTAAGCTGCAGCTGCATTTGAAACCACACAAGGAGAGCACAGGCACTCTGGTTTCCCAAAGGAAGAGGAAAGCCACATTTGCAAGGAGGAAGGAGTTCAGTGTTGCAGTTCTGTGCCTGCAGATTTGATGCAGGTGTAAAGAAGCAACCAGAACATTCTCCCTTATCCTCTACTCTCTTTGGATTTATCCAGACTCTGAGAAAGTTGTTTGGGGCAAAGTGGCACACTGGGATCAGTGCTGCCCTTGTGTCTGTGGAGCTTAGGAGGAAAGTGCACAGGGCTAATTGCTTTAGCAGACCCATGGTGTCATTGGTGATGCTGCACATAATCTTCATTATGCTGCTTAAGTCTTTTCAGTGGAGAAAAATTGTGCTATCACAGGAGAGATGAACTCTCTTGTTCTCTTGAGAAATTCTTTGATGCCCAGACAAAGGGGTTTTAAATTTGTCATCTTCCTCTTTGCCATCCTTCATTCTAAATGATGCATTAATCATGTGTTCATTGTGCAAATCAATTACAGATTTTTTATTGGTGGGTTAATTTAATTAGCTCTTTGGCCGTCCTTCATATTTATTTAATAATAATGGGATGCATTATTGTAAGTCATGAACATGTTGACTTCTAATCAATGATTATAAAAGAAGTTACAGAAGAACAAACATTGCTTCTGTTATCTAGCTGCATACCACCTTCCTTAGACACATCTACCCTTTCAGCCTTTCACTTATTCATCTACCAGTCAACCTTCCTGCCTGCCTACCTCCAAATCTACCAGTCAACAAAGCTTTTGAAATGTTGGGGTCTTTTCTAAATAGAGAGATCCTATAATCATAGCTCTGCAATAGACAAGCATTCTGCAGTAACCATCCCTAGAGGTTCTATAATACTAAAATGGGGGGGAGGGGGAGGACCTGGACTCGATGTCTCCATTCTGTTTTACCTAACGGCTTGAACACAGATTGAGACTCTTTTCAATATCCCAATCCGCAAAGGCAGATCCACAATTTAGAGGCAGGTTGACTGACCTGAAGGATCATTCCCTAAGAGCCTCAAAAATGAAGATCATGATTCCAACTGGTCTCTTTGCCCAACTAGTCAAGCCCATGATCTTAGCACTATAGCTGCAAGGAGTTGGATCTCTACCCTCATGTCTCATAAAGCCCCCAACTCTTATTTTTGCATTTTTCTCCCAAGTCCATCTCTGGAATTGGGTCATGTCTGCAGCACACAGTAACTAGAGAGTGTCATGTTAAGGTCTCTAATTAATAATCTCTCAACGAAGTATACTTTATAGCTAAAACTCTGTACACCAATGTTCTACTTGACCCAAGAGCCAAACACTTAGCTATCATCTCTACCCCTCTCCATGTTTCTCTTGTAGCCAACTCTTGAAGCACTATGTTTTTGATGCTATTGCAACATTATCTTGATAGATAATCAGAATAAACATAGCATGCATTATAGAGGTATTCTCTATAATGTATGTGAGTCACTGCACATGATTTTGAAGGTTCTAATTATTTCTGATAGCACCACTCCATACCATAAAATATAACAAGTAGGTATCCAAAGGAGTCTATCTTTACAAGGACTTTTACTTAAGCATCTGGGTATAAGTTCTTTGGTTATACAATGTGGAAGCCAGTATGCAGCAGTTAATTTTCTAGAGTCACTAGCTGTGTGCTGGGATCTGATTTTTAAGTGTTGAGAATAGTCACACAGCAAATTCAGTCTGTGTGATAACACAGAGCAGTGAAGGGTGTGCCAGGGTGCTGCACATAGATAGAGGACTCAACTCAGATGTTCAGAGGCTTCTGAAAGAGGCAGCTTTCCCACTGAAGTTGTAAGAATGAGCAGCAGTTAGTTAAGAGCATGGTGGTAGATGGTGACAGAGAGATGAAGGAAGAGGACTGGGAAGTGGTATAGTTAGGATGATATGTTTTCTAGAACAAAACAAAAACAGACTTCCAATTAAAATAGACAGCAAGAGAATGTGAGAGGTGAGAGAGAAGAACTGAGGTAGAGATGGCATAAGACTGGAAGAGATGGCCCTGGAAGGAACATAGTGAAAGATAATTTGAGGAAACTGCTCAAGACAGCTTTAAGGTCTGATCTTCCAATAACTCCATGAAACACATTCTGAGCAAAGACTGGAGAGATGGCTCAGTTGCTAAGGTGCTTGCTGCATAGGGATGACAACCTGATTTCAGATCTCCACCATCTACATAAAAAGTCAGACACAGCAGCATCTACCTGTCACCCCAATGCTGGGAAGGTAGAAGAAGAGGATCCCTGGTGCTTGCTGGGAAGCCAGCCTAGTTAGATAGGTAATCTCTAGATTTAGTGAGAAATACTGTCCCCACAATCTAATGGAGTGATTGAAGAAGACACCTCATGTTTGACCCCTGACTTCTACATGCATGTACACATACATGTGTGCACACAAATGAACATGTAGATACATGAACATGTGAACACAATTACTTTCACACCACACACACCACCCCCACACACCTTCCTAGTGGGCTACATTTTCTCTGGAAATCCACCAATGGAAGACTGGAATTCAAAGGAGATGGATGAGGCTGGAGAGAGGTCAGACATTGTCAGAGCAGCATACAGAAGGAGTAAGGTCAGAGTCAAGGAATGGAAGAAACATGGCACTTGGTGACATGTTGAGTTGGAAGGGGAAGAGGGACCCTAGGGAAAGAAAGAGATGAAGGGAGGAGCTAAGAGTGGGAGGAGGAGACAGAAGAAGCAGCAACAGAAAGGCAGGCCCTAGGTTCCTTGAATCACTCACAGACCTCAAACATAGGCAAAGGAGGCAATTTGGAGACAGAACATGCACCTGGGGGTGGTGGGTCTACACATAAGTATGAGTGTAACAGCGAGGACCTCAGGCCTAATATACCTGAGGTAGTAGGCTAAGTAACCCAACAACAGAGGTGGCTCACACTACATGGCATCATCATCTGGCTAGGATTCCAGCCCAGATCTTTACCCTCACATATTGCCTGATTTGACCATAAAGTATATCCGTCCCTAGCTGATGTATGGAGGCTTGCTCTTCAGCCTGGGGGGAAAGGGTGATTGGATCATGAGATGATTCATCAATGGGACCAGTATGACATTGAGTTTATATTAAATGTGCTACCTCCAGGTGTGTCATGGGCAGAAGTATGTCCCTAGTCTTCTCCACTCTCCCACATCCTTCTTTCTGGCTACCAAAGGGTAAAAGCTTTAGTCAGAGGTAAAGAAAACCCTGAATGGGTATGTTTGTTGACACGAGTTAGCCATATCACAGACCAAAACCTGAGACCTCTAGGAAAATAGCAAAGGTCTTCACCATCCTGGGTAAAGCTCAGAGACATGGTAAAGCTTGCCTTGTGTCGGAGCATGACTACTGATAGTGTGTGTAGACATCCACTGTGATTTCCTTCCTAGATATTTATAATCTAAGACTGCTTCCGTACAAAGACTACTCCTACCGAGATTAGGTAAACCTGCCTCTCTGAGCCAGCTGTTTACCACAAACCCTGACTCCCTGTTCAAGTCTGTTTAAATGCATTGAGCTTCCAGGGTGCTCTCTGTTCTTCTCAGAAAGCCTAGATCACTGTTTGTCTTTTCTTCAAGTCAATCCCAGGATCCCTGAAAGGAGGCAGCAAGCTCTCCCCTCCCATGCCCATCTGTCAGGATCCTATTTAAGTCACAGAACAATGGCCAGCTGAGTATGGACTGAGATATCTGAAACCAGGAACTAAAATGAGTTCTCCCTTCACATTGTCCCTATGTTGTATTTTGTCACAGAAGCACTGAGTTTCTACATGGAGTACTACCCAGCCCACAGTGACAAAAGTCTTCAGTGACCTGTCTCTGTCAGTCACTGGTCAAAACAATATAAAGATTATCTAATGGAGACGAATGCAACCTGTGTTAAGAGGATCACCGCACATAGACAAAATTGCTGTATAAACACTTAGGGTGATTAGAAACCATTTCAAAACCGACTTGAACAAGCACTGGCTTCTCTAATTCTGATTTGGCAAAGCAACAAGCATGGTGGCACATTGGGACTCATCTTTTAAATGAAACAAATGGGAGCCATCAAGAAGGTTCAACAGGTGCAAGATTAACCACCTGGGTGTGAACTCATAAACCTATATAAATCTGAGACTACACACACACACACACACACACACACACACATACACACACACCCCAATGTTAAAATATAATGAGAGAAATGGAAAGGTGAAAAGGTCACATGACACCATTAGACCAGTTGAGTATGATGTGGTGCCAAGCCAGGACCTGCTTAAATTTGAGGTCTCCACTTACAAAATGGAGGAGTTAGATACAAACTCTTTTAAAAGGTTTATTTCTAGGATCCAGCAGCTCTGACCTCTGAGTCTGAGGCTGAAGACCCAGTTGCTCAAGCCTTGAACCTTTTCTGTTGGAAAAAGCATGGGTCTCTGGTTGCTGATTCAGAAGGGGTTGCCTGAGCCCTCGGAGTATCGAGGTACATTGTCTTTGCCTCTGAATTCATAGCTGCTAAGAAGGTCTGACTTCTTCCTTTAGTCCTGTCTGCTGTTTGGCATCAGGGATAAGCGTCTAGTGCTTAGCCCACTTCTTAATTCTTCCTTGTGGAAAGGACCCACGTTACCTTTAACTCAGCTTATCACCTCATAAAACCACGAGGGAGGCCAGAGGCTGGGCACCTGGAAGCCCCTCGCCCTCACAGTCCCAAGTTGTCAGACTTTATTTAGTACCCCTTCATCCAGGCTGATTTAGCAGCCATGGCTGCCACCGTACCCTCAATTTTTATTTCTGTCCCCTGCTGTTCCTCTTGTGAACAGCGATGCATTACAATTTCCAGGTGCCTCGGGCTGCACATCCTTTCAAGATATAATCAGCTGAAAATAAGTTTTTTCCAACCTATATAATTAAAAATAAGCATCTCTCTCTCTCTCTCTCTCTCTCTCTCTCTCTCTCTCTCTCTCTCTCT
>JADRCH010000125.1:6316311-6370522 GCA_019843965.1 Rhynchomys soricoides
CCCCCCAAAAACTACCTTGGTAAGATAGCCTGTTTACTCGAAAGCCATTTTACAGAGTACAGTTCAGTTTCCCAGTTAATCTGTTGGGCCTGTGTTTGTGGAAACATATAAACATTTTGAATAACATCTAATCACAAAGACAGTTTCAAAGCTCCTGGCTGAGAGCAGGCATCGGTGTCACGTAGTGTTACACTCCCAAATATTAGACAATTACTGCAGAACTCAGCTCTAGGTCTCTCCCTGATTGAATCCATGTACTTGCAATACTCCACTAAGTTGTGGATTTTGTCTCTAATCTATCAAACATGACCAAAAGTGATGTGATGTCACCCCACAATTATGTTACCCATAGTGTCCTATCTTGCTAGGGGATACCCTCCCTAGTTTAACATGTTTGTAGCAATATTTTTATCTAGTAATAGAAAACTAATACATACCTTAAAGTGATTTGGGAAGGGGAGAGCTGGTGAGAGATTTCTTTCATGAAATTTATACTTATATGGGCAAGTGGGATGATTGTGAACTATCATATAATGAGCTCCGACTGCCTGGATTCATCTGTGTTGTGATTGTTCTGTGTATTTGTGGCACTTCAGTCTTGTCTGCCAAGAGTGCCAATATGAGCAACTGTTAGCTCATTTTCTTCAGTAAAACATAGTGTAGAATTTGTTAGCAGCTAATATCCTCTGTTGTGTTAAATACTAAGCACCAGCCTCCATGTCACAGTGTGACCTTCCATGAATTCACAAAGAATCTGCAAAATAACCTTTGCCCCCATTCTGCCAGCCCTAGCTGCCAATAGGAAGACATTTTGAATTCTATTGCAAAACATCTGTGTTGCCAAGACCAGAAGCTGCAGGTCTGAAGCCATGACCTCATGTGCAGCAGCCCCAGTATTGCGTTTGGAAAGAAATAAAAGCTATGTGCTTCTATGCAGCACATAACCAGAAAAAAAAATCAACACAGCTCCAGAAAGGGTTAATGACATTATGGTGAAGGGATGGGGAGGGCAGCCCACATGGGTATGAATGAGCTCCCGCCTCACTTCCAAGAGCTCAACACGGGGATGTAGAGGAGGCCTTAAAAGGAGCAAGAGAGAAGAGGATTCAGAGTGAGACAGCTAGCATGCATCTGAATGGTGGCTCAATGTAGTCCCCAAGGGAATAAAGGAAGGAAGGTATGGGGGGACATACGTAAGCACGATGTTGTCCAACGATGGTTTACAACCTTTGGTACATGACCCCTTTGAGGGCGGACTACTATACTTTCCCAGGGATTGCATAATCGATATCCTGAATAACCAATGGTTACTTAATGATTCACAACAGTAGAAAAATTACAGTCATGAAGTAGCAATGAAAATAGTTTTATGGTTGTCAGGTCACCACAATGTGAGGAACTGTATTAAGGGGTCACTGCATTAGGAAGGTTGAAAACCTCTTTTGTAAGGGACTCAAAAGACAGAAAAGTGGTTTGAAAACCTAGCTACACTAAAATATTCTTCTTGAAAAGCATATTTCACCATGTTTTTTTAGTAATAAGACATCAACAGAAAATATAATTAAAATATAAAGGAATGCCACGGGTCACAAATTCAAGCTGGCTTTTTATGTAGACGTCTGATAATAATGACTTTCCTCCAAGACAGGGTAAGTAGGAACTGAAGTGGGTGTGGTGTAGAGGAGAGAGTTTAGACAATATCCCAAGTCTATGTATTAAGGAGTTGACAAAGTGACAGTGCTCGAAGGTGGTGAGACTTTAAGGAAAAGAGACATTAGGACCTGGCCCTTTCTTTCCGGTGTCTCTCTTTTCTTCCTAGCTGCCATGTATGATATTAGCAAGTTGTTCTTTCAAACACTCTGAACCATGCAGCACTGCTCTTCCACAAGCCCTAGCCAAGAAAATAGATGGTGGACTAGGACTTCTAAATCTATAAATGAATAAACTTTCCCACTTTTTAAACCTATTTCCCTAAACATTTTGTTATAGTAACAGAAAGTTGACAAAATAGCTGGTAACTTAAGAACCATAAGAGTTATCTCCAGTGATAGGATTATCTGTGTTTAGTCCGATCCATAGAGGAATCTGCTCAAATTCAAAGTAAATGAATATTAACATATGATTTCTTTATATTTATATAGCAGCTATATTCCTGGGAAATATATTATCTAGTAAAACCTTAGGGAAAATATTTATACCTGATATATAAGTTAGAGCGAAGTTCCAGGTCCAAGAAGGCATAAATGTGTTTTCACTGTTTTGAAAGCTATAGGAAAGAAGACTTTTCAGTATGGGGAACTTTTTAGAACATTTGGCATCTCAAATCTTTGCTATTAATCACAAGTCAGTAGATCTTTAATGACATTACATCACACAACTGCAGTTTCCAGAAAGCTTCCCAGGGACTGGCACCATTGATGCCGAGAAAACCATTCTTCTCTATGTCTCTCTGATTCTGTCTGTCTCTGTCTATCTCTGTCTCTCTGTATCTCTCTCTCCCTCTGTCTCTCTGTCTCTGTCTCTGTCTCTCTCTCTCTCCTTTTTCAAGACAGAGTTTATGCACCACAACTACTGTGCCTGGAATCCTTAAGGACTATTCTCTCAGGGAAGAGAATGGAATCTCCTGGAAGAGTCCTAGGAGAGGAAATTAGAGTTCATAAGTGGGATAAAAGCTCAGCATGCCGGGAGAATCAAGGATCATAAGCAAGCAGTTACCTTCCAGAAACCCGATTGCCAATGCTGTAGACTAGAGTCAGACAGAACTAGATGTTCTGACCCTGCATATATGCACTGTGTTCTGCTTGTGACTCACTATAGGGAAGCACACAATTGCTACTTAGCAGCTCTGCGATTTGAGCTCTTAAATGTCATCTGTTGTAAGTGTTTCAATATGGGCATCTCAGGGTTAGATCAGAGAGATCTGTGTTACAGATTCTAGTGTGATGCCCCACAGGGAAGCCATCACCATCCCTTTATTCTCGTGGTCTGGGGTCTTACTGGAAGAGTGCAGACATGCCATGTTCATTACTTTCTCAGGGGTTGCATAACTGATATCCTGAATAACCAATGTTTACTTAATGATTCACAAAGGTAGAAAAATTACAGTCATGAAGTACCAATGAAAATAGTTTTATGGTTGTGGGGTAACCATAACATGAGGAACATGAGTATTAAGGGGTCATAGCATTAGGAAGGTCATAGCATTAGCATTTCAAACAAGCTCACATAATTCCCAGTCTTCATTCTCACCCAATGAGAAGCACAAGTCGCTAGCATCTTAAACATCAAGTCTCTCTTGACCAGCTCAGTCACATAGGATGACCTCAGTCAACTTGCATTCTCTGACCTTCACCTTTCTCTTCAGTAAGAAGATGTCCATCTGTGGACATTATTAGGAAAACAAGTAAAAATAATTCATAAAAACACTTAGTAACTATTTTAATATCGGGGTTACAGAAACCCATAGATGATGGCCATACAACAGTACTGTCTTTGCCACTTAATTAATAATTGCTATCATGTGATTATTCCTGCTAACAGATGTTCCATACAGAACAGAGATTCAATGATTCTGCCCTGAGGCCAGTTTTCTGCACTCTTCTGGAGTCATTTTAACTACCAGATGTGAGTTTCTAACCTCTTCTACTCTGTTCCTTCAACTTGACAACCTTTAAACAGAGTAGTAGCTGGAGCATGTTGTTCTGGAAGGTACAAAGTAGCTTTACATTTCCTGTTAGAACTTTATCACCAAGCATGAGCAAATGGTAAAAAACTTAATTGTTTATTTAATAATTTAATTCATTATAATAGTGTCAAGTGGCTGTGATATACATGGCTGTCTATAATGTGTATGGAGATTCCCTGTTAGAAAATGAATGGGACATCAGAGTCCCAGGAAACTCTTATCATGTGGAAGCCTTGATTTGGGCTTTGCCTGGACCCCAAGGATTTTGTACAAATATAGTAAGGTAGTGCATATGTATTGGAATGGTTTTCTTAGCCACATTTCTTATTTTATGGTTGAAGTGATATTAAAGATGTTGTGAGAAATATATATTCATCTTTATGTTAGGAGTCAATATATTGGTGGTTAAGAAATTTACATCTTTCATACATTTTGAAAATTAACAGTTTTCTTCATGCAATGCAGAACCTCTCCATAGGACTCAGCTTTCTTGGGGGAAACTGTTAATAATATTTAGCCACTATAAAAGGCAAAAGTCAGGCTGGCATGAAATGTGCGTGTTTCTGCGTTCTTGTTTCCCTTTGCCCACAGAGCATCAACTGGATGAAATAATAGCTCTTCAGCTGGTCATTCCCCAATGACTTCAAGCTGCTTGGTGCTCAAGCCTTACAAAAGCCAGTATCGACTATGTGTAGAAATATCTGCAATGAGATGCTTCATGGCTGACATCTCTCATTCATAATTATTGCAAAGTCGGTCTTCCTGGGCCTAGTCAATGGCCAGTCAATATTCCCATTATAAACTGGAGCACAGTAAATGGCTAGGAAAGAAACACAAAACAGAAATATACTCAATGGAGCCCATAGATGTGGGCTTCAGAGTTGGACAAAAATAGGAAATGATGAGCCAACCAAAGGCAGAGAGCATTGCTTTCTGAACTCCATGTTCCATGGGCTGGAAACAAAGCTGCTTTACAATGACTCTGTTGTGGGTGATCTGCATTGTCAACTTGACTGGATTTATAATCACCCAAGAGACAAACCTCTGGGAACATCATCTCTACACAGAATTGACTGAGACTGGATGACTCCAGTCCCTATAAAGTCCTTGCTGGATATAGAGGAGAAAGTGAGCTGAGCACCCACTAACCTTTCTGCCTCCTGACTGTTGACATGGTGTGACCCATTGCTTTATGGTCCCACTGCCACAGCTAGAGCCCTCGAAGCTGCTTCACTACCATGCCTTCCCCACCACAATGAATTGTCTTCAGATTGCCATGGCAAACGAACCCTTCCTTCCTAGCCGATTCTGTCAGGTGTTTTGCCATAGAAATGAGAAAAGTGACTAATGCAGATGTGCTGGTGAACAGCCTCAGTGGAACATAATCTATATAGACTGTATAAAAGTTCCAAGGTGCAGTAGATGGCTTAGTACAATGATGTACTGTCCATCTCCTCACAGGACATCACAGTTTAAATGGGCATCAGCAACATGGGTACCATGTATGTGTCTGCATGTGTTTGTCTCCATGTATGTATGTGTGTGTGTGTGTATGCATGGATGTGTCTGTGCATGTATGTGTGTGTTTATGTTCCCATATACCCTTTAAGTCAGCTAGTGCTTAATTCTGTGCACATGCTATTGAAGGGAATTTTCTTGTTAAATCAACATACATGGGTGGGTATAAGCAAAGCAAGTTAGCAAACAGGAGTCCTAAGAAGAGAAACGAAGCTTTAGCACTGATGCGGTGACCCTCCTCAGCAACAGAAAGGTGCTGTCCAACCAGGATGACCACAAAGCAGCTCAGGAATCTTAGACCTCAGTTTAGCTCAGGATCAGTCCTCACTGTGGGATTTCCTTGTACAGCGTGCAAGTACCTTTCTACTTTTTCAGCAAGATAACAGCATGAGCCTTACTAGAACTTTCCCATTGTCTCGTAAGTCAGACAATGGTTAAGTTTTGTGCATACTTTACTGGGGGGGGGTGTTCCTTGTTAAATCAACATTTGGTAAAGAATTCTGCACAGTAAATAACTAAACAAGGATATTAAGGCTCTTGGTTTTGTGAATATCTTTTATACTCAGAATTTCACAGAAAATGCTTCTAGATGCCATTACTCACAGCATGATGGATGCCACTATCTGAGCTTAATTTAGGTAATTTTCCTGCTGCTTTAGTGTACTAGCACAGAAATGAGTATTAATTTACTGTGCTAATCTTTAATTAGAAATTAGCTTGGTTGGAAATTTTTGCAAAACAAAAGATACTGACCGACATATGTACGTACACACACACACACATACACACACACACTCACATATGCACATAAGCACACACATGTAGACATGTAGACACATATATATACACATGTAGGCATGCACATGTAGACACATCTGTGCAGACATACACATGCAGACACATACATTGGCACAGATAACCACTCACACATATAAACACATGCAGACATACACACACACATATAAACACATGCAGAAATACACACATACATGAAGACACACCCATACACATATCGCTGCCCTCAGCCACCCTGTATATTTCCACATTTATATCACATTTCTCACCCCCAGCCCCTACAAACACACACATACACACACACACACACACACACACACACACACACACACTCACTCTCCCTACACTCGCTACTTCCTCTGTACACCTTCATCTTTCTGTCACTTTCATTCTGGAAATCTACCATATGGATGGATATCGATTTTGAATACGTTACTAGCAAACATAAGTGATACCATAATGCAGCAGCTTATTTGATAAGCAAACAGATTTAGAGATGAATAGATCGTTGAAGAGATCCTCAGAATATACTCTCAGGGCTTTGCAGGTAGAACAAACCTTGGAGAGGCTCAAGTGCATTGGATTTCTGCAACAGTAGAATCACTGGCTTGTTCTAAGCAATAGGCTTTCTCTAAGGATATCTCGAATGGTGTTTTCTATAATACCTCCCGCTACTGAGGAGTCAGGGTTTAGAAACGTTTGTTTACCCATCCAAGAGGCATTCACTCACTGTAAAAATATTGACTATCTGCTGTAGGACAGCTCTCACCTTGGGGGGAGGATGCTGTGATGGCAGAACAAAGCTCTTCCCACAAAGGAGTTTAGTTCAAGAGAAATGTAAGAGTTCACACATGTAGACCTGGATGCACAGGCCTGTAACCCTAGCTCCTCCTAGGGAAGCTGAGGCAGGAAGATTGTAATTTCCAAGCATGCTTGGGCAACATTACACAAGCACAGCTTGGCCAACTTAGTCAGACCCTGTCCCCAAATGAAGGGTTTTAAAAAAAGGCTGGGGTTGTAGCTTAGCACAAGAAAATTAGCTTAGCGTGTGGAAGGCCAGGAAATCTAGCTCCCCAAACAAACGAAAATTACTGTGGTGATGAGAATAAGAAAGGCCTCATAGGCTAGCAGACTTGAGTGCTTCATGGCACTGGTTGATGAGGATGAGGAGGTGTGGTCTTGTTGGAGGTGGTGGGCTTTGAGGCTTTGAAAATCCCAAGCCAGGTTCCACGCCTCTCTTCTGCTGCCTGCAGATCTGCAACTCTGTTACTTTTCCATCACAGGTCTGCCTGCACATCATCATGCTTCCCACCATGATGGCAATGGACTAAACTCTGAAACTGTAAGCAGGCTCCTATTACAGGATTTCTCTTACTGCAGTTCCCTTTGTCATGGTGGCTCTTTCCAGCAATAGAACACTGACTAAAGCATTACCTCACCCCAAAATCCACATGTCAAATAACACCAGGGCCAGAGTTCTAAGTGTTGATTGATTTTTGTATTTCTAATCAATAGAAGATGTTGCTCTCTGTTACAATAGAGTATTCTACACATTTTTGCCAAGTATAACAGTGTTGTTTGCCCTTTAAGAGATACCACTGTTAGGAAGGCAAAATAAAATTTTATTAAAGCAACCCACATGCTCATCCTAGCTCTCCCTTGGTCTTTCCTCCCCCTTCCCCCATGATGATCCTCAGTCCCTGACATGGTTGGTTGCCAATTTGATATCCACTCTTCTTTTCTGCCTTTAATACAACAGGCCCGGCTTTGTTCTGGAACAGCACTACTTAAAGAAAAACAGAGATTTGTAACAAGGGGTGTCATTGTGACTAAATTCTGAGACATGAGTTGTAAGAGGCCACTGGTGGAATGGATAGGAGGGCTTGCTTTTCAGGTGAAGTGGAGACGCTCTACTGGCCCATTATAGAGCCCAGTCTACTGGAACTATGCCAGAAAAGTGGAAAAACCGTGGCACCGGAAGTGGGGGTCATCTGTTAATCTATCAGATCCAGAGTCTGGATGCCTCACCCAAAGCATGAGAAAAATTACACCACCATTTGGTTCAACACTAGAATGGAACATTGTACATATAACTGATGACAGTATCATTGGTACAAACTACAAAGTACACAGCCAATAATCCAATGTATTCATGTATTCAGTGTATTGAGAATTCAACCTCTCCATCATCAGTGCCATTTTCAAGCTGTCTGACTTCATGGTAAGTTGTTGTTCCATGGTGAGTTTATGAAAGAGGTGTCATCACTTTATTTAAAAGAGGAAACTGAGGCCACATATGGTCCATCAGCTAGAACTCTGGATGGTTCAACCCCAACGAGCTCATGTTATCATCATTATAACACCACAGAAAATGACTACGGCTACCGTTTGAAAGATGGCCTGATTGATGTTTACACATGCCAATGTTTGTGCTGACCTTGAGAGCCCAAGTGAAGATAAATCCGCAGCTCCAGGTTCTTCAGAATCATTTCAAGAAAACATCTTTCCTTATACTATTCAAGTCTTTCCACTTTCGGACCTTTAAACAACATGACGTTCTGTCAAACCTGCTTCCAAGTGCCACGAACACTCAGAACAAATGCAAAGCTTCCTTGCTTGTCATCCCGTGTCTAAGAGAGGGATTTGCAGTCACCAAGCCCTAGAAGTTACTAACCTCCTCTTTCCTTGGACTTATTTTGATCATAGTACGGTGACATTGCAGGACGGGAAACATCATAAAAGGAGGAAGGTTCCAGAAGTATGCACAGGTTCAGGAGTATCACTGTGATTGGCAGGTGAGAAACAGACAGAGCACCATCTGGGTGATTCTTTAAACTTGTCTCTTCTTTCAGCTTAATCATCCTTTTTCAAGCAGTGAACTTGAGCCTCCAGAGATAGGCTGATCCTTTTCTCTTTCATGGATTAATTCTCTGTCACCATTTGAGAGGAAAAGAAACTTCTTCCAAATATTTTTATATTTAATCAGCTGCTATGACAGTTTTTACTTTGTTCCAGACCATCAGTTCTCAGGGTTGCAACCCCTCTGGAGGCTGAAGGATCCTTTCAAAGTGATCTCCTCTGACCATCAGAAAACATATATTTGCAAGATAATTTATAACAGTGAATTTACAGTTATGAAGTGGCAACAAAAATAATTTTATTGTTGGGGTCATCACAACATGAGGAACTGTATTAAAGGGTTGCAGTATTAGGAAGGTTGAGAACCTCTGTTCCAGATTGAATATATATTTTACACACACACACACACACACACACACACACACACACACATATACTTACACACTCACACACTCTCATACACACACACCTGCACATACTGGTCTTAGCTATGACCTATCTAGTCATCAATTCCTAGTAGGCCTGATGCTGAGGCATCTTTCACCTACTTCTCCAGGATTACAATGTACACTGAAAACCGTTGGAATCTGGGAATCTTCCAAAACTCCAGCTCCAGATTGGGACTGCTGAGACATCCGGTCTTGTGAACTGGACCACTAAAGGATTTTGTCCTTTCCAACTGGAGACAGTCATTGCTGCATTACCTGGATCACAGGAACTATGTGTTGACCCTGATAAAATAGTCTTAAATTTAAGAAGCTCAGTGATGCTGGTCTCTTCTTAATCACTGCTGATTTCTCAGGTGTGGCTAAACACCAGTTGACCCAGTAAAGGAAAGGATTTACTAGATTTGTGATGGCCTCCTGTGGATCACAACTGACTCTGCAGCAACACAGAAATTACTGATTCTTAATTCGTAATACCAAATGGCCCTGATAGGGTCTTAGGAGATTCTCAAGCTTCCCTCTAGAACTTCCCAAGCCAAGCTGCCAAGTTCTTAATTACTCTCAGAACTGTTGTTCTCCGAGCTCCCACAGATCACCTTCCTTAACTCTAAGCACTCAGTGGCTTTGCCCAAAGTTCAAAGTTCTTCTGTAATCCAAACATATTCAAGCCTGTCATAGCAACATTGTACTCCTACTATCATTTTTGTCTTAATTAGCATTTCTATTGCTATGATAAAACACCATTACCAAGAAATAAGTTAGGAGAAAGGCTTTATTTCATCTTGTAGCCCATCATCCCTCAAAGTTGGGAAGGAACTCAAGGAAAGACCCTAGAGGCAGGAACTGCTGATGCAGAGGCCATGGAAGATTACTGCTTATTAGCTTGGGCCTCATAGCTTTATCATCTTTCTTTCTTATTCACTTCCAGGATCATCTGCCCAGGGATGGCACCATCCACAATGAGCTTGATGTTCCCATTTCATCAGTCAAGAAAATATACCACAGGTTTACCCAGAGGCCTATCTGGTAGACTATTTTCTCAATTGAGGTTTTCTTTTATAAAAGACCCTAATTTATATCACCTTGACATAAAACTAGCCAACACACCTTCCAAGGTTGGGGAACACCTAGAACAGGATTATTTAGGGTGGAGAAGGAGTCTGGAAATGGGAGATACCATAGACCCAGATCCCCCTGAGGACTCTCACTACTGGGGTTCCTTCCATATCCTTGATGGGAGCCATTTGTTTGCTCCAATAAAGTTTGTGGATTTTGTTCCCTTTTCTCTGTGGCTGGTGTTTCTCTGTCCTTGTCCATCTGTGGCTCACTTGCACCTTGTCTCTTGAGATCTGTGACTGTTACTTTGAGTCCAGGACCCTCAGGATTTCATTTACTTTCGCTCTAAGGTAGCTGTTTCCTAGCCACCCACCCCTTAATCCTCCCATACTTTCACTCCCACTCCAACCCAGTTCTTTATTTGTCACTGTACCAGTGGCCTTTTCTCTCCAAATGTCACTTTACTTTCCTATCCAAGTGGGTCTCGTTTCCAGGACAGATGAGAAGGCATACTTGGCAGTGGTCCTGGGTGGCCCAGAGTACCATTGTACTTTCTGGGATTAGAAAATTACAAAGAAAAGAATGCCATTTAACTACAGTTCTATGACTCAAAATTTCATCATTCTTAATTTGATACCTCCTATCTCCATATACTCATTGCTAGAAAAAATATGGAACTAAATTTGAACATATTTCTCTTCAAAAGAAATACAAGAAAATTCCAGATTCAGGCACAGTATCTTTGTCTACCATCACCAGTCCTATTTTCAACTATCTCCTCTTTCAAATGCCTTTCTCTCCTATTCTCTGAAACACCACTTCTAATCATTTTTATATGTAGTCTTATTGTCTTTTTATTTATTTATTTATTTTTCTTTTTTCTTTTTGGTTTTTCGAGACAGGGTTTCTCCGTATAGCCCTGGCTGTCCTGGAACTCACTCTGTAGACCAGGCTGGCCTCGAACTCAGAAATCCCCCTGCCTCTGCCTCCCGAGTGCTGGGATTAAAGGCGTGTGCCACCATTGCCCGGCCTTATTGTCTTTTTAAAATGCTTCAGCATCTATCTATGTCCACGGGAAACTTACAGTATTGATTTTTGTGTTTTTCAAACTCAGATTTGACCCAGGCAGGGAGGGCATTAGTCTTCCAAGAACTCTTTCAGATAAGCCACATGCATATCATTTAAATAAACACTTTAAAAAACCTTTTAGCCAACCATAAAGAAAGTGACTCTCTCAATCAAAAAAAGAGAAATCCACAAACATCAAAAAGAAAAAGTACATTTAATGGCAAAACGTCAGAAGAGTTTTGAAAGCTAGCAATAGCAGCTGTCACTACATCTGTTCAACAGATTCAGGCCAGTGGTAGCAGACTTGAAAAATTATGAATAGGCATTAGGATTAGTTGTAAAAGAAAAAAATACATCTGCTATAATTCACACATGGTATGATTATGTATTTGTAGCAATCCAAGAGAGGGCTGGAGTGCTGGCTCAACTGGTCAAGGCACATGCTGCCAAGCCTGATGACATGAGGTCAATTCCTGACACCACATGATGAGAGAAGGTAAGGGCTTCCTACAAGTTGTTCTTGGACTTGTATATATGCACACCCATGCTTCCTCCCATATATACACACAAATATATTTGTGTAATTTTTTTTTTAAAATATGCACTTCAAAAAGCCAAGAGAATCAATACACAAAACTGGGATTGAAACAGCTGGTATGAGGATATAGAAAGAAAAGTAAAACTGTAACTTTCAAAAGACGTACAGATGATACAACTCAGGACCAAGCCAATTTTTTTCTTCACATTCATTTGACCTCTAACTCTGTCACTGATGGTGAAGAGCACGCATGCACGATAGATTACAACTACCATATTATAAGACACTGAAAAGAAAGTGGAATGTTAGCTCCAAGGCAGCAAACAACATTAGTAATATACATATCTGACAGTGATCAAATGAGTACATGAAGACTCTATAGATTGTTACAAATGGACAATCAATTGGGAACCGAATGGCAAAAAGACTTGTTTATCATTTCACCCTTTTCATTACCTAGTACCTGTATAAGATTATTGTACTACTGCTTAAAGTTTTCAAGGGTGCCCAGTTATATACACAATGCCTCACATTCATTTGAATGACAAAATATTGTAAGTATGAGGACATAATGTGCTGCAAAAGACAGAGGGCAACATTACCTTCCACACATTGCTAGGGTCACTGTCATGGTGTGACTTTGGAAGTAGCTAGCAGTTCTTAAATCACACATGGGTGTTGTCTATTCTGGCTACGGTAATCACATATTTAGGTATGTATGCCCAACTTTATGGCCTCTAATCTTCATAAGAAATAAATATCTCACATTACAGCTTTATTTATAAGGCCAAAAGGCTTCAAAATGATATATTTGCTAAAAGAAGAAGATCCCATTAAAACACTCACACATATGAAACCCCATGTAATGTCCCAACTAGAATAAAATACTATTGAGTGTTTAAAAGGCACCTATTGTAGCTTCCTGTGTCAAAATAAGTATTCCCCCAAAGGAGACTGTGAGGACACATGATTATGGATATGGATAGTAAAATTTTGTTTATTTAGATATTAAAAGATATTTAGTGTTGTGGAAAATATTAAAAAGGAAGGAATATTGGAAGTTTCCACACTATTCTCTGGTTGTCTCATACCCGGCAAGTTGGCCAGCCATGCACTGGTGAGCAATGGCCGACCTGCTTTTATGTCGTGGAGCTCTGAGTCACAGCTCCATGATCACTCCACCCAGCTCACTAACTTCCCACTAGTGGGTTGCTACCACACCATCCCCATGCTTTAATACCCCCATGGCCTCTGTGGTGCACATCAGGCAAACCCACACTTTGCTGCTGTACCTTTCTCTTTGGAACCCAGACAAGCTGCTGTGTGAAGGAAAACACAACACTAACATAGCTCAGAACAATACTAACTCAATCTTTGAGT
Organism: Rhynchomys soricoides; assembly: GCA_019843965.1. Lineage (NCBI taxonomy): Eukaryota > Metazoa > Chordata > Mammalia > Rodentia > Muridae > Rhynchomys > Rhynchomys soricoides. The sequence goes on from JADRCH010000125.1 coordinate 6,329,657, forward strand.
TCAACAACTAAAAACTAAACTTTAAGCCTTATCAAAATCTGATTTCTTTGGTGGAGAATCCTTGTGGATCTTCCATGATGCTGGGAGCCTCTAGTAGCTACATCTTACCTATCTGCTGTCCCCATTCCAAAATAAGCCTTCTTCTCTTCTCTTCTTCCCTTCCCCTATCTCACTTGGAAGTCCCTCCTACTTGCCCAGTGATTGGCTCCTTTATTCATTAGGGGATTGGTTCATAAGAAGTCACATGAGTATGTAACTCACTCCTTGTCTGAAGCCCTGCCCAGAAGGGCAGAATTAGCATCAAAATACAAATAACCCCTGGGCTATATACAACAATTTAAATATTAAAAGACAAATTTTATATATTCATTAATGTTAGATGTAGTATGTAATAAAATTATAGAAAAAAATATATGAACAATAAACATCAAACTCCCCTCCCCATGCTCTGAATGAACTCTATTCTATACTATACCATGGTGTGGCTGGTCCCTCAGGGGGAAGGGATGCCTCGGCATGGGCCTACTGAGGCAATCTCTTCCCCCATACCTCCCCCCATACCCCCATAGAACATATATATCTCTTTATCTTTTTATAAACACATCAACTAGAGGTCATTTTTATCACATTATATTTTTCTTTCAGAAGGCCAGTAGTATTTAGTTTTATTCTATTCTGGGTTATTTAGTCTCAGGTTTCTGAACATACAAGGTATGGTTTCCATATCTTGAGTAGGCCTTAAGTCAAATCAGTTGTTTATGAGTTGTTCCTACAAGCTTTGTGCCACCACTTCCATGACATAATTTGTAGGAAGGGCACCATTGTAGATAGAGGGTTTGTGGCTGCCTTGGTATTTACATTTCTCTTGAAAGCATGTGGAGGATGTTCCCAAGCATCTTTGTAGGCAACAACGTGACATCTCCATCTTTAATGATCTGTCTATGTATTGTTTTCAGCAATGGGGACATGCTGTTAGTCTGTGGAGAGCAACTTGTAGTCTTAGAAATAATCTGGAAAGTTTGGAGATGCCCATGGGGACCTTTTTCCCAACAACTCAACTAGATGTAACCCAATCCCAGCACTGGAAGATTCTTTTAGCGACAAATGATGGCCAGTCGGTACTCTTGTCTCCCATTATTTGGATATTTCAGTTAAGTTGCTTTCACATATGCATACGTTTTAGAAAGCTTCTTCTCTGTTAGATTTCCATATTACCTCTCAAGTCTCTCTTTGTTTTAGCTGTGTCTCCCTGTATTCTCTCCCACAGCTCCCACTTCCCTCCACTGCTCAACTTGATCCTACCATTCTAGCCTCCCCAATCATCCTTAACTATCTGTTCTATTTTCCTATCCTAACAGGATCTACTGGTTCCCTCTAGTTCCCTACTATTCTCTATGGTTCTATGGATTGTAGCTTAGTGTTATCATTGACTCCACAGCTAATATCAACATATAAGTGATATTTGTCTTTCTGGGTCTGGCATACCTCGCACAGGATGATTTTTTTTCTAGTTCCATCTATTTGCCTGAAAATTCCATGATGTCATTTTGTTTTAATGGCTGGGCAATTCTCATTTTTTTTTAAATCCACATTTTTTTTTAATCCATTCTTCTGTGGAGGGACAGTTAGGATGTTTCCAATGTCTGTCTATTCTGAACAGAGCAGTGTTGAATCAAATGTCTTGTGGTAGGGTGAAACAACCTTCGGGTAGATGATGTAGCTGGAACTTAAGGTAGAGTAAGTCATATCTTCCTGAGGAACTGCCTCACTGATTTCCATAGTGGCTGAACAAAGTTTGCATTCCCAGCAGCAATGGAGGAATGTTCCCCTGCTCTACATTCTTACTAGCATGAACTGTCACTTGTGTTATTGATCTTAGCCATTCTGACAGGTTTAAGAAAGAATCTCAAAGTAGTTTTGATTAGCAGTTCCTCAATGGCTAAGAGTATTGTGTTTCTTAGTCATTTAGTTTTCTCTATTGAGAATTCTGTTTATATCTACTCCCTCCAGAAGTTATTTGTTTTTGTTTTTGTTTTTTTTTTTGTATCTAGAATCTTTATTCTTTTTATATTTTAGATATTAGCGTTCTATCCACATTTTGTAGGCTACCACTTTGTCTGAATGAAATTATTCTATGCTGTGCAGAAGCATTTCAATTTCATGAAGTCTCATTTATTAATTGTTAATTTTTAGTGCCAGTGAAAATGGTGTTCTATTCAGAAAGTCTTCTCTTGTGTCAGTAAGTTCACGGCTATTTCCCATTTTCGTTTATATCAGATTCAGTGTATTTGATCTGGTTTCATGTTGATATCTGTGATCCATTTAGAGTTGAGTTTTGACCAGAGTGATATATATGGATCTATTTGGATTCTTCTACATGTAGACATCCAGTTTGACCAGAACCATTTATTGAAGATGCTCTTTTTGTTCCCTGTGTGTGTTTCTCGATTCTTTATCAAAGAAAGAAAGAAGAAAAAAAAATAAGGTGCCCATAAATGTGGAACCTTATGTCTGGGTCTTCAATTCAATTCAATTGATCAGTGTATCTGTTTTTGTGCCAATACCACATTGTTTTTCTTATTATAGCTCTGTAGTACAATTAAAAATCAAGGAAAGTGACACCACCAGCAGTTCTTTTATTATTCTGGATTGTTTTAACTATCCCAGGGTTTTTGTTTTTTAATATGTAGTTGAGAATTGTTCTTTCAGGTCTGTGAAGAATTGTGTTGAAGTTTTGATGAGGGTTGCATCAAATCTGTACATTTCCTTTGTTCACATGAACATTTTTATGATATTAATGCTAGTGATCCATAAGCATGGGTGGTCTTTGGATTTTTTGATGTATTCTTCATTTTTTTCCCTTGAATGGCTTGAAGTTTTTATCATACAAGTCTTTCACTTTTTTGCTTAGAGTTATCCCAATGTATTTTATATTGTTTGAGGCTATTGTAAAATGTGTTGCTTCCATGATTTCTTTTTCAGATCATTTGTGTGTCATTTGTATATAGAATGGCAGCTTTTTTAAAAAAAGTTAATCTTATATCCAGCTTTGAAACTATCAGGGTCACTATTCTATACAGTCAGATCATCTGCAAATAAAGATACTTTGACTTCTTTCTTTTAAAATTGTATCTCCTTGATCACCTTCAGTATTTCTTTGCTCTGGCTAAAATTTCAAGTACTAGATTGAATAGGTATGAATAGAGTAGACAATTTTGTCTTGTTATTGATTTTAGTGGAATTGTTTTGAGTTTCTTTCCAGTTAAGTTGATGTTGGCTATGAAACTACTTTTTTATGTATTAGGTATATCCCTTGTATCTCTAATTTCTCCAGGACTTTTATTATGAAAAGGAGTTGGATTTTGTCAAAGGCTTTCATCTGCATCTAATGAGATGATTGTGTGGTTTATTTTTTTTCTTTCAGTTTATATGGTGGATTACATTGATCAATTTACATATGTTGACAATCATTTCATTTCTGGGATGAAGCCTACTTGATCATGGTAGATAATCTTTTTGTTGTGTTCTTAAATTTTGTTTGTAACCATTTTATTGAGTATATTTGCATCTGTGCTCATAAGAAAATTTTGTCTGCTATTTCATTTAGTTATTGAGTCTTTGGCCTTGTAAAATGAGTTTGACAGTGTTCCCTCTGTTTCTATTTAGTGGAATAGTTTGAGGAGTATTGGTATTAACTCTTCTTTGAAAGTAGAAATCTGTGCTAAAATCATTTGGCCCCCCAAATTTTTGGTTGGGAGGCTTTTAATGACTGCTTCAATTTCACTAGTAAATATAGGTCTGTTTAAATTGACTATCTGATCATGACTTAACTTTGGTAACTTATATGTATCAAGAAAACGATCCAATTCTTTTAATTTTTCAATTGTGAAGAGTTCAGCTTTTTCAAGTACATCCTTATAATTCTCTGTATTTCTTTGGTATCTATTGTTATATTCTCTATTCCACATCTAATTTTACTGATTTGAGCACTTTCTCTCAAACCCTTTTAGTTAAGTTGGATAAGGATTTGTCAATCTTGTTGATTTTCTCAAAGAACCAATGCTTTGATCCTTGGTAATTTTTCCCTTTGTTGTTTCTATTTTATTGATTTCATTCCTCAGTTTGATTATTTCTTGCCATCTACTCCTTTGAGGTGTGATTTCTTCTTTTTGTTTTAGAGCTTTCAGGTGTATTATTAAGTCCCTAGTACGAGATCTCTTCAGTTGTTTTATGAAGACACTTAGTGCTATGATCTTTCCTAATAGACCTGCCTACATTGTGTTCCATAAGTTTGGGTGTGATGTGTATGCATTTTCATTAAATTCTTGAAAGTCTTTAGTTTCTTTCCTAACCCATTTTTCATTCAGTAGAAAGATGTTCAATTTCCATGGGTTTGTAAGCTTTCTGTTGTTTCTGTTGTTGTTGATACCTAGCTTTAATCTGTGGTGTCCTAATAGGATACAGTATGGTATTTCCATTTTCTTGTGTTTGTTAAGACTTGCTTTGTGTCCAAGTATGTGGTTAATTTTGGAAAATGTTTCATGAGGTACAGAGAAAAATGTACATTCTTTAATGTTTGGAAAACATGCTATACAATTATCTGTTAGGTCCATTTCATTTATAACATCTGTTGGCTCCAGGATTTCTTTGCTTAGTTTTGTCTAGATGTCTATGTTGGTAAGAGTAGGGAATTCACACTATCAGTATGTGAAGCTAAATATGTAATCTAAACTATAGAAGTATGTATTTACTTTAAAAACTTGGGCGTTCTTGTGTTTGGGGTATAGATGTTAAAAATTGCAACGTCCTCATTGTGGATTCTTCCTTTGATGAGCATGCAGTATCGTTAATCTCTCCTGTTTAGTTTTGGTTTGAAGTCTATTTTGTCATGTATTAAAAGAACTATAGCAGCTTGTTTCTCAGGACTATTGTTTGGAATGTTTTTACCAACCTCTTACCCTGAATTGATATCTATCTTTGATGTTAAAGTATGTTTCTTGTATGAAGCAGAAGAATGGATTCTGTTTTCACACACATTCTGTTAGTCTGTGACTCTTTACTGGGTAACTGAGACAGCTGGTATTGAAACATATCAATGACCATGTTTATTAATTTCTCTTATTTTGTTGATCTCTCTCTCTCTCTCTCTCTCTCTCTCTCTCTCTCTCTCTTTCTGTGTGTGTGTGTGTTTTCCTTTTTCTGACTTTGCTGGTCTAAAATTATTTGTTTCCTGTATTTTAATAGTTGTAGTTAACTTCTTTAGCTGAAATTTTTCTTCTAGCATCTTCTATAGGCTTGGATTTGTGAAGAGATATTGCTTAAATTTGACTTTATCATGGAATACCTTATTTTCTACATTTATGGCTTTGCTCACTATTGTAGTCTAATCCATCATTTGTGGTTTCTTGAAGTATGCAATACATCTGTTCATTTTTTTTTCTGGATTTGGGGTATCCATTGAGAAGTCTGGTGTCATTCTAATAGGTCTGCCTTTACATTTTACTTGGTCTTTTTTCCTTGAATATTTTAATATTCTTTCTCTGTTCTGTACATTTATGTGTTTGTTTGTTTCATTGTGTGCTAAAGGGACTTTCTTTTCTGGTGCAATCAATACTTTAATAGGAATCTTTTTTAACTTAGGAAAATTTTCTTTTATGATTTTGTTTAAAACATTTTCTGTGTCCTTGACCTGTTTCTTCTCCTTCCTCTATTCTCACTGTTCCTAGATTTAATCTTTTCTTACTGTCCCAGATTTTCTGGATGGTTTGTGTCAGGATTTTTTTCTTTTTAGATTTAACATTTTCTTTGAACAATGTATCCATATCTTCTATTATGTCTTTAATGCCTGAGATTCTCTCTTCCATTTCTTGTATTCTTTTGGTGAATCTTGTCTCTATGGTTCCTGTTTGAGTTTCTAAAATTTTTAATTTTTATATTTCCCTCAGTTTGGGTTTTCTTTATTCTCTTTCCATTCCCACTAAGGCTGAGGACTCCATTAAAAGTCACATATGGAGACCAAGCTACACAACTAAGAACCACAGACTCTTAATTCAAAATAACAAATTGTCCCGATAGAGTCTTTAAACTTCTTCTGAAACTTCACAAGCCAGGCCTCCATCACCTGCATTGCTCTCAAAATTCTTGTCTTCCAACGCTCTAACAGAACTGGTTTCCCCTATGGTTTGTTTCTAGTGTGTTTCTAGCCCAAAGCTCCCAAGTCCTTCCACAATCCTCGCAAAATAAAATGATCAGCTCTGTCATAGCAATACTCCATGATCCCGGTACCAATTTGTTCAGTTAGGGTTGCTATTGCTATAATGAAACACCATGACCAAAGCAACTTGAGGAAGAAGAGTTTATTCAGCTTAAGCTTCCACATCGCTGTTCATTAGTAAAGGAATTCAGAACAGGAACTCAAATAGAGTTGGAACCTGAAGGCAAGTGCTGATACAGAGACCATGAAGGAGTACTGCTTACTGGCTGGTTTCCTATGGCTTGCTCAGCCTGATTTCTTATAGTACCCAGAATGGTACTACACCCAGTACCCTGGACCTTCTCCCATTAATCATTAATTAAGAAAATGCCCTACAACTTGCCTACAGTATGATCACATGGTGGCATTTTCTTTAATAAAGTTCCCTCTTTTCAGATGACTTTAGCTTGTGTCAAGTTCACATAAAACCATTCAGCACCCCTACCTATAAAATCTTAAAATACCCTATGCAGAGTTCTTAAAATCACATCTGTAAAAGGCATACGAAAGGTACATAGGCACATGAGTATTTTGGAACAGAATTCTCCATGTGCCTGGCATCGTCAATGAAATCTTTAATTGTGTAAAAGAACAAAGAAGCATGTTAATTTCAAAGGCAGTAATGGGTACATATGCAAGATTCCCAAATGCTACATGGAATCCAAACTGCTAAGAGAGTGACAATCCTCTCTAGAAAACTTGCCTACTTTCCTTCCAAAGGAAAGTCATATTTTACCCGTGCTTACCCCATCTATCTTCAAAATAATACACTGTTCTGTGTCCATCATCATCAAACATGTCGGCCTGTCGAGACTTACTCTAGAATGAATTCTACTTCAAAGCACCCTCAACCATTTCCCCAAACACTGTCTATAACTGCTGGCCAGCCTCTGCCCATGGCATTAAATCTATCTCTGTGATGTGTGGCTTGTCAGCTTTGAAGTTCCTAGCTATCAGCATTTACACAGCTTCTCCTTTGGTCCCAGGCTCTAGCCTAGGCTGCTGTGTTTCATGTCACTTGATTTTCTCCTTCTCTATTGCTTATCAAATCATTTATTTATCAGTCAGGCTTCGCTTTGGATTCCCAGATGGCACATCACTGTAACTGGGGCTTGGTCTATTCATATTGGAACAGCTTCAGTTATTCAGGACTTTAAAGCTCAAGGTGTGTTTCCCAGTCTCACTTACTCTGAGCACCTGTAGTTGGCTCTCAGCCATTCCTTCTTAGAACTCCAGCTTCATCCTTGATTCCTTGAACTATTTCTGATCCTTGGGCCTGGTGTCACTGCTCACTTTGCTATTACATACCACACATAACATAATTTAGTTTTAAAATTGTGATTATTTTTATTTTATTTGTGGGGTTTTTTTGGTCTCTCTATCTCTATCTATCTATCTATCTATCTATCTATCTATCTATCTAAAGATATCAGAAGAGGCCATTGGATTCCCTTTAACTGGAGTTACAGACGGGTGTGATCTACCACATGGGTACTTGGAACCAAACTCAGGCCTTCTGCAAAAGCAAGTGTTCTTAATCACCAAGTCGTCTCTCCAGCCCTGCACACATAATATCAAAATCAACCTCACCAAATCTAAAAACCATTCAGCCAGAGGGGTTGCTGTGTCATTCATTACACAAGAACTGTCAAACACAAAAGCTTAGCGTGTAGAAGATATTCAATAAATATTTCATGAAAAAAAATTGAAGGAAAATAAAGCCAGACTAGTGGTCTGCCCAATAGAGTATTCATCTTCTGATGAGTGCTACAGTTTGTCTTCATGAAGTCAAAGGTCATGAGCAGTTCACAGTTGTTCTGATGCCTTATTAAGGATCAGTATTCCAAATAGTTTTACATTGTTTTGTTCAGCTTCAGCTTTCAAGTTTTCTAGACTATTCCTGGGATAATAAGTTTCATACAGTTATAAAAAGGACAGTTGTAGATTTTGTACCTCTTTAAACATTCTTTCAAATATGATGCCTGCAAGTCTAAAATATTTTCTGTTACAATAATTTACTTTCTTCCTTGGAAAACACTATAGGAAAGTGCTTCTTTTTAATTCCCATGGAACAGTGAAGGGGAGATAGTGGAGACCAGGCAAGAGTGAGCAGCAGCCCCCACAGGCAGCCCTGGCTGATATTCATTGACTTGGGTGTTTGACATTGGTGATGATTATGGATGACCATCCCATTACCAGCCTTTATGGGATTTTCTTCTGCCAAATTTTAAACAATAACATGCCAATGTGAATGCAGACAGGAGACTTAATGGGGGATGGTTGACTGCTCTTTTCCAACTGGCTTAGAGCCTAAGGTTTGTTTCAGTAGCAGTAGCTGAGAGCAATAGATTCTCTAAATTGTCTCAAGAGTCACTGTTATAATGTGGTCAAAAGAGGAAGCAAACTAGCTAAAAAAAGAGAAAAATCAACAAGCCATGACAAAAGCAGTTAGGATCTAGTGTAACTGGACCAGGTTTTCAGTTTTTGCAAAATGTATTTAATCATTTAAGGGTTTGCTTAGATGTTTAGCTTATACATACTATACACCTTTCCCTTTACTCATGTATGATTACATATTGAAATATATGTATCACATACTACAGAATAGACATGTATACATGTATGTTGCATTGAATTTTGTCTTACTATAAAACAGTTGGGAAACTTGTGTAAACATTTCTATAATAGATGCTTTTTAAAATGTTGTAGGACTTTAAGAACATTTTATTTAGCTTCAACAAAAGAAAATCACCAATGAGTTAATGTCTTAATTTTATATAATGTTTAACATTTTTTAAGGAAACCAAAGAGTGTTTGTCTTACACCAGCATTAGGGGATGTTTTCAAAATGAAAATCGGTGCTTGCCAGCCCATAGAACTCCACACCCTTATTCCTGACTTAAGCGCTGCTAATCCTTTATGTATTTTTTTCTGAAGAGTTTTAAATTGTACTCTTAAGCAGGGCTTATTACTATGATTTTCCAGTAAATAAATTAATTTATATATTAAGCTTGTTTTCTGCAAGCCCAGCTGCTCATGCATGTGGCTAATGGCAGAGGAACGTTTGTTGAACTGGGCTATGCTTTCCAAGTTAGACTTAGCTAAGTCTACCAGAAACACATCCCCAGCACCATTTCTTTCCTGGGACCAGTGCCTTCTCAGAACAGCGTCTTACTCAGAGGATAGCTCCAGCTGGCTGCCGATCTGACTTTTACTGGTGACAGCTAATGTAATTTGTAGAGTTAAATATTGAAAAACTGTAAACCACATCCCACATTTCCCCATGTTCCAGAGATTATGCCTTTCCTTTTTACTATAAAAAAAAAAAAATCAACAAACACACGTCTTCTTTGGAATTCACATTTAAATTTATGAAGTCATGACTTGTCCCTGAGGTTGTCTTTCACATAATGCTGGAAAAATAGTTTGCTGGCTTATTTTCTCAGAAGGTCTTGTGTGTGTGCATGTGTGCGTGTGTGTGTTTATTGGGGGTTGATTTTGAAACCATAGATTTTTAAAAATCAGAAGGAAAGGAGGAAACTTAATCAGATCATGTTTTAGAGTCATATTTCCTTTTCACCAGGCTATGCTCTGTGTTGCTTTAAAAACTCATATGACCTCTCCTGACCTCACTTTGTGAGAATAACAATGTTTCAGTTCAAGGTTAGCAGGGTAAGTCAGTAAAAAGATTCTATAAACTTAAGGGCAGTGTGTTGCTGTCATTACTGTTAATTTTGTGTTATAGTGAAAAAACCTCCTGTTACATTTTATAGCATTGGCTGAGTGTGCTGAGGTTATAGGACTTGACTTAAACGAACATCATCCAAACATCACCTATAGGAGACTGTTGGTTCTAGTTTTATCTAACCTGAGCAATATCTAGCCTGACTATACTTTGAAAGCTCAGATGTTTTGCAAGCAAAATGAAGTAAAAATTAAGTCACGGGTTTTTAGTTGTAAGGGAACCTCCCCCCCCCCCCCAAAAAAAAAAAAACCAAAAGGAAACGCAGAAAGGCTAGAGGTACAGCTAATAGTAGCGTGCTTGCCTACTATGCAGAAGGCCAGAGGTTCAATCTCTGCTACTAGAAGAGCAGACTCAGGCTGTTGAAAGCAAAATGGAGACTTTGAAAGGATGTTGAGAAACCAATAAAGAAAGACGAGGAACATACATAACAAACTAGATTCTTAACAGAGAGGAGCCTGCAAAAAGAATCTAGAATCCTTGGACTCTGGCAAGAAGACACTGACCTGAAGCCCCAGCCTGCTCCTTTGTTCCAAGTCACTGTTCTGCGATCTGGAGAATTTCCTGTCCCTGGAATGTTACAAATGTTGCTAGCAAGAATCCCTCTGCACCTAATTCCTCCTGTTTTCTAGAAACTGCTGTTGTAGATTGCACACTTTTTCCAGGATACCTGATTGACCGAGTAACTTATGATCATGAAATAAACAAAGTGCCCAGCTCTTCCCATACACCTGTACCTCTAATGATTCCCATGACCAGTAGAGACTAGACAGTTGCAACGTATGAGAAGCCATAGTACTGATAACAAAACACTGATAATTAGAACAATTCCGAGGTATTGAAGTGTCCTTACCTAACAAATAGATAGAAAGCATTTATGAAGATTTATCTCAATGTATTGTTTTGAAAAAGAGGCACAAAATAAACAGCTGTATGAAAATCACAAAAGGCTTAAGAAAAAACGTTTGGAGTCTATTGGACATTTTGCTTTTCTCCTTTTATTTTTACCCTCTGTGAGACCATATTTGGATATACTATACAGCATAAATGTTGGATGCAGTCAGTAAATTTCTTCACTTGTCTGTTTGGAGGAGAGTGATACATGTTAGCTCCATCATATGCTGAGTTCTACAAGTCTGGAACCTGTCTTTCTTTACTGAAACCCATCAATGGCTTTGACAGATAGGAGAAGATAGAGTGGCACTCTGTGATACATCTTGACAGTGTGTCTCAGAGTGGCTGTCCCTGTCAGGGTCAATTCTTTGAATTCTTTTCTAAGCAGTGCCAATGAAAATGCATGTATGAACTTGCCACTAATATTTCTCAAACCTAAAGGACAATGGATACCTAAAATAAAAATCTTCACACTAACTGGTGAGTTTTCAATTTGTTATGAAGTTTAGAGAGTCATTTGGACTTACGTTCATGTTTCCATGCCAATAAGTAAATGCTTGGGTTGAAAACTGCATTGGCTGTGTTTCAGTCTTGATTCTAGCATGCAGCTCTAAGCAATCTTAGAAGTTCATGACCAGACGTAAGAACTGTTAAAATGAGCATTAAGGGGCACAGGACATTTTTATCTCAATTCACTACATGTACCTAGAATTTCTGCCATGATGGCTGTAGCAGGACCCACTTGCTCTGTGAGAAGTCTTATTTTGTATGTAGGAAGATGGAAGTCACCACGTTGGCAGCTAGTCATCAATTAAACTGGCCGCTTTCCTTGTGGTAGAAAATAATCTGCTATGCTAAATAATTTGAAATGGCATTTTCCTTAATAGGCAATTAAAATGTATGACTAACAAGGTGTCCAAGACTTGAAGCTAAAGGGACATGTTATCATTTCAAAGCTTCTTCAACTCAGGCTCTCTCCAATGGTGGGGAATGATTCAGAACCTCTATCGCCAGAAAGGTAAGAACTTCAAGGATGTGTCTATCTTCCAAAATAATCGGCTTGAATCCTATTTGATTCAGAGCCACCCTCAAAGCATGGATGGGTCTTCTATCTCTGGTTTAGAACAAGGATGCAAGTCAAAACAAAGTGAAAGGTGAATAAAGAAAACAGACTGGGGTCTCCAAGGTGACAGGCTGCAGCCTGGGCTTATTGTTCAGATGGGCTGATGTAGTACCTCAGTTTCCTTGCTTACAGCCTCATGATAACTTGCCTGCCATCTCAAAGCATGTCTTAAAATATTCTTCAACCTTTGGCATCCCTTCCTGCCTTGGGCCTTATGAATAAAACATTTATCCAGTCAGCAGCTTTGGCAGAGAGGAAAAGCCAAGTTTCATCTATCAATGTCAGGAACTGAATCACCCAGCGGCTGCAGATCCTTTACTAACCCCGTGTCTCTATGACCAGGTTGGTAAGCAGTCAAATGGTGCCAGCTCCTGCATTCATGGTAACTATTCATTTTCTAGGCTGGCAACATGACTACCAAGTGAAAACAGTGAGTTCAACACACACACACACACACACACACACACAGAGGCACACACATACGCACATCATTTTCTTTATCTGTTTTATGACACTCTATACTAGTCTGTTGTGATTATCATGACATAATCACCAAAACTGGGTAAATTGAAACAAATAATCACGGTCTCAGAGTTCTAGAATCTGGAAACCCAAGTCACAGGTTACAAGTTCTGGAAGCTGCAAAAAAAGTGTTAGTAGAATTGGCTTATTTGAGGTGAGTTGGGAGTAAGAACCTGGCTCAGGCCTTTTGGTTAATTTCTGGTTACTTATTGGCAGTTTGGTATTCATCAGTCAACATGGAGAGGGATCACTTTGCTCTCCTTCACTTTCACATGGCTTCTTCCTGTACATTATTTTTAATCAACTCCATCTCTGAAGAGGATGCCAGACACATTGGAGTACCCATTTCAGTGAGACCTCAGTTCATCTAATTAGACCTTTAAGGGCCCAATTTTCAAACAAGGTCACACTCTGAACAACTTGTAGCTAGGACTCTAGTGTTAGCATTTTTAAAGAATACAATTGAAATTATAAATTTTTAAAAGCTTTTCCCAAAATTAATCTTTCTTTGTTGTTGCTTGCATGGAGATCAACGAAATCTACCCACCACATGTCAGTTGGGATTAGTGACTTCTTAAATATGCCAAATAGAGTCCGGACTCACATGTAATCATTTGCTTATCTTAAGAATCAGTTTAATGTTGTGGCATCTAGTCACACATTAGACAATTAAAGCAAGTTCGGTATGAAGTTGCTGGTATTGTATTCCATGGGTAAATGATTTTAAGTGTCTATACATTGAGACTGTGAGAGAAGCAAGCTAAACAGAAAGCTTATGATGTGACATTATAAAACTTCATCTTTGAGTATTTGGAAAACACAATGTCTTCCCTAAATTCCTATAAAAGAATGATTTAAGAGTGTAAACGTCACAGAGTTTTTGAGTTTAAGTGGTGAAAGGGTGGCAAACTTTCTGGGAAAAGGCATAGATGCCTCACTGACATTGGTTGAATTATTAATAGTCTCAAGTTGTTTTACTCACTAGGAAACATTAATAGATTATGGTTTTGGATTTATGAAGCAAGTCTTCACCAAGTAGTTCAATATTTTAATGCAGTAAGAAAATGTATCTTCAGAAAGCAAAGAATGCTTTTTTGATGCTAAAAATAGAGGTGAGTCATGTGAAGACAGACTCCCTCCGGACAGGATAGGTTTGTAACAACTGGGAGAGCTCTGACAGACCCTTCTGTGACATTAATCCCATCCATTATGTGGACTTTCACATAGGCACAAAATAAATGTATGTAAAAAGAGTATGTCACTAGAAAGTTGAAAGATGTTATCTTGAGTGCCTGTGGATAAATACAAATATAACCAAGTTCCATAAAAACATCTAAGAAAAAGACCAAGTAATTAATAGAGACTCCACCTGCCCCACAGACATGTTGCTTCAGCTTATGTGTAGCCAAAAGCCGCCTCATTCTGTATACTTAGATTCTCCAGCATTCAGCATCACTGATGCATATGCATGCACACTGCATACACACACACACACACACACACACACACACATACTACAGTTTTAATTTTCTTTCTGTTGCTGTGATAAACATGACCAAAACCCAGTTATGGTCCATAGTCTAGGGAATTCAGGTCAGAGACTCAAACAGAGATCTGGAGGCACAACCTGAAGCCAAGACCATGGAGGAATGCTTCTCTCTCTCTCTCTCTCTCTCTCTCTCTCTCTCTCTCTCTCTTTGTCCCTCTGTTTTTCTCAGCTACCTTTTAAAAATGCTTTTAAATATTTTGTTTATTTAAATATTACATTCAGTTTACATACACTGAGGTTCTGCAATTGTATATTTGAATATTTATGAACATCTGAAATAGAAAACAAATAATCCTGTAAAGTTATATTTAGATGGTTAAAGTTGATCTGATGATTACTAGTTAAGAATACACTGCAGCTGTAAGTAATTCAAGCATTATTTGTGATATTTAGAAGACAACTATTGTCCTAAGAAGAATTGGGGGGAAATGGTTTTTTTTTAAATTTTATTTTTGATACTTTATTTATATTTCAAATATTTTCCCCTTTCCAGATCTCCCCTTTGGAACCCTAGCCCCTCCCCTCCACGTCAGCCTCTATGAGGGTATTCCCCTACCCACCCACCTACACACTCCCGTCTTCCCTCCTTGGCATTCTCCTATGTGGGGCATCTAACACCCTCAGGCTCAAAGGCCTCTCTTCCCCCTGATGGCTTACAAGACCCTCCTCTGCCGCATATGTGGCCTGCACCATGGGTCCCTCCATGTGTATTCTTTGGTTGGTGGATCAGTCTCCAGGAGTATCAAGGGGTCAGGCCAGTTTCCACTGTTGCTGCTTCCCTGGGGATACAAACTCCCTCAGCTCCTTTAGTCCCTTCTCCAAGTCCTCCATCTGGGACCTTACATTCAGCCCTACAGTTGCTGTGAAGTGACTTTTGGGTATTTCGAACTTTTGGGCTAATAACCACTTAACAGTGAGTACATACCATGTTCATTCTTTTGTGACTGTGTTACCTCGCTCAGGATGATATTTTCAAGTTCCATCCATTTGTCTGTGAATTTCATGAAGTCATTGTTTTTAATAGCAGAGTAATATTCCATTGTGTAAATGTACCACATTTTCTGTATCCATTCCTCTGTTGAGGGACATCTGGGTTGTTTCCATTTCTGGCTATTATAAATATGGCTGCTATGAACATAGTGGAACATGTGTCTTTATTACATGTTGGAGCATCTTCTGGGTATATGCCCAGGAGAGGAATAGCTGGGTCCTCCGGTAGTATTATGTTCATTTTTCTGCGGGTCCACCAAACTGATTTCCAGAGAGGTTGTATCAACTTGCATTCCCACCAGCAATGGAGGAGTGTTTCTCTTTCTCCATATCCTCGCCAACATCTGCTGTCACCTGAGTTTTTGATCTTAGCCATTCTGACTGGTGTGAGGTGGAATCTCAGGGTTGTTTTGATTTGCATTTCCCTGATGACTAAGGATGTTGAACATTTCATTAGGTGCTTCTCAGCCATTTGAGTTTCCTCAGTTGAGAATTCTCTATTTAGCTCTGTTCCCCATTGTTTGATAAGGTTATTTGGATCTCTGGAGTCTAGCTTCTTGTGTTCTTTGTATATATTGGATATTAGCCCTGTATCAGATGTAGGATTGGTAAAGATTTTTTTCCAATCTGTTGGTTGCCATTTTTTCCTATTTACAGTGTCCTTTGCTTTACAGAAGCATTGGAATTTCATGAGGTCCCATTTGTCGATTCTTGATCTTAGAGCATAAGCCATTGGTGTTCTGTACAGGAACTTTTCCCATGTGCCCATGTGTTTGAGACTTTTTCCCACTTTCTCTTCTATTAGATTCAGTATATCTGGTTTTATGTGGACGTCCTTGATCCACTTGGACTTGTGCTTTGTACAGGGAAATAGAAATGGATCAATTCTCATTCTTCTATATGTAGACCACCAATCAAACCAGCACCATTTGTTGAAAATGCTTTATTCCACTGGATGGTTTTAGCTCCGTTGTCAAAGATCAAGTGAACATAGGTATACAGGTTTATTTCTGGGTCTTCAATTCTATTCCACTGATCTACCTGCCTGTCCCTGTGCCAATACTATGCAGTTTTTATCACTACTGCTCTGTAGTACAGCTTGAGGTCAGGGAGGCTGATTCCCCCAGAAGTCCTTTTGTTGTTGAGAATAGTTTTTGCTATCCTGTGTTTTTTGTTATTCCATATAAATTTGAGAATTTCTCTTTCTAAGTCTATGAAGAATTGAGTTGGAATTTTGATGGAGACTGCATTGAATCTGTAGATTGCTTTTGGCACGATGGCCATTTTAACTATATTAATCCCGCCAATTCGGGAGAATGGGACATCTTTCCATCTTCAGAGGTCTTCTTCGATTTCTCTTCAGAGTCTTGAAGCTCTTGTCCTGCAGATCTTTCACTTGTTTAGTTAGAGTCACACCAAGATACTTTTTATTGTTTGTGACAACTGTGAAGGGTGTCATTTCCCTAATTTCTTTCTCACTCCTTTTTTTCCTTCAAGGATAGGAAGGCTACTGATTTGCTTGAGTTAATTTTGTATCCAGTCACTTTGTTGAAGTTGTTTATCAGCTATAGCAGATCTCTGGTGGAGTTTTTCAGGTCACTTAAGTATACCATCATATCATCTGCAAATAGTGATATTTTGATTTCTTCCTTTCCAATTTGTATCCCTTTGACCTCCTTTTGTTGTCTAATTGCTCTAGCTAGAAGTTCAAGTACTATATTGAATAGATAGGAAGAGAGAGGGCAGCCTTGATTTTAGTGGGATTGCTTTGAGTTTCTCTCTATTTAGTTTGATGTTGGCCACTGGTTTGCTGTATATTGCTTTTACTATGTTTAGGTATGGTCCTTGAATTCCTGATCTTTCTAAGACTTTTATCATGAAGGATGTTAATTTTTGTCAAATGTTTTTTCAGCATCTAACAAAATGACCATGTGGTTTTTTTCTTTGAGTTTGTTTATGTAGTGGATTACATTGATGGATTTCCAGGTATTGAACCATCCTTGCATCCCTGGGAGGAAGCCTACTTGGTTATCGAGAATGATTGTTTTGATGTGTTCTTGGATTCGGTTTGCGAGAATTTTATTGAGTATTTTTGCATCGTTATTCATAAGGGAAATTGGTCCCATGTTTTCTTTTATTGTTGGGTCTTTGTGAGGTTTTGGCCTCATAGAATGAACTGGGTAGTGTTCCTTCTGTTTCTATTTTGTGGAATAGATTGAAGAGTATTGGTATTAGGTCCTTTTTAAAGGTCTGATAGAATTCTGCACTGAACCCATCTGGTCCCGGGCTTATTTTTGTGGGGAGACTTTTAATGACTGCTTCTATTTCTTTAGGGGTTATGGGACTGTTTAGATGGTTTGTCTGAACTTGACTTAACCTTGGTATTTGGTATCTATCTAGAAACTTGTCCATTTCATCCAGATTTTCTAATTTTGTTGAGCATAGACTTTTGTAGTAGGATCTGATGATTTTTTTTGAATTTCCTCAGAATCTGTTGTTATATCTCCGTTTCATTTCTAATTTTATTAATTTGCACACTGTCTCTCTGTGTTCTCTGGTTAGTCAGGCTAAGGGTTTATCTATCTTGTTGATTTTCTCAAAGAACCAGCTCCTGGTTTTGTTGATTCTTTGTATAGTTCTTTTAGTTTCTACTTGGTTGATTTCAGCCTTTAATTTGATTATTTCCTGCCTTCTACTCCTCTTGAGTGTATTAGCTGCTTTTGTTCTAGAGCTTTCAGGTGTGCTGTTATATGCTCTCTCCAGTTTCTTTTTGGAGGCATTCAGAGCTTTGGGTTTTCCTCTTATCACTGTTTTCATTGTGTCCCATAGGTTTGTGTATATTGTACTTTCATTTTCATTAAATTCTAGGAAGTCTTTAATTTCTTTCTTGACCAAGTTATCATTGAGTAGAGCATTGTTCAGCTTCTATGTGTATGTGGGCTTTCTGTTGTTGTTTTTACATTGAAGACCAGCCTTATTCCATAGTGATCTGATAGGAGGCATGGAATTATTTCAATCTTCTCATATCTGTTGAGGTTTGTTTTCTGACCAATTATATGCTCAGTTTTGGAAAAGGTACCATGAAGTGTTGAGAAGAAGGTATATTCTTTTGATTTAGGATGAAATGTTCTTTAGATATCTGTTAAATTCATTTGGTTCACAACATCTGTTAGTTTCATTGTGTCTCTGTTTAGTTTGTGTTTCCAAGATCTGTCCATTGATGATAGTGGGGTGTTGAAGTCTCCCACTATTGTTGTGTGAGGTGCAATGTGTGCTTTGAGCTTTAGTAAAGTGGGAAATGTTTTTGATATAAGGTCTATTTTGAAGTATTTTGAATGATCACTTCAAATTTTTTAGTTCAAATTGAGTGGTTGGAAACAACCTTGATTTTGCCTAAAACATGTACCATGAGTATATCTAGATTGAATCAGAATTTCAAAGATAAAACAATGCCTTTAATGTTAGCTACCAAAATAGATGAAAAGGTGTTATATACCTGTCATTAAAATGCAAGTATTAAATAGTTTTCTCATAAGAATATTTATGTTTTGAAGATCATATAGCAGTTTTATTTTTGATTGATTTCTGCCTTTTTCATTTCTTCTTTGAAGCTTCGTATGGAAGGTTTTTATCATATTCTTTCTTGTCGTCCATCTCCTCCAAGATTCTACTTGCTCCCTATCCAATGAAATTTATATTATCTGTTTTAAAGGCAAAAGACACAACAACAAAATGGAATCTGATTTGTGTTACACATTTATTCCTGGACATGGGAATTTATCCTGGAGTGTGGTTGATGTAACTGATGCCACTTCATTTAAGAAAACTGATTTTCTTCCCGCCAGCAGTTATCATTTGGAATAGCTTCATGGACTGGTTGGGATTTTGTGCTTGCTGCCCTCTCTTCGTGATGGGATTTTGTCTGGCTTTCACAGTCTGAACTCATATGTACAACTGCTGTATTGAGTCTGAAAAATGATGCTTCCTTAAAATCACCCACCACCTCTGACACTTAACATCTTTCTGCTTTTTCTTCTGCATAGATCCCTGAACTTAGATGGGAGAGGAATGATAAAGACTGATGGGAGCTGCCTGAGCACCCACATCCGCCATTACAAGATGGCGCCTACATTCGGCCGAGGACAAGTTGTAAACAGGCTAGTGCGCATGCACCTGGTAATTTTCCACCTCAGAGTCTCAGCCTCTCTCGTGGCGGCATCTGGCCTGGTGTGCGGGAGCCAATGGGGAAGCTCCATGTCCCAGGCAAGCGCTGTGACCTATATAAGGGACGGGCGTTCTATTGTTCGGGGTCTCCACTCGTGGCAAGCTTATGCTCTCCCTCTCAAGATGCATTAAAGCTTTACTGCAGAAGGATCCTATGTGTGCCGCGTCGTTCTTGCTGGCGAGACCGTAGCGCAGGACAAAAGACAACTCATTCAAGGCTGAACATTCCAGAGTTTCTTACTCTGTGTGTGCGATCTGGGTCTCTGTGTTATTTGCTGTCTAATTTCTCCCTTATTCTAAGAGGTGCTCAGATACTCTCTTTACACAACACTTTCCTAGGGTACCATACTTGCACAGTAGTCTGGATCCTCCTACGTCAATCAACAGTCAAGAAAATTCCCACAGGACATGCCCACAGGCCAATCTAAGGGAGATAATTCTACATTTGAGCTTCTCTTTCCAAGTGACTCTAGTTTGTGTAAAGATGGCAATAAAAACTAATCAGCACACAGAATGATATATATCCAAACAAAAATGCACAGACTCATGTACATAGACTCAGAATACTAGGCTTTTATCATACAGAATAAGCACAAATTGTTTGGGTAGCCTTTCTCTCCATCATTTGCTCAGCATCCCAATAAAGCTCCTCAGGAAATAAAGACCATTCACATCATATTTCCTTTCTGTGTTCATGTGCTTTAGATTCTATTAATGTGGAACCACAATATGATTATTAATTCTGTCCTGAAGACCCATCAAGCAATATCACCTCATAAACACCATGAGTGCATCTTTAGACAGATTCCCATGTCCCCCCAAGTACTGCAAGTGTAAGCATGAAACAAACTATTTCTATGATTAGCTTCATACTATTTTTCAAAGATGCACCCTCTTAAATAACATTTTTTTTCAATATCAGAAAACACCACTTCAGAGAGTTGGTTGATTAAATATTGCTGAAAAACATATTTGATATAGACAATAAAGTAAGCCCAAAGGCAAAAGATCCAGTCCTATATAATGTAGATGATCCTGGAATCCACCAGTTACTTTCAAACACCCTTTTGCATTTCTTTTTGTTTGACTCTTGGTTAGATTTGAATCACACATCTCATTAATTAAAGAAGAGCTTTTCCAGAGTACGTGATATTATTTTCACACTAACTGAGACTTTCAAGTCATGTAACTTTTCTTGTAATTGAAGGTCTTTCCCCAAAGGACCTTCCTGTCCACAGGGCCTTTGACATTTTGATGTTACTCATATTATGTACCTGTTTTTATGCATCATCAAGTTTACCAACATATAATTTCCTAAGGAAGCAGCAGTCACAGTCACAGTTATTACAGTGTTCTTACTAAATTTATAACATGTGCATGTGTGTGAGTACACACACACACACACACACACACACATATACACACCAATCCTGCTGTGCCAAAGACTGCTGTTGTTCTTTAGAGATGGACACAGGAGGGATTTCTTTGAGTCTTACTACTAGCCCAACCATAGATTGCTAAAAGCTACAACAGAATTTCTAGACCTCAAAGAATTCTCAACCTAGACTACCAGCCAATTCCAGAGTGGTCTGAGGCCTGCTGCAGGGAGGGCAAAGAGTTCTAATGGAGTGATTACAGAAGAATGTTTGAGAAATTGTGAACTTCTTTCCAGTTTCAAAATCCTAATACCTTGAACCAACAAGCTGCAATCAGACAATCTCAGAGCTCAAAGATGCACTAGAAAAGAGAAACTGCTTCACACAGATGCCTACCTTCCTAGCCAAGGCTTCATTACTTGTCAGATTAGTGGCTAGAGCTCCCTAGACAGCTAGCCTAGTCTATTTGCCTAAATTCTAGACCACTAAAAGACAGTTGTCTCAAACGAAAATTGGAAAGTATCTAAGGGACAAAGGAGGTTGTATACATATATACACATGCATATCTACACACATATGTGCATATGCTCATGAATACAGGAACACACATAATACACATACCAACAGGAAACAGCCAACTGACCCCAAGACTCATTTTTAAAACAACAGCACCATGGCAATACTGTTGAAGAGAAAGATAGGAACTTCAGGATTGGCAGGCCAGAAAGTGCTTTGCAATGGTCTTGCACTGAATTCTGTCACACGTCTTTTGCAGTTCCCACTCAATGAACCTGGACCCCACCATCTCCTCTCACTTCTTTTAGCAGAGAATCACACTACTTTTTTTCCCTCTTTATTCAGCTCTCTTGCAAATGGATTGACACAGAGCTTGTTCTCATTTCGAAGAGACAGTCTGGTAAATAATTTTCAAGAGAATTACCAAGTGCCCTTCTCTTTCTTTTGTTCTGTCTTTACTCTCCCTCCCTCCCTCATTCCTTTCTACACACTGCCTCTTTGGTATAATGGATCACAATGAGAATTTTCTCTTTTTGATCTAGTTAGAAAATGTTCTCATTGCCTCAGTATTAACAGCAGATGAAGCAGATGCAGCTGAACTGCCCCAAGCCAGAAATCCTTTGTCTAAAACAAACAAACAAAATCTGCCTCTCCCTACTTCCCCACTGAAGCCTGTCCCCTGCCTCTCAACTGGAAAGCTAACCCCCAGGCATCTGCAGCAGGGGGTTAGTTTCTACAAGTCACAGCAAAAAGCAAAATTGAGCAAGATCCTCTGTCTGCAGGGCAGGTTTCCCTGCACCCAATTTGTTGGGGATGACATTTCTGATAATGTCCTTGTATTAAAATTGCATGTCCGTATTTTAATTCTACCAGGATATCACACTACAGCACTTAATAAGAAAGTGCCATCAAGAAGCATTACCACAAAGATATTGTAGAACTTCACTAGAGAGAAGGAGGGAGGGAGCAAAGGAGAGAGGGGGGACAATTAATAAAGAGATAAACTAACAATTTTTTTTTTCCATTTTGAAGTTTACTGCTCGTCCCGTTAGGAGCTGTGTGGAGCATCATTTTTTTTTCTTTAAATGGGCTAGATATTAAATCTTTTCTTCTAGTAGATCAGACATCATTATATATCAACCAACTCAGGAACTGGCTGTGCCTGGGAAGCATGTTTGGGGAAATGGACACTTTGTTTTCTACTAAATGACACAGTTACACAAGGCACAAAGTAAAGTTTAGTTTAGTCTCTTCTTGTCAGAACATAGGTAGCACCACATCCAGGAAGAGCTCATCTCAAAAATAGCCAGGGGTTGAAGAGCTGGCTCAGCAGGTAAGATTTCCTACTTAATACTTGATGTTCTTGCAGAGGACCCAGGTTCAGTTCCCAGAATGCATGTCCAGCTCGCAACCATTTCTAACTTTGGTTCCAAGGGGTCTAGTACCCTCTTCTGGCATCCTTGGGTATTGCAGGTATAACAGGGTACACAAATACATGCAGGCAAACACACATACATAAAAATAAAAGCTTCTGAAAACTATGGCCAGACAGTACTGAAGATCACACAAAGAAATTCTCTGACTATTTTGATGATTGATTATGAGCAGGAGGAAGAAACATTGCTTTCTTCCAGCTATATGGTTTTTTTTTTAAAACACAGACGACTGATTAAACATGGGTATTCATACTCTGAGTTTTAGAGACCACAGTGAATTACAGACAAATCTTCACTCAGTGCCATCCATTTTATGCAAGAACCCTCTTTAAGGCCCCTTGTAAATTTAGGATGTTTTAAAATTATTTTTCAAATTTGCATACAAAATAATGGGTTTCACTGTTACGTTTCCATATCATTATACTTGGATCTTACCCCTCCCACACTACTTTCCCCACTCCCCCCAGGCCCATGATCCTGCTAAGTTGTCCCCTCCTGCCATCATATCCCACACATCCATTATTAATAAACCACTCAGAACCTTCTGGTTAAAAAGGAGGGAGTAATTCTTTGCATAGCAGAATGTACTTCTCTCTCTTCTCAGTTCTCTGACCCAGCAAAAATTACTGTCAACTATCTGTCCAGCTGAGGGATATAGATTCTCCGGTTGCTATGGCAACACATGAGTTGTCAGGTCTATGTGACTCTTACACTCAGTGCCTCATCTGTTCTTCCTGGTGTTGGATTTTGACACTTTTTAAACCTTAATTAGTTTATTTGATGGGACTTGCACATTTTATTTTTATACTAAGTAGCTATTGAAAACACAGTCATCCAGAGAACGGATCATAGAGGCAGAAATCGGTTTGCAGTCAGGCCAACCAGAGATGACACAGAGCAAGAAGGAAGGGGGAAGAGCAGACACTCTTCCTGCTCCACAGTTGCTGGGGAAAATCAAAACAGTTTTTGCCATCTGCCACGAAGCATGGTGTGAAAATTATGAAGCTGTTCGTTTTGCCGGTTAAGGCACATTCTGCTGTGGTGATTAGATCACAATATTACCTCATCACTGCAGGTTCAGATCGATGCTCGTTAATGCAGTTTTTCTGAGCGAATGCACGTCCATCTTAACTTACTTTTCAGTGTGGATGGCTTCTGAGCAACCCATCAAGAGACATAGTTAAGTGTGGAGGACAGAAGTAATGGTTCAGCTGAGGTGTGCTTAGATGGCATTCAGGATCAGAAGAGGAAGAAGCACTGCCATAAAGCCCTGTCACCTGGAGCAACATGACTGTAGAACAGCATCCTCAAAAAGGGTTTGCACAGCCCCATGCAAGAGTGGGGTGCTAAGAGCATCTCAGGGAAACCAATACACAGAAAAACTGCTGTCTTGATGAACCTAAGAAACTGTTTTCCTCTGTTAGCCCGTGTAGTGATGATGCAGAAGTCATAACAGTGAAGCTGCTTAGAAGTGTAGCAGGCAAGAAGGTGATAGGGGCAGAGACGATCAAAGGGTAAACACCTGTGGAAAAAAGTCATGCTGAAATCTATTCTCAATGAATTTGTGTTAAGTCTTAAGAACTAAAGTAATGGAGGGCAATCATGCCCTGACCCATCCCACATGCACATAAAGAGCCATACAGACACATTTGTACATGCACACAGGACACATTTCATTGAAAAATGGCTTTGTTCAGTGTTTAACATGATTTAGCCTTTATTTTGCTACTTGCAAAGGTAAACCTTTTAAAATCCTCTGTGTAATGAAATGGATCAGTCACAGAGAACAATTGGCAACACCTTTACGATCACCCAATGTGAACTTTAAAGCAAAATTCAGAGTTCTGGGAAACTGTTGACACATAAGGGTTACATTCATGAGAATATTTCCGACATTACTCACTTAAATATGTCAACATTTCTAAGAACTTAACTCCAGGAATTACCAACCAATCCATGAAGAATGCTGTATAGGAAGATACTATTCATGTATGATGCAATACATGTAAGATGATACAAAACTTGCCCAGAGAAAAAACA
Source organism: Rhynchomys soricoides (assembly GCA_019843965.1). Taxonomy (NCBI): domain Eukaryota; kingdom Metazoa; phylum Chordata; class Mammalia; order Rodentia; family Muridae; genus Rhynchomys; species Rhynchomys soricoides. Next base: position 6,354,322 of record JADRCH010000125.1, read on the forward strand.
CAACAGACTTTAATGTAACAGTTTATAAAACATTACTCATTATGGCTTCCGATTGTAAAACCTGCAGAGAGGTTTAGACAAACTACTACTAGCCATGTTTTAGTGTAGTATTAGAGGATCACCCACAGCTATCTGAAAATAGACACTGAAATACTCGTATCTTTTACAAGTACACAGTAATTAAAGTAAGAAAGGGCCCAGATACCCAAACCGAAGCAAACGTGCAACAGGAACTGAATGGGAAGAATGTAAGAGAATCTGTTTTCAGTGTGTTAAGCACAAAGACATGATACACAAATCTACAAGACAATAACACTTCCAAAATTTACTTTGGCTTTGAAGTAATAATTTATTGTTCATAAAAATCTAGTTATACCACAATGAATTATTTTAAAAAGAAAATATATTCAAATCTTCTTTAATTTTCTAATATGGCTTATATGCAAACAAAAGATTGAGACTAGTCAAATCCAAGTGGATCAAGAACCTCCACGTAAAACCAAATACATTGCATCTAATAGAGGAAAAAGTGGGGAAAAGTCTAGAACACATGGGCACAGGGGAAAAGTTCCTGAACAGAAAACCAATGGCTTATGCTCTAAGATCAAGAATTGACAAATGGGACCTCATGAAATTGCAAAGCTTCTGTAAGGCAAAGGACACTGTCAATAGGACAAAACCGCAACCAACAGATTGGGAAAAGATCTTTACCAATCCTATGTCCAATAGTGGGCTAATATCCAATATATACAAAGAACTCAAGAAGTTAGACTCCAGAGAACCAAATAGCCCTATCAAAAATTGGGGAACAGAGCTAAACAGAGAATTCTCAACTGAGGAAACTCATAGGGCTGAGAAGCACCTAAAGAAATGTTAGTCATCCTTAGTCATCAGGGAAATGCAAATCAAAACCCTGAGATTCCACTTCACACCAGTCAGAATGGCTAAGATCAAAAACTCAGGTGACAGCAGATGTTGGAGAGGATGTGGAGAAAGAGGAACACTCCTCCATTGCTGGTGGGAATGCAAGTTGATACAACCTCTCTGGAAATCAGTTTGGCTGGCCCGCAGAAAAATGAACATAATACTAACTGAGGACCCAGCTATTCCACTCCTGGGCATATACCCAGAAGATGCTTCAACATGTAATAAAGACACATGCTCCATTATGTTCATAGTAGCCATATTGATAATAGCCAGAAGCTGGAAAGAACCCAGATGTCCCTCACCAGAGGAATGGATACAGAAAATATGGTACATTTACACAATAGAATACTACTCAACAATTAAAAGCATGACTTCATGAAATTCTTAGGCAAATGGATGGAACTTGAAACTATCATCCGGAGCGAGGTAACACAGTCACAAAAGAATGAACATGGTATGTACTCACTGATAAGTGGATATTAGCCCAAAAGTTAGGAATACCCAAGACTCACTTCACAGCAACCATTGGACAGCTCATGAGGTCCCAGATGGAGAAGTTGGAGAAGGGACTGAAAGAGCTGAGGGAGTTGGCAGCCCCATGGAGGGAGCAACAGTGTCCACTGGCCTGACCTCTTGATGCTTCCTGAGACTAGATCACCAACCAAAGAATACACTTGGAGGGACTCTTGGTTCAGGACCCATGGTTCGGGCCACGTATGTGGCAGAGGAGGATCTTGTTCTCCATCAGGGGGAGGAGAAGTCTTTGGGCCTGAGGGTGTTAGATGCACCAGTATAGGGGAATGCCAGGGAGGGAAGATGAGAGCTGGTGGGTGGGTGGGGGAATACCCTCATAGAGGCCGGGGGAGGGGGTTGGGGGAGGAGGTTTCCGAAGGGGAGATCTAGAAAGGAAAAAAACATTTGAAATGTAAATAAAGTATCAAAAAAAGATTGAGACTGGTAAGTTTGTGGATGATTGGTCATTATATAGATGAGGCTAAAGAGGAAATTGCCGAAGTCATTGAGATCACATAGTCTCAAAGACATAGTCACAAGGAGGAGTGAGCTCTTGAAAATCTATTTTATCATTTTGGAGAGAGGAAACTGATTAGCTAGCGGACACAGCAGGGAGTGCACGTAAATTTACAGACGTAGTACTGACCTTCTAAGTAGGTTGTTGGTAGTTCTAGAAACAAGACCAACAATTGACAAAGAGGATGTCATAGAAACTATTAAATGTTTAATTTCACTTTCTCCACTACTACAAAACCATCTGGTAAAAAATATTATAAGGAGACATTTTATACTATTTTATATCTCAGTAATACAATTTCTTGGTGTGCTATGGTCCTGGAACCCACCTCTGCCACTTCAATAATAATGGTATGTAATAAAATAAAATAAAAATAATTGGGAAATACCATTAATCACATCAAACTAGAATGTCCTGATCTCATATATATCATATATATATATATATATATAAACTTTGAGAATCTACACTGTATAGAGACCAAAAGCAAAGCTTTTGGTAATGGATGATTCCAAGTCTGAATAGAGGCTACTTCCTATGCAACACTAAATTCTAACAGACCTCTTCTGCTGATATGCCTTATATTACCTGAATGATAATCACCAATTCCAATAGGACTAATGCACATCTATTGATAGCCTAAGGACACTGAGCTTCTGGCAGACAGATTGGAATCTTTCTGCTCAGTGTTACACCTCCAGAGCATCACATAATGACCCATCTCACACCAGTATCAGAGAAGTGTTGAAAGGCAATGCATCTTGTAACAGCGTGAGGCGGTGATTCGGGCTTCCCGTAAAATACTATCCCATAAGCAGAACATTTATTATCCAGGCAAAACAAGTCAGTTAAAGAAGTCAGCTCTGTGCTATGCTTCTCAGAACCAAGTTAACAGTGACTGTTCATCAGCGTAGACTGTCTCGTTGTAGCCCATCACCCAACAGGGGAGCAAGGACCTCCACAATTGCATCTGCCATCATGTCTTCTTCTCACAGAAGGAAATAAAATAAAGAACAATTGTTAAAATCTACCCGGAACCTCTTCTGTATTTCCTCATGCAGCGTGCTTCTTTACTTCTGAAAGCAGTGGAAGGAAAAGAATGTGATGAGTTAGGCCAGACAACTTTCTCAAAAGGGCGCTCTCTACTCCTCTCCTTTCCAAGTAGCAAACTGGCTTTATTTACCTTGTTCTTTATCACTTTTCATGCAACAGTGGTGACTTTACAGTGGTTTTGGCAGAGTATACTTTTTGTAGGATACAAATCAATTTTATTGTACTTCTTTTATATTCCTAATTTTATTAAGGCTAAACATAACATCAGTAGCAAATATCTCTAACGAACTTTATTTTACAACCTACCCAGGAAATGTTAACTATTTAGTTTTACTTTCTCCACTGTTGCAAAAATGAAGCAAAACATTCTGGCAAAAAATATCATATGGAGACATACTATAATATTTTGCATCTTGGTGATACAATTGCCTAATGTATTTGCTATGGTCCTAGGACCAGCCTCTGGCCCTTCAGTAATAGTGGCATATATGGAAGTAAAATTGAAAAAACAATTGGGATATACCATAAGTCACAACAAACTACAATATCCCAATATTATATTTTAGTTTGATCTTTGTAGTTTGAGATGGCATGGCCTTAGGTCCCTGAGGAGTCTTGGCATTTTGACATTTCTAACCAACCCACCATATTTGAGTGTGCTTTAAGTGTGTGGATGTGTGTACACAGCTGCAGTAGTTTTGAAGGCCAGAGGTTGGTGTCAGGCAATTTCTCCTACTGTTCTCCAGCTTCTGTTTTAAACATCTCTTACTGAACCTGGAGTTCACCAATTCACCTAGACTAGCTGGCCGGCAAGTGCTGGATCTACATGGGCTCTTGCTACCATGTCTGGCTTTTTACATGGATACTGGGAACACTAACTTGGGTCTTTGTTGCTTTTAAGAAAGACACTTTACTGATTGAGTCATCTCTGCAACCTCCAACCTACCATTATAAACTTCAACCCAGAATATATTGTGTGCTAGATACTAAAAGTTCTTCCTCAAAACTAGAGAGCACCATACTGCCAATATCAATTCAGCAATCTCCCCTGGGGAGCGGCTATGGAAGAAAACACATTTTGGAGGGTGATGGAGATGATCTGGCTGCTTCCTTGTCTGAGCCAACATGGAGGCATTTGTTTAATAAATGCTGTCTTTGTTTTCTTATTTCCGTTGTCAGCAATGCAACCATATATACTAGATTCTATATCATAATCTCTTTTGCAGCCAATATTTGCACTGGCTTAGAAATGTTTTGTTTTTTCCTGTTTGGAGGTATGTGGCAATGACATTGGTTCTTCAAAAAAACCATACCTCTGTCCTCCTTTCCATGACCACAATGGGGAAACCAATCATAGACAATGCTATTGTAAGCTTACAATCGAATTTGTTGATATGGATTTTACTATCCATGCTGTATGTTAAATATTGTCAAAACACCATCAAATACACCCTTTATTATCATTTTGGTGGCCCACAGTTTTGCTTTGACAGAGCTAAATGACAATAGTGTATTCGCCAGGTTCTTTTCACTAATAGATTAATTTCTTCTGAAACTTTAATGTTAAGCAACTATGAAAAATTTTAAAAACAGATTTTCCCATTTATCCAGCAGCTAGACAATGATCTCCTCAGATATTTCAATATGGGCCAAAAGAAAAAAAACTATATGCTTAATTTATATTTCTTAATATTTCTTCTTAATTTTATTCCTCTTCACATTGCCCCAATCTTATAAAATTATTATTCACTGAAGACAAAAATCCCTCCTGGCTCTCTGCTTTCCTTTCTTCTCACTTTAGAATTAAAATGTGCAGGAAGTTTATTAGTAGAAAGAAAATGCAATTGTGCCTCTCAGCTTGTTGGAGGGATGGTGGTCTGGTGCCTGCCACAGGGAGATTGCCTCACGCTCTAAATTTTCACTAAATGAATGCCCTCTTAATAAAGCCAAAAGAATCTGTTTCAGAAGAGAGGTCACTGTCGAGGAAAAGACAGGATGTTGTTCTAATGTACTTGTGTTGGTACAATGTTTAACGGTGAGCACATCTTTGCTTGTCGGCCACCTCTCTCCATGTTTACAATCCATTTTTCTTACTGTGGCCAAGTATGTGCTAGGCTTAAAATTCAGTTTGCACAACTCAGAGCACAATTCATGTTCACGATCCTGCACTTTCCTTAACTCTACCTAGTACCAGGACTTGTATTATTCCCCAGGGAAACCACACACCTTAGACCTACAGTGTTTAAAGTACGGACGGGAGGCTAGGCTTGGATGGCCTGCTTGTCCCCAGCACCTGATCGCAGCTCATAGTGTGGGCCCTGAGTATTTAAGGACTTTATTTAAATCTTGCTCTTGACCTGCCCTGGGTTACTGCTCCATCTCTGTGCTCCACTGTCCTAATCTATGGAAAGGGAACAATCATAAAACCTCTTGCAGAGTCCAAAGGAATAGGCCAGAACCTTGGAACCTACTCATCTCACTGCGGGATAAACATTACACGCTCAGTGCAAGTTTCCCATAGCTACTAATACATACTTACTATCACATCTCTCATGCAACAGGCAATATTTTTAATGTGTGATATGAACTTTATCCAATGTCTTAACAATCCACAAGGTTGCCAGCGTTCTCAAATGTAGAGAGGTTGCCTGGGTTGGACAGGATCACGCAGCTCCTACGCAAAAGAGACACGATCTGAACTGCAGAAACAGGGCTAATCATCCCAAGGCTGTGAGATCTCTATTACTATCAGATAGCACAAACTAGTACACGGAAGTCGTCTCTCCTAGTTACGATGCTTTATGTATAGCAACACTGTAAATCAGCAGAGCATAGACTGCCCACATTCCTGCCTCTCCCATGCAGAATCTGACAGTATGTCTGTGTGCGCATCATTGTTTCATTCAGTGCCGCATCTTACCCGGAAGTAGCTCATAGCCGAAGAAATGTTGAGCAAGCCTTTTCAATTCCATCTTATTGTGTGGATATGCTATACCATACCGCCTGTGTGCTATCACACCCTGTTCTGCTAGGCAGTGCCCATCACAGCAAGAACCTGCATTTAATTTGGGGTACGCTGTCACAGTGGTCCCAGCCCCAAAGAAAGGTTGGGGCTCAACGAACTTCAAAAAAGCCTTCTTGTTTAAACCTTGTCCTGTTTTCCTGGGTACATACCCTGGTGACAAGATGGAAAAGAGGGAATAAAAAATATGGGAAAGTCAGAGTACGGGCTACAAAAGTCCCAGCTGTGTGGAGATAGAGGGGCACGGCAGTGAGGGCTGGATGCTGAGGGTTGCAGTGAGAGCCTGGCACTATCCACTTGCAGCTCCACAAAGTATTAAAGATCTTCACACTGAAACAAGTCAGAGCTATTGAAACCAGGGCAAGTCCAGGCTACATTGGGTGATTTTTTTTAAAAAAAAAAGGAAACACAAGATCTGAAATTTCTCTTGAGGCATCACTGTTGTTGATCTCCATACGCGCAAAAGGAAAAGAGAAAGTGTTCCCGGTTATTTGGTGGTTTGTTAAATTTAGCTTTTCCCCTTAATTACACTATGTGTTTATGATATACAGTTAAAACAACACAGAAGCATGCAGAGAAAAAATGTGGCTCAGTTCCTTCCATCATTCCCTTCCAACCTCAGTTCCCTGGGGGAAATACGGCCAACGTGTTAGCGGAAAAGCTCCAGACTGCTTTCCTATTTGCAGACAACTATTTCTGTACATATGCAAGTTTAGACAGATATCCGAATGTTCGGGTGTGCACCCAGATATAAAAGCCTAATTTTCATTGAAACAGGCATAGAAGGACAGCACAATGCCAAGGTGAGAAGACTCCAGAAGTTAAAACGGTACATTATTTACCACATTTAATGCAAACATCACTCAATAAATGGCCTTTGCGTTGGGAATAATTACATGATCATGCCTCCTCATAAGAATTAGGTCAACAGTACCCAGCTTCAGATATTTGTGTCACACAATACATCAAAACTGAACAAATGAACTGCCTTATCCATTGCTCTTCATAGTATGCGTTTTTAATTAGATATTCTTTACACAACCGTGCGTCTCTACTATACTCTGGTTCCAAGTATCTTCTCCTTATATATCCTTTCGATACATCCCCCCTCTTCCACCTAATACCTATTTGTTCTTCAAATGGCCAATCATTTGCTACCAGCCTTGCGAAGACTTTGATTGTTCTTGCTACGAACTTCGGGTCCTTACAGGTTGAACTGATGAAAATGCCAAGGGACTCACGCAAGCCACGCTTTTGTTAGGAAACCTCCTCAAGCAAAATACAACTGTGACTAAGATCGGGCTGGAGGCTCTCCCGACAAAAGAACCGTGCGAGCTAATATAATGCTGGAGAGATTTCAAATATTAACATATTGAACTACCATTAGGTAGTAATCAGTGATCATGATATAAAATTTCAAGTAAGAAGTCAAAATGATCTCCTTGCTGTCTGAAAGTTTTAAGGAAAAAGGAAATCAGAGCAGTAACAAGATCTGTTACCTTGGAGCTTCCCAGTGGACTCCGGAGGTGATTCAACTTCCTGAAATGGTAAACACAATCAAACAAAGGTCCCCAGGTTCATATGGTTGTTTAGGAACAGGGACATGACCTTCATCAGGTTGGTGTCTCCAAAGACATCGAGAACCATGGCATAGATCACAGAGACAGACAGACAGAAAAATGTTTAGGGAAGGCCAGGGGCGCATGCGCAGCCTGGTGGATGTGACTCTTGCCATAGACAGAAGAGTTTGAACAAGCCTGAGTTTCTACTGTTTTCAGCAGCTTCTCGGTTAATACTAGACATTAACAGACTGCCTTTTGATATTTTTCAGTGAACGTGCATCCCTTTACTGTGGCATGGGTTTGCAGCACAGAGGGGCGGGCATAATGGGAAAAGGAACAAGAAAAGGACCTCAGGCCAGAAGGTTTACACACAAATGAGGCTTGTACATCAATACGCTCTCAAGTCTCAGTACACTATCTCACACTCAGTTAAACACACAAAAACGGCACAGTAAATTCCTCTTATCCCTCTTCCTGTTGGTATGTACTTCGGTAGAACTGGTATGAGAGAACCTTATAATAAAAGATGCCAGACTTAGCCCTTCAGCTCACAAGATATTAGCAAGAATGATTCCTGACTACAATACCCAACCCTGAAAAAAAACCCGGTGTATGGAGCTCATTATTTCTGAAACTTGACAGGCCCTAAAAAAACAAAACAAACCAAAACAAAACAGAAAACCAAAAAACCAAAAAAACCATTGTGCTGACTTGAATTAGCAGTGGTTTCCCACCAAATATTGGTTTGAGTAACAGACAATGTTCTTGACAATTACAACCCCATATTGGGTTGAAGTTGAACCGTGCAGTGTTTAGGCAGATGTCAATTCAAATGATGGAAGCAATAACTACTCTGTATGTTTGAAGCAAATTCAGGATTTCCTGGGAATCACAACTGGGATTTAGTCCTGAGCCTATCATTTACAGGTAGGTGACCCTGGACAAATCAGCTGATCTGATTTTCCTCATTTGTAAATTAGGTGGGTTGAATGCTGTCTCCACTCATTCCCTTCCAGATACAGCAGTTGATAACTTGAGTGTCACTTATAAGACACCGAAAAGGATAAAGAGATTTCTGATGGGCAGAGATGAGTAAGGAAAGAAATGTATCTTCATTTAAGAGACTAATCCCTGAAAACTTGTACTGAATTATGATTCTGTAAGGTGGTTCTTACTGTCTTATTAGAGACATGCAGACATATTATCTTAGGGGACTTAACCTCATAGTTAAGCTATAGGTTTCTCCAACTTAAAGATACACAGGGATACATTAACAGATACCTAAGTAAGATCGAATCAACATTCAAAAGTTGTCTGGGTTTTCTTCATTTCCCAGAGAGAAATCTCTTTTAACAGTTGCTCCTTGTACTAGATGTGGTGGCAGACTCCTCAGCACTAAGGATACAGAACCAGGAAGATCTTAGTATAGGAATAGCTTGTTTTTTTTTTTTTTTTTTTAAAAAAAAATTAATAAAATTTCTCTTAGTGTGTAACAATTCTTATTTGTCCCCTATTGTGACAATCTAGGGCAGTGGTTCGCAACCTTCTTAATGCTACAACCACTTAATAGAGTTCTTCGTGTTGTGGTGAACCCCAAACACAAATTATTTTCATTGCTACTTCTGTAATTTTGCTACTGCAATGAATCATAATATGAATATCTGATGTGCAGGATATCTAATGTGCAGGATATCTGATGTGCAATCCCTATGAAAGGTTGACTCTTTGAAGGGGCTGTGACCCACAGGTTGAAATCCACTATCTAGGATTAAAAGCAAGAATAGAGATCCCACCAAAATTGGTCTTGAAGCTTGACGTGTCTAGAAGAAGGTTCTAACATGTCTAGTACTCTCATCTTTAACCAATGTCTGAAATACAGAAAAAATATCACTGGTCTCTCTAGTGCTAGTATTCCAAAGAAAACAAAAGGCATTCCCAACGTCTTTCACTTAGCAAACACTTCTTCCTAGGAAGATGAAATTGTAAACCTCACTCAGGGAATGGCTATTTCTTCCAGGAACAACTACTTCTGCGGTATCTTATGGATATCGGTTTCTTGCTAAGGATTCAGGGTCTTCTAGCATCAGTCACCAGGAAGAAAATATAGGTCAGAACAGAAAGCCAAAGGTTTCCTGTACCAGCAACTCCATTCCATCCAGAGCCACCCGAGTGTGTTGCTGCCAATGACGAGCTTCCTTTCTTAGAAAGATGGTCACTTTCCTATCTACAAACCTCGATAGCATCAGGTAATCTTTCTGTATCTTTTGGCCATTAAGAACATCATGAGAATCTTTATTCTCCATTAGGGCACATTTAGTCAGTTACCCTATGATATGCAGCCAAATTCTCTTCTTGAGCAACCCAAACCTTAAGCAAACTGAAATAAATTAGCGTTGATCCACCACACTGACTTATTCTCAGTGCCTCCACATCTTATATTCAATCAAGTTTAAGTACCTACTATGTGCTAGGTGGCTTTATGGATAATCATGATACAGGGAAGGTAAAACACTACATCCAACACCCAATGCAACTGAAAATAAACTGTTTAGGAAAAACAAAACAAAACAAGTACCTCTATTTTGGTAAAAATGGTGGTCCATCATATTCAAAAGTAAATACTGCCAATATTGATTCTTACCTTCAGTAATCAGTTATTTAAATTTATTTCAATTATTTACTAATTTACCTAGTCTAATCAAGTGTTTTTGTCTATAAACCAGAAATCACCAACCAAAGAACATACATGGAGGGACCCATGGTGCTGGCCACATATGTGGCAGAAGAGGATCTTCTTAGACATCATGGGGAGCAGAGGCCCTTGGGCCTGAGGGTGTTAGATGCCCCGCATAGGAGAATCCCAAGGAGGGAAGACAAGAGTGAGTGGGTGGATGGGTTGGAGAATACCCCCATAGTGGCAGGGGAATGGGGAGGGAATGGGGAGATTCCAAAGGGGAGATCTGGAAAGGGGGAAACATTTGAAATGTAAATAAAGTATGAAAAATAAATAAATAAAAAAGTAGTTGATTTTAATTACTTCTGCAAAGACTCCATCTCTAAATATAGTCACAGTTAGAGTAAGGGTACCATTGTATGACTAGAGCAGAAAAGCGATTTAGTCCATCCCAGACATTCCTCATGGGGCACAGCATATCAGTTACTATTGAGTGATTATTCACTACCATCTCCACTGGGTTTGTATGTTGCTTTATGGGAGTAGGAATTAAGAATTATTTTCCTTCAAATTCAAGAAAAGTTAGGTAGTGAGATGAGAGAGAGGACTGGTGTGGGGGAGAAATGGCTCAGGAGTTTAGAGCCCTTGTTGCTCCCAGAACCAACATGGTGCTTCACAACCATCCAAAACTCTAGTTCCAGGAGATCTGATGTTTGTGGTACACACACAGATAGGCAAACAGGTGCATACATGTAAAATTAAATGTAAATTTTAAAATCACAAAGTTTAAAAACCTACAATGTTCTTTTCAATAGACCTTCCCCGTCCACACCACTTGCTCAAAGATACTGCTTTCTTTATGCAAAACCTTAGTCTGTGTGGACTGGAGTTCCTACCAAAACATATGTCTCCCTTTCTGATGTTGGTTACAAGTTATAGTACCCAAGGGTTCAGTCCCTTGGCTTCATCTTTAGTAAATCATGCCTAACCATTGCAATGCTGCTGGCTGTAATACCAACACAGCTGTTCTACTTCATAAAGCAGGGTTCGAGCTCCACACAGGAGCTGTTACAGCATTTCTCTAAGCTTTAATGAACACGCTACGAAAGCAGCATTATTTCCAAGATGAACTTCCAAATATCCACTGCGACTGTTCTCTTGGCACAAGAAGAAAAGCTGTCACTTAGGAAATTGTGGCCATTTGGTGGAACCTTTGTTGTGCGGCTTTAATTGTCATTTTCTTTATGAGAATCTCAAGAGAGATGAGCTTGAAGGAGTGAAAGCTGTTTTGACATTCGTAGATGATGCAAAAATATTCCACCTGTTGCCAAGAGCTAATTTGCAAAGCAAATCCTCCACAAAATCTCCATTTTATATGACAACTCACCTTCTTAAAAATAAATTTCTGCAGAGAACTTGGGTCAATTTATCTGTATTCAAACAAGACTCAAAATAGTCTTGTTTAGGTACCACTTGGGTTAACCTAGGATATGAGAGTTACCCAAAGCATAGGCAAGGGATGTTGAACAGCACAACTTGATGGCAAATGAACACTTAAATATTAGATGTCTTAGCATATTTTATGCAGTTATAAAAGGTACTAATACTCAATAGCTTTTAAGCAATTGAAATTTATTTTCTTTCAGTTCTAGAGGCTATAAAGTCCAAGATAGAGTGACTGACATCTTTGAGAAACACCTTATTGTGTATTTACCATGTGTCTTACCATGGCAGAAAGGAGAAGGCCAAGGGAAGGCAAAGCATGAGGGAGCACATTTACATGAGAGAGAAGGGGACGAATCTGTTCCTTTATGAGGACTGTCCCCTTCTTAGTAACCTTCCATTCTAGGAAGAGGAATCTATCCTTGAAGGCAAATTTTTCGAACTCAATCACTTCTTACTAGGTATTGCTTCTTAAAACTCCTATGATGGTAAATGAAGTTCCCATTTTGTTTTGGGGAAAGGCACACTAAAACAATTCCATTGGGCAGGTGATTGTGGCTACTTTGGCCATAGTAATCCAGATGATCACACTTCCAAGATTTTTTAAAAAAAGTTCCTTGTGTATTCTTTAAGAAAGGGCAAGCATGATGATTTTACAGAAATGGCTCTATTAAATGTACTAATGTGCATGGTAAGCCAATTCAAATGTAACTGTCAACCTACAAGATATGATTATGGTGGCAAGAAAAAAAGAGTCTTACCAAATTAAAGTATGTTTGAGTAAGAGGCATTTTCAGTTCTGATCAAAGGGAAAATCCATTATGGAGATATTTCATTCCTATAAATCGCTCTCATGTATGTATATGCATGCACATTCCTCTTGTTTTTCATTTGAACTGATAACCACCTTTTTCTAAGACATCATTACTTATTTTTATTCTTACATAAAATTCTTTCTAATAGGTGTGGCATCCCCAGCTACTTATTTTACCGTCTTTCAATACAATGTATTGTGGACATTCTTGGTTGTCAAACTGACTACATCTGAAACTGACCAGAACTCAAGTGGCTGGGTACAACTGTGAGAGATTTTTTTCCTCTTAATTAATTCATGTGAAGTGGGAAAACTCACTTTTAATTTTAACCTTTTGAGATGGGAAGATAAACCTTTAATCTGGGTCACACCTTCTGACAGACTACATAAAGGGCATTGAAGAAGAAAGCTTGCTCCCTTTCACTCTCACTGGCTAGCCCATTCCTTCGCTGGCATTAGAAACTACTTCTCCAGGATTCCAGTATATACTGAATGCCAACGGAGACATCCAACATTATGAACTGAACAATTACGATATCTTGGACCATATATATATAATCTTCATTCTATAAGTTCTGTTCCTCTGGAGAACCTTGACCAATGTAAATTATGGTACCAGAAGTTGTTATAGAACAAGAGAAGTATAAGGATGAATTTTTAAAATTCTGGAATAGGTTTTTCAATTTGCCAGCACCTACAGTTAACAAAGGCTTTCCAGTTACTGAAGCTTCTCTTAAAAGCTTAGAGAACACTGAAAGCCCATGGTATGAACTATTTTACAAACTTAAGGAGACAAATACATTTGATTATCCTGATTTACCAACTATGAGAGCCAAGACATTTAGTTGTCTATATAAAACTTTTGACAATTTCTGGAAAAATAAGGAAAATGATGATGCTGATTGGTTGTTTCTAACAACTCCAGATAAATTACTGAAGGAAAAGAATTAGCTCTGTAATAAAATTTACCAACTTCTAGCATCTCAGAATATAGTGAAAGAAAACAATGAATTCAATGATAAACTTGCCCTGCTCCAGGTGCACATAAATAGTCTAAAGATTCTAAGAAAGCCCTAGAAGAGAATCTTTAGTTCAGAAGCCATCATTCTCAAGTTGTAGAAGATCAAACTGAAGCCCTCATTATAAGGTTAGCTAAATTACAGCAAAGATTCAAGTTTTAGTTCAGGATAGTATTTGTGGTTAAAGTAGGAGCATCCATTGGTAAAAGAATGGGGTCCCCTAACTTGGGATAGGGGTATGTGGGAGGACCCCATTGAAGCTGACAGTTTTGAACCCTATAATTCTCAAGGGTTTACCTCATCTGAGGAAGTCTCTCCATCCTCAGCAGAAATGTGCTCCCATCATCACACCCTGAAATGTTGGTATTTTTTCCTGCCTTAGACTAGATAAATTTATCTTTCACTAATATCTTATGTCTGCTCAATCAGCAGTGACTCTCTCTGAAGAGGATGTCAAGCAGGACATTGCTGATGTCCCTCAGGGTCCTCCTTACATTACATCTAGACCTATAATCATACTTAAGGCAAAGCAGACTCCTGGAGGGGAGGTAAAAAGTGTAGTCCATGAGGAGGGACACTATACTGCTAAAGAGTTTAACGAGTTTATTAATTCATTCAAGCAGACATCTGGGAAATGTGTGTAGAAATGGATAGACTTAAAGGGTATTGGATGATGGTGGAAGAAAAAAAACAAAGATCAGGCCGAATTTACTTATATGAGCCCTCTGAGTGGAGATTCTAGGATTGATTTGGAAGCTTGCAGTTAAGAAAGGTGTCAAACGTTTATTTGAATTGTTGGCTGAAGTATTTGTCAAAAGATGGCCTACAAAAAAGAAGTTGCAGATGGCTTAGATTGCTGAAGAGATTTTTTTAAGGCTCAGGAAAATTGCAAGGTGGGTACACTGTGTAAAACTTAATCCTCCACAATAGAGAGGTCCAGGATACATACTGTTCACTAATCTTATAAGACTCAAAATTGTGAGTGGGGCACCAGCATATTGAAGAGCTTCATTATAGCACCTTTTTTTTTTTGTATGCCAAACCTTAGTCTTGGAGAGGCTGCTGATAATTTGGATGAATCAAATGTAATGGGTTTAATTGGACCCCAAGACAGCAGGGATTAGGTGCCAGAACTGAATCACCAAGAGCAAGGTGAACATAGTTATTATAGTACGCAGTATAGACAAAGCATTGTCCATAATGGCCTTACTTGTAATGGCTACCACAGCAGAGTGAATTTTATGATGGCATTACTTTGGTATTGGTTAATCAATCATGTTATTTCTAGACATGAAATAGCTAATAAGCATGCTGCATTTTATTATACACACACACAAACAAACAAACAAATAAATCCTCAAACAAACACATCATAAGCTATTGAATCATGGCAAAAGAGAATATTGGCTTGTGAATGAATTTCCAAACTTGGGTAAATTTGCTTGGGTTTGGGCATTCCCCTTATGTGACTGATAGTCACAGATCTATGGAGAACTATGGCCTTGTGTCAGGAGACTTGGACTCAGGAGCATGGCAAAATGCCTACCATCCCTTGTAGGGTTATCCTACTGGGGCCCGGGGTTTTAAACCTTAGTTCAACCAGAACACAGTCCCACAGTTGTATGACTGGTTACCTCAAGTAAATGATGTTACTGTGTTCTGGTTATGAGTTGCAGCCTTGGGTGCAGTGGGTCTCCTGAATAAGCTATTTTTATATGTCTAAAAGGATGTTTTACTATGTTCATCACCTGAAGTCAACAGGAGTTGAAGATATGAGGAGCATTTTGGGATTAGACATGGAGAGGCAGAATTTGGAGTTTGCCAAGCAAACTTGCGTCTGTCTAGTATTTCCTCACTATGCTCCCTTTTGGAATGGTAATATATAACTTGTGCCATTTAATTTGGAAGTATGTGATCTGTTTTTTGGTTTTACAGGGGATAACAGCTAAGAGATTGCCATGAGTCTCAGAAGAGATTTTAAAGTTTGGACATTTAAACAATATTGAAACTTATAGACTAAGGACACTAGATCACACAGGTGAGCAGCTTTGGAAGATGGACTAAATGAATTTTGCATTATGATATGGTTACAAGCCTATGGAATGTGGTTGTGATGCTTGGAATAAAAATGACCTTCATAAGCTCACAGAGTGTGGCACTCTTAGGAGGTGTGGCCTAATAGTTGTTAGAGTAATTGTGGCGCTGTTGGAGGAAATATGTTGTAAGTCTTTCTTCCTGCTGCCTGCTCATATAGATGTAGACATCTCAGCTCCTTCCACAGCACCATGTCTGCATTCACAGGAACATGCTTCCTGCCAAGATGATGGACTAAACTTCTAAAACTGTAAGCCAGACCCAATTAAATGTATTCTTTATAAAAGTTGCTATGCTCATGATGTCTCTCCATAGCAATAGAAAGCCAAACTAAGACCGTAGTGGTTTGAATGATAATGTCCCCATAAGCTCATAGATTTAAATGTTTAGTCACCAGAGAGGGATCTATTTGAAAGACTTAGGAGGAGTGATCTTGTTGTAGGAAGTGTAACAACCTGTTAAAGGGACTGGGCTTTGAGGTTTCAAAAGTCCATCTGGCCCAGTATTGCATTTTCTCTCTCTCTCTCTCTCTCTCTCTCTCTCTCTCTCTCTCTCTCTCTCTC
>JADRCH010000125.1:6370532-6430532 GCA_019843965.1 Rhynchomys soricoides
CTCTCTCTCTCTCTCTCTCTCTCTCTCTCTCTCTCTCTCTCTCTCTCCCTCCTTCCCTATTCTCTCCTTCCCTATCTCCCCCTCTCTTTCTCTCTCTCTTTTTCTTTCCCCTCCTCCATCTCTCTCCCTCTCCCTTCTCTTCTTTGGATCAGGATGGAACTCACAGCTTCTTCTCCAGCACCATATTTTTCTCTGGGCTTATTGCTTTGTTAATGGACTAAGCCTCTGAAACTGTAAGCAAGCCTCCAATTAAATACTTTATTTCATAAGAGTTGCCTTTGTTCTTGTGTCTCTTCATAGCAATTGAACTGTAACTAAGACAGATCTGAAATAAATCCAGCCAAAATTCAAGGTTCTTCAACCTCAGTGAAATTCTTAGCAGTCCAGTGGTGTGGGGCATGCAGAGATGGTGACAGATAAGTTTTTTCACCTGGCTTTTTCTACTACCAATAAAGAAGCACAATGTTCACTGGACCTTATTGGATTCTAAAAATAGTACATTCCTCACTTGTGTGTGTTACTCCAGCCCATAGACCAAGTGACATAGAGAGATGCTAGGTTTGTAGGTAGCCTGGAACAGAAGACAGCTCTTAACAGGTCCTGGCAGTTGCGCAGTCTGTCCTAACACATTTGATCCAGGAGACTTGATGGTACATGAGGTGTCAGTGTCATATAGAGCCTTTGGCAGAATCACAGAAGTGAATCACAGAAGAGACCTTTGGAATTTTAGAGCAAGGCTCTATTATCATCTGCAGACAACTATTCTTTCTTTGAGAGATACTTCTTGACCTGCTATTGGGCTTTAATGGAAACTGAAGTTTTGACAATAGACCACAGACCTGAGCTGCCCATCATTAGCTAGATGTTTTCTGATCCACCAAGTCATAAAGCAATCCATTATCAAATGGAAGTAGTATATACATACAGGCCCAAGAAGGTCCTGAAGGCATAAATTACATCTTTTCCTTCTCTTTTCTCTCTTTCCCATTCTTGAGGATATGCATCAATTAAAACTCCTACAGGAGGCTACCCAGAAGGATCCATGCTCAGTTACCCTGCCCATTTTAGCACCCTTCTGTTTATGGTGTTCCCAGCACTTAGCTGGATACTTTTATTTGCATATTTGATTGTTGTTTTGTTTTTATGGCAGTGCTTGGGATGAACAGTGCATGCTGAGCTATATACACTCAGCCCTTAACTACTCTTTTCTCTCTGTTTGACTAGCTCCACCAAGGCAATGGGGCTTAGCTATTTGCTTATCCTGCTGTTTATCCCCTGTGCTTGATTCATTGTTCATTTGCCATGTGACATAGCCAGCTAGCAATTCTGTCTATAGCATACAGGCATAAAACTCTTTCCAAGGAGATCAGGAAAAACAATAACATGAATATTCCATAGTGATGGTGGGTAAGTTAGAGACATATCAACCCTACTAGAAACAAAAATACTCCACATTGATGATATACCAACCCTAGACAAAGCAGGCATACTTCAAAGTGTCAGCACAAGGGTTGAGGACATACCAAACCATCTAGAACCATACCCATATGGGCCTACAAATTCGATGATTTAGAACAAAGATCTTGAGAGAAGAAAGGATGCTTTAAAATACCCATCATTTCTCTCTCTATTCCTGTAGGGTATTTTACTTATTAAGACTAATAAAGAAGCAACAGTTATTTAGAGACATAGTTCACATTCCAAATTGCTGGCAAAAGACCTCCAGAGGTAGAATTAATTCTTTTAGCCTTTAATGCTGTAATTCTCAACCTTTAATGCTGTAACCCTTCTATACAGTTCCTTATGTTGTTTTGACCCCCATGCATAAAATTTTTTTTGTTGCTACTTTATAACTGAAATTTTGATACTGATAGGAATCGTCACATAAATATCTGTGTTTTGCAATGGTCCTAGGCAACCACTGTGAAAGGGTCATTCTACTCCCAAAGAGGTCGAGATCCATAGGTTGATAATCACTGTTTTAACCATATTCAGAAGAGCTTCTGAAAGCTGCTCCCATCAGTATGCGCATGTTGAGTAACAGCAGTCAGGGATGCTGTGGGACTGGCAGCTGAGGATAGAGTACTTCATGGAAGACAATGAGTCAGAGTAGCTCCTGGGAGTCAGCTATTCCATATCTAGACATGTGTACAGACCAAGCAGGAAGCTGCCAACAGGCCCCAAACACGTTTTTATATGGAAATGGGTTGAAACCAGAAATAGAATTGTACTGAAAACTGAGCCTGGTGTTTGCCAGACCTCACTTGGGAGTTAGGGCTAATTTCAAGCCTGTTTTTCTCAACTGTAAGGACTTCAGTAAACTACCTAACTTAGTTGAATCCCACTTTCCACTTTTGTGAAATGATGCTCACATGAACACAGACGATATATATCAATTAATAACACAATAGAATCAATTAATAACACAGGCTGTTGGGTTGTGATTCTAATTTTACTTTTTTCTAGTTATATGCGGCCTATTAGCACACCACAATATTAAATTGAATACAAACCTTAAACCACAAAGGTCAGAAGCCTGGAACACATACAGCTAAGAAGACAGCAACGCCATGGCTTCCCACTGTTTCCAAGAGCATTCTCCAAAAGTAAGGCATGGTACTTCACATGCGGCTGAAACAGGATCTCAAACAGATCCACCAGGCAACTTTGTGAGAGTAAAGCCACAGAGAGAAATACAACTAAATATTGTGTATATGTTAAGACCTCAGAGATGAAGACCTTGACAACAGAAGCTTCTAAACAACTTCATGCATCTCCTGCCATAAGAAGAGAGAGCAGAGGCCAGTAGGGAGAATTGAAATTCTGTTGTAGAGAAGAGGAAAAAGAACAGGGAAACTTCGCGACAGAAGATCCAACTCTATCACTCACATGTTATTTTTCATTTAATTACAGCAGTTCACACACTTCAAAGAACTCTAGCTTTTAAATATCAGAGTTCTGCTTAATTCAGGAAGCATGGGGGAGTAATTTTAATTTCTCTCTCTCTTTTTTTACTTGTCTAGAAAGCTCCATTGGATACTTTGTAGCTCCTAAGAACAGTAGAATCTCTGTAATTCATTCACATCTCAAGCCTTTGTGAGAACATCTCCTCTAGCACTAGCTTTTGTTTGCTTTGTTTTTCTCATATATTACATCATGGCCAAATTTTAACCTCCTGCCACTCCTCCCAGTTTCTCCCCATCACCTTCTCTCTCTCCCAGATCCATTCCTTTTCTGTGTCCCTTCAGAAAAGAGAAGACTTCCCAGAGATATCAACTGAACACTTCATAACAAGTTATCATAAGACTAGGAACATTGCCTCATATCAAGGATGGACAAGGGAACCCCACAGAAAGAAAGGGTGATAAGAGCTGGGAAAGGAGTTAGAGACACACTTTCTCCCACTGTTATGAATCCCAGAGAAACACCAAGCTACACACCATAAAACGGGACCTATTTCAGACTCACACAGCCTCCATAATTGCTTCTTCAATCTCTGTGAGCCCCTGTGAGTCCTAGTTAGTCAATTCTGTGGGCTATGTTTTTGTGGTGTCCTTGACTACTTTGGATCCTATACTCCTTCTTCCACTTCTTAGAGCTCCCTGAGATCCTCCTAGTGTTTGGCCATGGGTATCTGCATCTGCTCCCAGATCTAACACTTCTGACTGCTTCTCTGTTGATGACAAGGGACAATTCATCACTTCTGGAAAAACAGTCCTTATTGCATGATAGCCATTGTGTGGAACAGTAAGAAATAAATGTGTCATATCTACCTCCAGGAAAACTGTGAGATTGTTTGAGATTATAGACCAAGTGCCTTGCACTAGGTCTTACACTGTGGAAACAAACATGATCATAATCCAATCTTGGGCATTCAGGGAGATTTTATAATCAAGCAACAGGAAAACAGAGCAGAAAGGCTTTTCTCAAGTTAATCAGCAAAAGTGTGTGAAGAATAGAGATTAAAGTGAGATACTGCCCCAGGCAAAGAAGAGTAACCTAGAAACACAAAATCTCAATGAGAGGATGAGAGGTGAAATAAAATTCAAGGATTCCTAGGTGGAATTGTAGCATCCACAATCCTTCACAAAGCAAGAGTTGAACAAGTCACACAGCTCCTAAACTGCACCAACTCTGAGTGCCAGCTACCTTCTGGAGACAAGATGGACTTCACCACCTTGACCCCCTCATAAGTTGCATGTTTGTGGGCCCATGCTAGGATCCTCTGCATCTGTCCTCATGAGATACCACACAACAAATACGTAGTTATTGAAATAACAAGGTAACAGAAATGGAAAGAAATGTTTCAGAACCAGAGCCCAGTACACTCAAGAACTGACCAACCTCCCAGGATGTATAGTGGATGATAATGGAAGAATTGAAAGGGATGGAAACTCCAAGGAGACTTTGCTCTCTGTTAGGATCACAGTCGGCTGTCAGAAGAAATACTCGTCATAAGGCTATATCCTGGGTGAGCCGAAGGGCAGAGACCAATAATAAAAATAGATGACAAAAATGAGTGATTTTTTTCTTAAAGAAATGAGGCCATCTCACAACAGGTTCTATGTATCCTCATTACAGCACAATTTAGAATTTCTCCAAAACACTCTTAAAAGATAATTAACCTAATCTGGCATATTGAAAAGTCATTTGAAATCTCTATTTGGTGAATGAAATAATATATTAACCAGCATGTGTGTGTGTTAGTGATAACTCAGCTTATCTAGGGCCAGGGGAAACCAAACTGTAGGCAAATGCTTCTGTATGAACCTAGGGGCTGGTAATTATCTCCTACAAACCTTGCACCTGTAATAAGTCTACTTGTGATATGGCCCAATTCTTAAAGTTGTACCAGCTTGTTTCCAGGGTCCCCCACTGGAGAATTTAATACACATAACTTAAGAAAGCTCAGAACAGGAAGAATTCCATCTAAACCATAACTGTCATTAAGATATAATTAAAATTATGATTTTTAAAAAAGCTTCAGTGATTAAGATTTACTTCCTGAAAAGGCCATTTAGTCTTTTCATTGCTATTTCAACATTTTAGAAATAATCCCATATTAAGAAACAAGTCATTGGGGGCCATCTAGGTGCAAAAAATTGTAATTACATGATCCCCTTAATTAATTTTGACAGAGAATTCATAACAAAGATTCCAAGCCAGTCTTGCATTTTCTAAGAAAAACACTGGACATGTAATCCTTAGTGCAAAGCCCTCTGCTTCAAATTGAGTTTTCCCAGCCAGCTTAGGCAAGTACCTTGATTACTAATAACAAGGCAGATACACACCTTCCCAGTGACTAATGGAGTTCCATTCAATAGACCCTGACTTGGGAGAATGAGGCCTGAGATCTTAACTTTGCTCATTAGCACCACTTCTGACAAGAGCTGGTGTAAAATGTAAGCTGTGTAAACACAGAGCCACCAATTGGAAAAGTGGTGAATTTCAAAGACAGTAGCCAGTTTCCAGGAAGAAGTTACACTGGTGGCCTTTGCACATCTCAGACATTAAAAGTTGTCCCAGAGCCAAGGCCTCTTTCCTTCCAGGGCCCAGAAAATGAGAATCCAGTAGCTGTGGTCACCAGGGTATTGGTTTTAGTCCCAACCACAGACCAGTGATTTTTTCATTCCCAGTCATCCAATGTTAAGGGGCAGAAAATCCTTATTTATTCTTTGACAATTTCTTTGCTAAACAACTAAGTGCTCTCCAAAAACACTTCACATCCAACTGCTAGACCTATTTTTTTTCTTTCACAGGGTCTAGCAGTTTCCATCACCCCTTCCATTCAATAAGCTGTTGGTGGCTCCCTGTTTTCCTGAAGCTGAGCAATCTTGACTCCGTATGAACTGACAATTTTGATGATCTAATCAAAGCTGCCCCTATTACAGGGACGTACAGAAGCTATTTCTACTTACAAGTACTCACTTCAGACTCTTATCTGTATAGATGCTGAACCCTTTATTCTTGATGTAAGTCATGGTGGTGTACCTGAACTTCGCTTATTGTTGTTGAGTCCTCATTTGTGTAACATCTGCCACAGACATCCAGTCTCTCAGGCTTGGCTACAGTATTTTCCAGATTCTAGTATATACATAAGTTTTATGAGGATCTGATTTGTTTCTAAGTGACTAGGTCAGAACCTGGGGAATCTGCACTTCTAGCCTGCTCCCAGGTGTCACCAGCCTGCAACATCATGGATGCACATTGGTGGGGGGCAGGGGGAACAAACTTCTTAATTATTGTTCAAATAAACACAATACTTTGTTTTCTCTGTGCCCCCTGTGGGGTTCTTTAATTCTAATTTACAATTTCTCCCTAGTATCACACTCTGATTCCAACAGTGTCCTCTACTCCCCATAAAAACCGACACCACAACCTAAATTAGTCCCATCTGGAAACCCAGCCAGAAAGGGAAACTCATTTCCCTCTGCCTACCTGTCATTTCAATCACCAAAGACACACAAATAAGAAAGAATGAGAGAGAATAAAATACCAAATGTCCCATGTTCCTCTGTTTATCTGAAGGTGTTGATTACCATAAGGTATTTTTTTCTTGTAAAGTAATTTATTTTAAATAAAAAAGGTCAGGCAGCTATTTCATTTATCACTATTACAAAGGAGGCTAAGCCAGTGATGAAGAAAGGGAAGGAGAA
The DNA here is from genome assembly GCA_019843965.1 of Rhynchomys soricoides. Taxonomy (NCBI): domain Eukaryota; kingdom Metazoa; phylum Chordata; class Mammalia; order Rodentia; family Muridae; genus Rhynchomys; species Rhynchomys soricoides. The sequence continues at coordinate 6,377,189 of JADRCH010000125.1, forward strand.
ATTAATTACAAGTCAGAAGCTGCAACAATACTCCTGGTAATTGTGACAAAAATTTTAAATTAACATTTTTATCACTGAGAGAAGTTTGATTAATATTAAAATTGGAGATGTGATTGCCAGAATATTGGGGGGGATCAGAGGACAGAGTACCCTTTAACTCAGATGGAGATCCACTACTTTGAGACTCAGAATACATTCACAAGACACTATCACACTTTATTAACAGGTCAATCAACACCCTGCTGGAAAGAATCAGCCATGAAAGTCCAGAGTACATAGCATGCCGGGCAAACTTACAGAAGTAAGATGTATTAAAGAAACTTCTTGTGGCTGTTTGCTTTCTATGTTACTAAGTGGCCACTGTAATTTTTCTTGGTAGTTGGTGGGGGGGTGGGTGTTTAAAATAATGGAACAGTATGCAGTTCAATTTCTCTTATCCACATTTCTTTACTGGTTTTATGCTGGTACATGGGGTGGACATGGACCCAATATCTGGACAGCAGGAATTTAAGAGAGGAAGAGTTGTGTCAACAGTACAGCTGAAACTATCTACCAATGCATTTATTAATGATCTATGCACTACACTGCTTCAAATAAACACAATTAACATTTAGTTTGGTGCTTATTATCTTAAAGGCTTTTGGTCTGAATGAATTCACTCAACCTTTATAATGTCTTTTTTAAAGCAGATTCTATAATTATCCTCATTTTATGGATGGATGTCCTACTGAGGCATGAGGAAGGTAACAAACTTTGAGATTTTATAACCATCTGGACAGTGAAGAACAGAGTCAGCTAATTTGAAGATCAGCACACTCAGCCGATTTCACAGGTACAACGTAATTGCCTACCTACTTTGGTTGAGAATCTATCAGAACATAGTTATGTTTTTTAATTTATATCCTTTTCTTATATGTTTTCTGTTGCTGTAGTAAACACTAGAATAAAAACCAAATTGGGAATTAGAGAGTTTATTTCAGCTTACCTTCCAGGCCCATCTTTGAGATAAGTCAGGCAGGACACAAGGAGGAATCTGAAGGCAAGAACCATTGAGGAACACTTCTTACTGGCTTGTTCCCAGGTTCATCTTTCTTGTACATCTCAGACCTACCTCTTTATGGATAGTACTTCCTGCAGTGGGCTGTGCTTTCCTACGACATCAATTAGCTATCAAGAAAATGCCACAACAAACATGGCCACAGACTAATCTAATGGAAGCAATTCCTCAACTAAAGTTAGCTCTGTTCTGGTGAGACCAGTTGATAACCCAGATTAACCACTATACATACTACGGATATTTATTTCTGCCAGTGTTAGAGCTGGGTAGTGTAATAAAACTATGGTTCATAAAACCAAAATTGTTTACTAAATGCCTATTTTGTTTACTAAATAACTATGATGCTGCACCACACTGGTGATTTCTATGTTAACTCTCAGCCCCCAACAAGGATTGAACATATTGGATCCTTTGGAACACTGGTCCACCAAACAACAAAAAAAAACCTCAGACCATGGAAAACTCACTTGTAAAATGTAAATGTTAATGAGTTAACATATATGAATAATTTACTAACGTTTCCTACAGTGTTACCAGTGTTGCATAAAGTTTTGTTATTAAACATATCATTCAACTTGTGGAAAAAGCAGGAGAGAAGTAGCCTCATTGGTACATAGACCTGTGGGTTCTAAAGAAGTGGTGGTTTCCAGAAGAACACACTGAGCTACTGTCAGAAAATATAGTGTACACATATCTCCACCAAGATTAAATGGGATTGCATGGAAAACTGCAGTTTGAGATCATCATCCATGCTTTCTTTAGACAAAGTTTGAGAGTAGGTTAAGTAGTTTCCAAATAAGATAGAATGGAAAATAAAGTCTGGGTTGTTTACAGGATGCTGGCTTCTCCGTTTCCCAAGATGCCCAGTGAAAGTGTCCTGGAGGGTTCCACTGAGCATCCAGAAAGCCACTGTAGCCAGGCAATGTAAGTCACGTTTGGTATCTCTGCAACAAGATCCCAAGGGGCTTTTGTTTAAAGCTGTGAAAGTGAAGCCCAGTTTGAAGTGGCAATCCATGGATACTGCAGATGTTAAAGGGGACATATTTGCTGAGGAAATCTGCAGGAATCCAGTGTCCTTAACCTAAGAACAAGGCACACACACTAGAAACAAGACGGGGCAGGGATAAAGCAAGTACCACTGGGACCAAGTGATGTCACCCTAAGCTCTAGATATTAAGCATGTGGCGCATGCCTTTAATCCCAGCACTTAGGAGGCAGAGGCAGGTGGATTTCTGAGTTCAAGACCAGCCTGGACTATAGAGTGAGTTCCAGGACAGCCAGAGCTACACAGAGAAACCCTGTCTCGAACTCCCCCAAAACAAACAAACAAACAAACAAAAAACCCAAACAAACAAACAAAAGCATGGAACTGCAGGAGCTGGTGTTTGCCCTGCTGCACTGAGGCTCTGGCCTGATGCTGTCTTGCTGTTCTTGCTTCTAATTTTCCATATGGATCAGGAATGTTTACTCTATGACAATATACATTAAAAGTGTGAAAACAGGGTTGTTGTTTTTGTGTTTTGATTTGGGCTGAGTTTTTTGTTACTCTTAGATTCTCACTCTGTGTGTGTGTGTGTGTGTGTGTGTGTGTGTGTGTGTGCGCACGTGTGTGTGTGTGTGCAGGTTTGCACATGTGAGTGATAGTCCTGTGTAGGGGTGGTGCTGATGCTCAGGTCCTGTTCTCCAATTGGTTCATGATCTATCAGTAAAAAATCCATGGGCCAATAGATGAGCAGATGGAACAGACAGGACTTCTGGGTCCCTGTAGGCAAGAGACAGATGCAGGAAACAAAGGGAGAGTTCACCATGCTTTGGAGAGAGAAAAACTAAGCAGCCATGTGAGATCTCAGGCAAAATGGAGATGGGTCACAGGCAGGCAGTTGGAGATGTTTAGCTGGGACTAGATGTAACTGAGCAACTAAAGTTGAGGACAGGTAGAGAGAGGTGAAGAGCTGAGAGTATTGATAAAGACATGTTTCTCCAGACAGGAGATAAGTAGTGTCTAGCAATTGTGTCTATGAGTAAGTTGAAATTGAGCAACCTGTATTTCTGTGTTTTCCTATCCATGAATTCAATGGAATCTGGGTGGAGACCAGTAGTGTGGCCTGTTCCTAGAGCTTAGACAGGGTAGCAAAAGTCTTGTACAGGTGAGAAAGTGCTTAAAGTCAAGTTTCCCTGAAGAAGGAATTACAGGTGGTTGTATGTAGCCTTTTATGGGTTCAGTAAGAACTGAACTCAGATCCTCTGCAAGAGCAGTATGTGCCTTTTACTACTGGGCATCTATCCTGAAACTGTTTTCCTGTTTTAAAAGATGATTCTGAGGAAAGACTTTGGACTTCTGAATAATATCACAATTAAGACTAAGGGTGCTTTTAAAATCATACTAAATATGTTTTGCACTATAAAAAGAACATGATAGGGGACTTTAGGGAGAAGGTGATGTGTCTAATGGAGGTGTCAAACTGACAGGGTGTATACTTGTGATGGTTAACTTCTGGTTGTCAAATTAACTGCATTGACACCTTGGATGTTTGAGAAACCTTTCCAGAGACGATCAATTGAGGAGGGAAGACTTATTTTCCAATAGAAGGTACCATCTCATCTTATCCAGATGAATAAAAATGAAAGCATAGGTGAGTACTTGTATGAATTTCTCTGTTCCCAGATCCACCCAAACATGAGCCAACAGCCTCATCCTCCCTCTGCCATGACTTTCCTACCATGACACATTCTGCTTTCAAACTATGAGCCAAAAGAAACTTTCTCAAGAATCAAACAAACAAAACCAGAAAGAATACGCAAGAAACAAGACTTTAAAATATACAAATACTTGGCTAAATACAAATTACCCAATAATTATAAAATATGTCAGGCAAATGATCATTATTTTTCAGTTGGTTAAAATTTGTAAGATTGTCAGCCCTGATGCCTGAGGCCATGGTGAAGTTCCAGATAGGCTGGTACTGAGGACCATGTCTGAGTTTGTGACTAAGGAGCAACAGAGGTCATTATTGTTGTTAGTGGCTCATATTACCACTAGAGAGCATGGAGATATCCTTGGTCTGGGCAATTGCAATGGGATCATGTGGATGTTCATGGGCAGTGCAGAACTGGTTCCACACCTTACTGGCTGGGGTGATCTGGAGAGCTGGCCCCACCTCTCACTGGTGTCAGCACTCTAGATAGTGGACCCTGGTCCTCACATGGGCAGCATGTAGGGAGGGGAGTAAGGAATGGAAGCTGGCCCTGATGTTGAAAGCACCAGAGTACTGGCCTCACCATTTTTCATCCTTGAGGTAGCTAGGAACCAAAGGTGATGCCTTCCTTGCTCCCTAGTCATCTATGGCAGTCAGAAAAGCTGGCCGAGCATCATGAAAGAAGGAGATCTGTCCAACTCTGGTTACAGCACTAGGAGAGTAGGCCTTGTACCTCACCTGGGCAACAAAGAAGAGCTGGAAGGAGCCTACCACCATTGGCACGAGCATGGGAGAACTGGCTCCACCACTCATGTGCCATGAGGTGGAGTGAGCACAGGGGTGATGCCCTGCCCCCTCACCCCTTGCCACCCACAGTAGTCAGGACAGCTGGCCCAGAGTTCATGAGACTGGGAAAGCTGTTTTTGCCCCTCACTGGCAGGAAAGCAGGCCTTGCACCTCACCCAAGCAACACAGCAGAACTGGCCCTAATGGTAAAGGCATGGATAGTCAGGCTTTGAGGATGTGAAAATAGAAAAGCTGGCCCATCCTCTCCCCAGATGTAGCACTTGGGAGGATGGGCCCCATGCCTCAACTGGACAGCACAGTACAGTTGGATCTGGAGACATGGTTTCAAGTGAGTGGCCTAGCCAGAGCAGTGCTAGAGAGCTTGCCCTGTTGGTGTGGATAAAGAAGACCTGGCAGGCTGGCCCAGATCCAGTGCTTTGATTTGGCTCACCCTAAAATCTACATCATCTGTAAACTGTTGGGGCATGAGGCAAGGCCAGTCCTGTTGATTCAAAGCTGCAGGATCTCCATGACACATGGCAAAAATAGGATGACTGGGAAAAGAACTGGGAAGAAGAAAATAGTGATGGTGTCACAGAAGCCAGAGACCTCAAATCAGACTAGTGACTCATTGCAATAAACGTGTGGACAAAGTATGTTGTAGGAACATTGGGACACACTATTGCTTCCATGACTAGATGTTTTTTATGCTTTACTTTTACTTTCTTTTATTTATGGTGTGTGTGTGTGTGTGTGTGTGTGTTTTGGGGGGGGTGGTCAAGAGGGCAGAGGGTGGATATGAGGAGATAGGGAGATGAGTGGTGTTGGCTCCTAACTGGCAGGTCCAGGCTAGAGGAGAGAACCTGGTCCAGCAGAGTCTATCTGGAGCTGAGCAGGATGGCAAGTGTCAGCGGCCAAAAAGAAAAACACCAGGCCAGGAGTCTTGTCGAAGCAGGAACTCAACTTTATTGTAGCAATCTCTCTCTCTCTTATATAGAGAAGGCAAAGGGGGTGGGCACTTAGGTATGGGGAGAGATGACGTAGGAGGTGGGGAAGGGGAAGGGGAAGGGGTGACTGACAGGGCCAATGGCATAGCTCCACGTCAGCAATGACAGAGTAAAGGGAGGGCCAAACAGGTCTTGCTGAGTCACTCCTATGTGGAAGTAACTGAGACAGGTCTCAGAACTCGAGCTAGTCTCAGGTTTGTCCCCAAAGGCCCAAACCAGGTTCAGAATGGGGTTCAAGACTACCACTTCCCGGGACCCCACCCTCTCACCTTCAGGATAGTGGGAGGAGGAGAACACCCCCAGTGCCATGCCATCGGGGTCCATTCTGATCCCTGACCCAGAGCTGCCGCAGTCACTGCTGTGAACCTGGGGACCCTGCACCCCACCCCTATGGCTGGGCAGCCCCAGGCTGCATGCAGTGCTCCCCTCCACGGACCAGGGAGGTGCGTCCACAGCCGTCAGTGGCCCCTGCTCCTCTAAATAGGAAGCCGGGGCACTCTCCTCCCTGTGCCATTGCCAGCTTGAAACCTGGGGCCCAAGGACAGGCTGCCTTGGGCCCTGCCGCCCCCCCCCCCCCAGATGAGGTGCTGAGAGCTGTCACCATGGAAACTGCCACAGCCCCAGGCCCAGATTGGGCAATCGAAGGTCCCCTGAGCACAAGTGGCTGTGCTGCTCTCGATGCAGCAGTGAACAGGGAGGTCCAACAGAGTGGGACTGGGCTATATGATGTGAAACACAAAGAATCAATGAAAAGTTAAAATTTATAAGATCATAAATTGATACTATATAATTAATATGTTATAAAGGACAGTTGATAAGGAGAAACAAATATTTAGTGAACTTAGGAAAATAACACTTGACACTTCTGATAATCCAACCTATGAGAATTTTTATAAGTTGAAACTTATTTGATCTGTCACATTAACCACTGTTCTCCTGTAGGACCTCCAACTTCATCAGACAGTGGTCCTCCTCAAGTGGCACACATGGAGTAAACTCATAAAATACCTTTGGATGACTGGTTAATACAGAAATTCCATCCCAGAAATTTCATTTTAAGAGGAAAATATTACAGGTAAGCAAAAGGAGATGAATGAAAACATAATCCTAATGAATAAAAGACAAAAGCTAGTTGGGAAAAAAGAAACTCCAGACAAATAACAGCAGGGTGGTGTTATATAAAGTATGGCATATCAGTAAAAGAGAATAATGTATAATCTAACAAATTTTTGCTATAAAAGAAGACAGAGGTAAGAAAATGTTCTAAATACACCGTTGAGTGAAAAGTTATAAGAGCACAGTGTGAACAATAGAGTCCTTGATTCAGAGACAAAATAAGATAATCAAATATACAATGTTTGCAACAGAAAAATACTGGTTTTCTTCCTTGTGTTTTGTTATACTTTCTCAGCTTAGAACTCAAAATAATTTTGTAATTAATACTAGTAAGTGTGCTCAATACTCCCTGTGAAAGATAACACAGAAATACTGTAGAATCCATGACACTCTCCCATGGACTTAGGGCAGCAGTGGGTGGAAGTGGCAAGAGGATTAAGAAGGCTGGAGCCAGAATCAATGCATAGCCACAATTAGAGTTAGTACATCTATGTCACCTTCTTTGATACAGTGTGGGCTGCAGAAGGGAGAATGGTTAGCAAGATGCTAAGTTGATTAAGTCATGATCTTCAGATGAACTTCAGGTAGATATGGACTCCCAGAATGGAATTGTTCTTGGAAATCTGTAGCACAGGTCGTGATTTAAAAACTGACCACAATGCCACCTATCCACCCACTCTAGACACCAGGATTATAGTATCTTAAGTGAATCTGCATGAGACTGGAGGAAAGCAAACTAACTTTGGGAGATGGTGTTTTATAGCAACTACATACAATGCTGCTTCTTTTAGGAACCATGAGAGGCAAAGACTCCATCAGAAACATGCTCACCTTATCTCACTCTCCTCCTTTCTAAAAGCAGCAGAGACTATGGCAAGGCAGCATCGTGCACTGTTATTCAGCTTGGTTCCTTAAGCACTGTATCCCTCTGATGGTTAGTGAGCCACATTGAGTGCAGTGGGATTCAAGCAGAGAGGAGGTCATTCTAACTCCTGCTCTACTCCATTCCATTCAGTTGCCTAGTTATGTCTTTATAGGAAATGGAAAAGTTGTGGATAGCCCTGAGGCTGTTTGTATTTTGATGCTAATTCTGCTCTCCTAGGAAGGGCTTCAGATAAGGAGTGAGTTACATACTTTTTGTGACTTCTTGTGAACCAATCCCCTAATGAATAAAGGAGTCAATCACTGGGCAAGTAGGAGAGACTTCTGGGTCAGAGAGGGGAAGAAAGGAGGAGAGAGAGGGTCTTTTTGAAATGGGGACAGCAGATAGGTAAGATGTAGCTACTAGAGTCTCCTGGTATTATTCGGCTCTGCCACCAGAGGAATCAGATTTTGGTAAGGCTTACAAGATTAGGTTTTAGTTGTTGCGACCAGATATTGAGTTACTATTGTTTCTGAGCTAAGTTTGTGTTGCCTTTTCCTAAACACGGTAGCTCATCTGGGTTCCAGAGAGAAAGGTACAGGCAAAGTGTGAATTTGCCTGATGTGTACCACAGAGGCAATGAGGGTATTGAAGCATGGGGCTGGGGATGTAGTGACCAGCCAGTAGGAATCTAACAAGCTGGGTAGAGAGATCAAGGAGCTTCAGAGCTCCATGAGATAAAAGCAGGTTGGCCATTGCCTGCTAGTGCATGGCTGGCCAGCCCACCAGGGCTGAGAGAACCAGGGCATAGTGTGGGAACATGTACTATTCCTTCTTTTTTAAGATTTTCCCAAATAGAAAAGTACCAGAGTGCTAGCACACAGGCTACCCCACCTCAGATTTCTCTTAAGAGGAGTCCTCCATTTCCAAATTGTGCTGGTATGTAGCATGGCACCTGACATGTGGCAGACATACCATTAAGTGAACCTGAACAAATCACAAATTCAGCACCCATAGAACCCACAAGGAACTGGGTAATTCTATTCTCTTATAAATTCTCTTTTTATACATTAAACCAGCCACCTAGTAGAGATGTGCATTTCTGGCCAATCTATAATTTCCCCATGTCTCCATATTACTATACATGAACTCTTCTCAACACATACCTTTTCCACCAGGGACTTGACTTTCCTGTCTCTTGGGCTCACTTTGCCCATCCTAACTAGCCACTAAAAGGAGGAACGAAAACCAAAGGACAAATGTGAATGGTTATTGACAAGACATGGTGTCTCATCATTCTCTTCTCCTGTGCTTGGCTGTATTTGACCAGCCTTTTATTTATCCAGACCCTTAGTAGGCAGCACAGCACAGGGGCAGCAACACTTATATTCATGTGGAAGAGACATTCTTTTTTACTTCTTCCCTCCTCTGTGAAGTTATTGTTCTCTTAACAGGTGAAGATCATATATGCCCAAATACTAAGTTTACATCATCAATCTACATCAGCTAGAGATGACTAGGTACCATAGTGGTTTTATTTTTTTATTTACTTATCTTCTTATTTATATGCATGTGTATATAAACACAGAGGCCAGAAGAGGATTTTGGATTCTCTTGGAGCTGGAGTTGCAGATGATTGTGAGCCATCATACATGGGTGCTGGGAACCAATTTGAGATCTCCGAAAGAGTAGGAAACACTCTTAACACTTGAGTGGTAGCTCTAGCTCTGGCACAATGCTTTTGACTTATGTAGCTTTGAGTTAGAGAAAATCACAAGGTATAAAGTTTTCAAACTAGTCCTTTTCTTTTCCATCCCTTCTCATGCCTAGGCATTCTCTAGGCAGCCTGGAATGGACTTCATAGCTGTATTTTAAATGCCATTTTTATTTTACTTGTGTATACGTATGTTGGTATGTGCATGGGTGTGTGGATACCTATGGAGGTCAGAGCTGAGGTCTCAGGTAGCTGTGAGCTCTGAGAACTCAGATCTTCTCCATGAGCAGTGTGTGCTCTTAACCACAAAGCCATCTCTCCAGTCCTCCATGATTGTTTTTTTAACTATCTCCCCAGCTGACTGGAAAGGATGAATTGAGACACATTTCTTTTGACCATGAGCTCCAGGAGGCTGGTGACATCTTTATCCACAACATCTAGAACAATGTTTCTCATAGAGAAATTGGTCCATAAGTGTGTATTGATTTCATGTTGACTAGGGATGTAGCATGTCTTCTTAATACATGTGAAGACCATCTAGTACCTGAGAAGAATGACCACGTAAACATTTGAAGTCAAGGGTATCTGGATTCTAGTGCTTCCTTTGAGACTTTGCTACCTACACTCTCTTGGCCATATGTTCTCAGGAAACAATAAAGCTGAGGAGAGATGGAAGCTGAGAGAGGCCTCTATTTCCTGCTACCATATAATCAGGGTAATCTCAGTCCACAACCCATGTCTGTCAGGCTTCATCTGGAGAAAGTTACATCAATAGCAGTGTACACAGTCACAGTCACAGCTGTCAACTCTACCCAGTGTTGGCACCACCATGACCCTGTGATCTTGGCAAGTTATAGCCTCCCCGTAAGATGAGCAGCTGTTTGCACATTTTCTACTTGAATCACTTCTAAGAAAGGATTACACAGAATAGTGCCAATGTGACAACAGGGTAAATTTTATAAATTCTAAAAATTAATAGTTACTGGCTTCCAAATATTCATTTTCAATCAGTAATTTTGTTTTGAAACCAGGGAAATTTTGATAACAACTAAACATTTATTGCTCAGTTTATTGATTTTCCTGGTGTTTAAAAGTATGCTGGGGAACAACAAGAAAACTTATAACCTCAATCAACTCACTGTATAAAATTACTCTCATTTGGGGTTGATTTCTTCCAGCTTACATTTGTTTTCCTAGGTTTTCTCTGATTTTCTTCAGATAAGTGAGAAGTATTTCACATCTCAAGGTCAATTTTAAAAAGAAATCCTTTATTCTGTAGAAACAGAATCAAACCACTTGATTTTCTGTAGGATAATTTAAAGTGCATAACTGCACTATTTCTGTTGTACAGTATTTGTCAAATCTTTGCCCTACCTCTGATCCTCAAATGCTTGAGAAGTATGTGAGTACATACTAATGAATATTCAAACCAATACTTAGGTTAATTAGGCAGTTTTCAGTATAATTATGTCTTCCAAAAACAAATGCTACAAACCTGTTTTTAGAAGCCAGACATTATTTTGATTGTTATTATTCTGAAAGTTATTCTGCTGACCCCCTTTTAATGAGAATATTGGTTTCCCTGTTTTCTCATTCCTTCAATGTAATTGTCATTTAGATCTAAACTCTGCAGGCATCGCCAGGTCTTGGTCTGTGATCAGGTGAGAAGGAAGTTGAGCTCATCCAGGACATTGAGAAGAAGCTGGAGCCTGGGAGAGCCTTGAGGTAATAGCACAGACTAATACTAGTCCATTGCCTCTGTCAGCAAGACTTTTGGGAAGATCCAAACATGGTAGGAAGGTAAGACACTCATTTTTCTGGAATGGCTCTGCCTTGGTATACCTGATGAAATGGTTTTGATAGTATCTCCTCTAAAGGTTCATGCTTTGCAGGCTTAGTTTCTGGCTTGTGGCACTATGAAGGGGTGACTGGATCATGAAGACATTAACTTCATCAGTGCATTAGTCCATTGGCTGGTTCATAATTTGTGGCATTACTGGGAAGTCCTGTTGAACACAGGACTAACACTAGGGAATGGAGAACCTGGTTGAAAGAAGTGGGTTACTAGAACATGGCTTTCAAGGTTACATCTTGTCCCTTATCTCTCCCTCTACATCCAAACCTCTGCTTCCTAGCTTCCAGGAGGTCAGTATGTCTTTTACATCTTGTCTTAGTCCTCAAAGCAATAGCACCAGATGACTACAGACTGAAACCATGAGATGAAACACATCTTTATTCTTTTAAGTTATTTACATCTTTAATTTTTTCTAGCAATGCAAAATAACTACCATGTCTAGAATTTTAATCTATTTTTAATCATGGAGTAGTCAGAGGAAGAGGATGTAGCCTTGACACAAACACATGGACTGTGAGATAATATGGCTAGGACTCCAGCCACTTAATTATCTGTGGTTGGATATCTGCAAGGACCTTTCTCGTGGTCACTGCTGTGATTGTGAATTGGACATGTGACTAGAGAGTTGTTTAAATGTTGCAGTTAAGGGACTAGATAGTTTTGGCTCCATGGAAGTTGGGAAAATACAGTTGTTTCGAATGGGCTCAATTAAACAAGGACAATGTGATTCTTCAAGGTTGAATTCTTTTTCATAGTATTTGAAGAATATCATTCACTGTGAAGCCATCAGAGTTGCTAAGATTCAGTCCCAGTAGTGGTGAGTCCCTCCATGTTAAAACAGTAAATAATTTAATTGAGATAAAGATTAATAGCCAAAACCACACAAGTCAGTCAGAAGCAGCATAGAACATCAAGCTCCAAAGATTAATAATGGAAAATAAAGCTGTGATAATCAGTTTCACAGTGATGGATCATGGGAGAGTTTAATGAGAGAATTTCAGAAGAGAAATTTCAATAGAGTTGACTAGACTCAGAAAAACGCAAATCACACAGCTAAACCTGAAAGTGGGCTGCCTGCCCAGAGGGCACAGGCAGGAATGCCATTTTCCTGTCTGCACACTAAATGCTAAAATATCACACAAATTGGTGTCAAGAGGTTGAATGGAATCTGCTGCAGCAGAACGTGACTGGAGCAAAGAAACTGCACAGCACTCTCATCTGGAAGGCAGAAGAGCTGAGCTACCAGAGCAGGAGCATGTCTTAGCATGCTCCTGGAGTCTTAGCATCCATCAGTAGTCTCCACTGAGGAGGTGTACACACCTGATGCCAATGATGCCAACATAGCAAACCAATGTTATCCTGTTTCAGAAAGTAACAGGCCAGTCCTCGGTGCCTAGGCCAGCCATGTCGGCACACATTCAATTCCTCTACAGAAGATGACACATACTCACAAGGAGACACATACTATTCTAAGCCTAAAGGTTGAAGATCAAGTGAGCCTTGGTCCAAAGTTCAAAAAACTAAGAGCCCATTGAGTAAGAGAAATTATGATTTTATGAAATTCATGGGTGCACATGGGGAACATAAACTTTGTTTTAGAATATGGACATTAGAGGCAAACTGGCCCATGTTTAAGACTCATCTCTGTTACAATTTCATGGTTAGGCAATGCCTTGAAGTTCAGATTCCTTATCTGCCAATGGGCAACATTGGTGCTCTCTGTTTTAAGTTACCAGAACCCTCAGATGGGGTAAAGCAAACACATTCTTTATGCAGTGTCAGGGCACACTACACCATCCTCCAAACTGTGCATCATTCTCTCCCACAAGTAAATACCTATCTAAATGATAATGATATTATCATATACAAAATTGTTAAATAGGAAACTATAAAGGGAATAACTTTCTTACAGAAGGCTCACAATTTAGATTAAGATTAGAAAAGAACTTTTAAAATAAAAGGAATAAATATTTTGATGGAATTTATTTTGATGGAATTTCTAGAAAATAAAAAAAATATCTAGACTCACAAAACAAAAAGGAAAGGGATTTTTTTCTTAAACAAAAGCATGCAAAAACATAGCTAACTTAGAGACTAGTAAGAATTTCAGTGTGACTGGAAAATTTTATAGCTCATAGGAACAACAAGGAAAACCCCATCTTTCTTTGAAACAAAAGTAATGTTGAAGCATTTTAAAGTACAGGATGAATAAGCAAAACAATCAAAAGGAATTTGTGATAACTTTTTTGATATATCCTTTGTTTAAACATGAAGTTCCCTTGCTCCCCCAAATAACTCTACCTACATCATAAGCATAATCAAGACTTGGATTATGAATATTGCTGCCAACCACCAAGCACTGTCAGGAATTCTGTCATCATTTGTGTAGTGTGAGACCAGTTGGCATTTCTCAGCTTATTCTATGCTAGGTACCTTGTGGTGTATGAGCTTGTTACTTATCTCCAGTCTGTTCATCAGCAGCCTGAGGTTAGTTCACTTGCCCAAGTACACACACACACACACACACACACACACACACACACCAAATTTGTGCATTGATTCACACCCACACAAACACCCACACATGCACTGAGGTCTTCAGGCATCCATAGGCAGACCTTCAGAGAAAAATCCAGAGGCCTTGATTACATTTGTTTTTAATTAATATAGAGTGTTAATTTTCAGCTGGAGGAAAGTTAATTTTTCCTTTTGTTAATCTAATGGCCACAGGCAATACTCAAGCTCTTGTGGCAGAAGTTTGGAATGGCTGTGAAGCTCCCTGGTGCTATAGGACATGCAGTGGTAAATAAAACAGCTTCCTTGGCAGCAGAGGGTTTGAAACTGAGCTCACAGATGGTGCTGGCTTCTCTCAGTCAGAAGATGAAAGAGGTTAATTCTGACAGAATCAAGCTCCCTAATGTCCAGGCACATTTCTTTTGACTTCTTTACAATTCATAAGACAAGGGAAAAAAAGAAGAAAGAAGAAGAAAGGGAAGGAGAAGAGAGGAGAGGAGAGGAGAGAGAGAGAGAGAGAGAGACAGAGAGAGAGAGAGAGAGAGAGAGAGAGAGAGAGAGACTTCTTCCAACCAGAAAGGAAGCATAAATGAAACAGTTTCACTCTAGGGCTTAAGCAGGGTACATGTTGTTTCTCTGAACACCATCCTACTCCTAGCTATGTCTTCTTGGCCCCTTCTATACAACTGCCCTCTAGTCTGGGGCCCTTTTAACTAAAACAAGGGGTGCTATTTGGAAACCTACTTAAAGCTAGAGACCACCAGGTTCTTCAGAAGAAAATTCAAGTGATGTAAGAAAGATTAGCTATGTGCACCATTGTCCACAAAACACAGAGGTGTGATGAACTGGGATGGAGTCCTGATAACCACATCTCTTTGGTCCAAAAAGCTTAGGGAAGTTTGAGATTTTTCAATAGAAGGACAACCACCAGGCAGTGCTCAAAACCCTGGGCAGAAACCTTAATCTTAAAGTTTAGGAAGGCTGTCAAGGGAACAGTAGCCAACAGGACTTAAATTTTGTCCTGCCTCTGGATATCAGTGAGTGTTGTTCCACCTGATGCTACCATCTACAGTTTCCAAATAATACCTTGCTATTGTAATTGCTCATGCCAAGTCAAACAGAGCAACAGTGGTTGCCTAGAGCACCATGCAGAAAAGAGATAAGGAGACTCAGTGGTAAAGGACTTCCAAGGTTAGTAATGCTCAAACAGGAGGAAAAGCAGACTACTTCTACCCAGGCTCTATCTAATTGTTCCCAAGCTTGCCAGTGTTAGCACAGCTTGTGCTCAGAGAGAACTTCAACCCCTAAAATATGACCACTCTCACCAAACTAACCCCAAAGCCACATTTTATAAGATTGCCAACCATCCTTTGAAAAGAAGTCCCACTGCTTTTATGTTCTTCCAACCAAACTTTGGCCAAATAAAGTTGTTCTTTGGAATGAAACAGTCCCCTTGAGAATGTTTCCTTCTTGTGATACCAAGCTTGAAAAGCTAGCATTGGCTCAGAGTCTCTAAGGGAAAAACATGTTTAATTCCATATGTAAAATGGAGGTAGGGATATGAACTTATGCAAGCATCATGGGGTTACCCTCTGTGCATAGAAAAATTCTTTCTTCGTGAGGATTTGAAACAATGTATTCAGCCCGTCAGGTTTCTAATGGTTTGCATTATTAAAAACATTACTTATGCTTTTTGTGCAACAAAAAACATGAGTAATAATTTCAGTAATAACTTTGTCTTTCATATGCAAACAAACGAAGTGTGAAAGTTTAAAAAACACAATCTTTGGTGCAAAACTGCAGATTAGCACCACACTGGGAAATGAACCATCCAAGTGAAGGAGAAGACTAAACCATTGGTTCTTGTTTTTGTTGGTGGTGGTGGTGGTAGTTTTTAGATTAGAACCCTAGCTGACAGCTGGATAAACACTTAAGCAATCATATCCATTAGAATATTTGGTTTCTCAAAAAAGATGTACAAGTCCTGGTTAGAAAAATCATGTGCACATGCAGATTACTTTACTTTTTCTGTAACAAAATACAGTGACCTAGCAAACAAAAAGTTTATTTTGACTTATGGCCTATGATGGTGAGGACAGTGTAGTCTCAGGCAGCTGAGAACTCTGTCTTTAACCACAAACACAAAGCAGAGTGAGCAATGTGGAAGTGGGGTGTGGTTTTAAATTCTCATACTTCCACTAGCCTGCACCTTCCCATAACCTCTTCAAACAGTGTCACCAACAGGATACCAAGTACCCATTCGAGGCCTGAAGGCAATGGGGACAGTCAATCAAGGACTAAAACTTTCCAAACTGTGAGCCCATAAAAACCACTTCTTTGACTATTTAGTTTCCCCTTCCGAGTGAGATTTATGCGTCCTTCCTTGGGACCTCCGCATTACCCAGTTTCTTTGGTTCTGTGGATTGTAGCATGGTTATCTTGCACTTTATGGTCAGTATTCACTTATAAGGAACTACATACATATGTGTCTTTCCAGCTCTGCATTACCTCACTCAGGATATATTCTCAAGTTCCATCCATTTGCCTGAAAATTTCATGATGTTTTGGTTTTTAATAGCTGAATAGTATATTCCATTGTAGAGGTGGACCAGTTTGTTTTTATCCATTCTGCAGTTGAGGGACATCTAGATTGTTTCCAGAGAGGAAAATGGGTAGGAGAGGAGGTGACTATTGGGACACAGATGGCGATCAGTTATGGAGAGAAGGGAGATGAATGAAACCTGGGAGTAAGACTAGAAATCATCAGAGTGGGGAAACATTTCTGGTGACTAGCTGGATCCCAGGATGGGAGAGCATATAGGGCTGACCCTAGCTTAGATTCCTGCCAGAGAAGGATATAGAAACTGAAATGGCCACCTCCTATCGCCAGGCAGGTTTCTAGAGGAGGAAGAGGGATATCAATCCATCCACAAAACCTTCAACTCAAAGTTTGTCTTGTCTACAAGATATGCAGGGATAAAGATAGAGCAAAGACCAAGAGAACAACCAACCAATGACTGTCCCAACTTGAGTCCCATTCCATGTGAGAGATCCAACTCTTAACTCTGTTAGTGATACTCTGCTATGCTTGCAGAGAGGAACCTAGCATAACTGTCTCCTGAGAGGCTTCATTCAGCAGCAAATAAAAACAGATGCAGAGACCCAGAGCCAAACATGAGGCAGAGCCCAGAAAATCTTGTGGAAATGTGTGGGAGAGAAGGGAGCAAGTCAGAGGGTCAAGGACACCACAAAAAGGCCCACAGAGTGAACTAACCTGGGATCATGCGGGTTCACCAGGCCTGGACCACCAACCAGGAAGCACACAGGAGCTGGACCTAGACGCCCTACACATTTGTAGCAAATGTTCAGCTTAGTGTTCATAGGGTTCCCCTAACAAGTAGAAAACAGGCTGTCTCCGTCTCTGTTCCCTGGCATTTGATTCCCTCCCCCTCTTGGAATGTCTGGATTAGCCTCAGTAGGATTTGCCTTGACCTATTGGGATTATATGCACCATGGTAGGGTGGTATCCAAGGAGGGCTCCCCTTCTCTGAGGAAAAGGAGTAAGAGTGATGGGGGAGGGACTTGTAAGGGTGAGACTTGGAAAAGAAGAGGGAGACAGGCTGTGATCTAGATGTAAGATGAATAAAAACATATTTAAAAATTAAAAAGTTAAAAAAATAATTTAAAAAATACCCTCTTCCTTTTGTAAGCTAATTACCCAAGGAAATTGGGCAGGTGACCATCCCTGCTTCAGCATAGGAAATGAGCCAGAAAGAACATCACATTTCATGCCCAGACTGGTCAAGATGCAGGAAAGCTGTGATCTATGGAGATTTGGTAGTCCAGGAGAGTCTGCTCTGTTATGGACCTCACGGGTTCAAGAACTCTATTAGACTCTAACTGACTTGAGACTTAGATATACCAGTAAGGTTTGCAGGATGGATATTTATGCTGGAAAAGTGGCTGAGCATATCTCAGGACGTGAAGGGTACTTAATGAGATGTTTGAGATTCCCAAGGAAGTGAATGTAAAAAGAGAATGACTTAGGTTCAAAGGCCATCTTGGGCCTTTCCGACATTTATAACAAGTGAAGATAAAATAACAAGGGAAATAGAAAAGATAGGGCAGTACAGAAGATAGCCTTGTGCACCCGGAAAGCAGACATTGTCAGCTGAGCCAGTGTTGCTCACTGAACAAGTCAACCAATTTGAAACCAATGGAATGTGCATGGAAGGCCCAAGCACACTGCATAGGCACAGCATTTACCTTATAGAGCCCTATCTCCTTTAGATTTAGAAATTGTACTAATCTAAAAATGATTTGTGCTATGGCTTCTATGAGTCTCCCCAAATTCATGTTGTGCTCTGATTTGAATATGAAATCTCCTCCTAGTTCATTCTTTGAAAACTTGTTCCACAGCTAATAGACTGTGTGGGGACTAGATGTTTGCCCTAGACCACTGAGGCTGTTCCTTTAAAGGTCACACTTAGCCCATGACTCCTGATTCTGTTCCCTAGTTCCTCATGATGTGAACAACCCCCAGCACAGATGACCACTGCTGTGGACTGAGTTTTTCTACTCTACCATGACTTTACAAGCAGGATGGAAAGCAAGGCTCTGAAACCATGAGTCCAACTAAATCATCTTGCTTTTTCTTTCTGTCAGGTTTAATCACAAACCCACAAGTAATAAATTAATGGAATCTTGTAAATCATATGTCAGTGGTGTTTGGAGGTGGGGTCTTTAAGGATGAGTGGATGATGAGGACACCCCAACATGCATGGACTTATCCAGGAAGATTCGCATATGCATGGATCAATGGGCTAAAGTGGGAGTGACTCATAAAAAGCAAGCACTTTCTGGCTAGCCAACTCTGTCTTACTCTAGGATGAGCTCTGAAGTGTTGTGAAGCAGCACGAAGTCCAAAAGGAAGTTAAGCATTTCTTAGCACCATGCTCCCTCAGGTATTTAGAACTACTACATTTTAAAAGTTATTCAGTTCAAAGCATCATTAAAGCAATAGGAAACTAAGACAGTCCATGGACACAGCCCAAGCCTCCCTCCTCAATCTAGTACTTGAAAAGGGCTCATTCACACAAGCAGTTATTATTCTTGTCTTTTATTGCCTCTGATGGTCCATTATAATATTTTATTAAAATAATATGAAAATTGTAAAATTCCATACTAAATGGGCTGGAGATATAACGCAGTTTGTTGAATGTTTTCCCAGCATGCAGGAATTCCTGTTCAACCTGCAGCATTGTTGACAGCTGGGCACAATGGCAATTCCAGCACTCAACAGAAGAAATTCAAGATCATCCTCAGATACATAGAAAATTCAAGCTCATCCTGGAATGTATGATATCCTGACGCACACTGCATTTTCTTACTTAAATACTCTAGGCTTAGGCTTCCATGTCTTCCTAATAAATTTAAAGCCCTCATGTATCTGATCCACATTTCCACTACACAGCTCAGTCCAATGTGAATTCCCATGCACAAAGCTACCTAAGAGAGTGGCAATGGTAGTACCTTATCTCCCATCCAGAAGGCAACTTGGGCACACACCCAGCTAGAGAAGCATCTTTCTTTGCTGTCTCCCTTCAGAGTAGTTTCTACAACCTCTGCTGAGATCTACATCTACATATGAAGAAGAGTCTAGATATCTCTTATTGTGATAGATCTTCTCTAGACCAGGAAAGAGAACAGATCTAGGAGATGCTAAATGATAATGGCAGGAAGATTCCATGTTTACATAAGCACAAGAAGCCTTGAGTTTGTTTTTCCCTTGTGTGAGCCAGTGGTCACAAATACTAATACATCATTGCAAGACTCAACAAGAGAATATGTGCTCTGCAGTATTTCCTCAACCTGCATGATCAGGGAATACTTTTCTGATGGATGGAACATCTTCAGAGATGAAAGATGTATGGGACACACAGGGAGTAGCTACTAAAGACAGAACTTCCCTGAACCTAGAACTGTCTTCCTACTTTCTATGTGACCATCAAAAATAATATATGATCCACAATTTACTGAACAAATTACAAACTGGTAAAGCTGGACACAGCAGCTAACAAAGCAGAAGGGATGCCTGATTTCACTCAAAATCTACATTGCAACACATGGAATAAGTCTGCAGAAACCAGCTGTACAGAACTAGCTTGGTCCCAAACCAAGGTTTGGGTCATTTCTTGTCAGTGGGATCTCAAGTAGCCAGGATCCTGTCTGGCTCCTTGAGACATCACCACATTGGAGGAGGAGACCTAGTCTATAACTCTGAGTTTGCTGAGCTGCTCATTCGGGGCAGGTGAACCTCTCTCATGCAGCTAGTCCTCCCTTGGTACTGAAAATGATCTTGTATGACATTGAGGCACACAGTCTGGCTTTAGATGACAGTACCCAGCAGTAGATGTGTGGAGTATGAGCTTCAGTATGTCCATTTACTCCACTTTCAGAAGCAGAACCTAAAATCAAATGCACTGTGAGGATGAAATGCCAGGAAAAGTATTTGTTTGTGGGTGGGGCAAATTGGTCAAAGACATTGGCTTCTCTGCCTGACTCTTTCAAAGGGTAGCATATATCCAGCACTGTGTTGGGTGCTTCAGTTTCTCGATAGAGTTACAGTGGTGGAATTGTCCCTATTTTACATGTAAGAAAAGCATGGCTAAGAAAAATGTTACCCACATGAAGAAGGAACATCAGAAAGCAATCAGCAGGACTTAAATGTGTTCCTCAGTTCTGACCTATCCTTAACTACTGCTAGCCTAAGAGTCTCAAATTAGCTATGAAAGGCTTGGTGACATCATCAAGGAGACTAAGAAGAAAAAATGCTTACCCACAGTCTTTTAGGGGTTCTCATACAAATGCCTCACCTGGATGTTAATCTGTTATTTTCTGGCCTTTGTCATGTTTACATTGTGTTTAAGGAATTTATTTCCTCAAATTTTAAAGGTATTTTTGTTTTTCTACATTGAAGATATTTTATCTCTATAAATGTGAAGTACACAAAAAGATATGCCATTTAAAAATTAAAGGTCATTAAACATAGTTGCGTTAGTTGTTTCTGTTGCTGTGACAAAACACATAAAAATAATCTTAAAGGAGGAAAGGAGAGAAAGGCATATTTTGGCTGACAGTTTCCAAGGACTGCTGTTAGTCCAAAGACTGCTGACTTCATTGCTATGAGGCAGAACATCATGGCAGCCAAGGGAAACTCACTTCTTGAAGCCAGAAAACAGGTAAGAAAGATCAAAAGGCATTAGGGATGTTGTACCCTACAAAACTTGCTCCTGGTGGTCTATCTTCTCCCTTTAGGCCTTGCTTGCCCATGTGTAGGAGAACATGTTCATAATTCTAGTGTTTCTATGACAGAATGGGAGGTGGAGGCAGGAGCAACCCCTAGGAAGCTCATGGAGCAGGCAACTTGGCATAAGCAGAGGTGAAGAAGGGAAGCTTTTCAAACAAGGTGGAAGGCAGGATCGATGCTTGAGCCTGTCCCCTGACTTTCACACTCATGTAGTGGCTTGTTCATGCCAGGAGCCACTTGTGAACATAAACATGCTCACATATAATATACACACACCCAAAAAATTATGGATCCATCACTGGATTATCCATTTATAAAGTTCTGACTTTGATAAAGTTCCCTTGAGCTCTGATAAGCTCTCAATGATTTTAGTCATCAGCTGGAAGACAATCTTCAATTCATGAGTCTTTTGAGGGGCCACTTCATAGCCACTGGTGTATGATTTGCTTCTAAGGCAAAGAAAACCTTGCTCCTCACAAAAAGGCAATTTTCAGTGTCAGATATTCCAACTCAATTCCTGTGGAGTCTAATTTAGGGCTGAGAAAAACATTTCGGAACCAGATATGCATAAGTGGTGGTTAATATCATTGTGAATACTATCTCTGCCTGAGCTCTTAATTAATTAATTAGAGAGATACATAGGCTCAATAGAACCCAAGATGGGCAATCCTCCTGCCTCAACTTGCTTAATGCCAGCATTACAAGTATGTGCCATTGTACCAGGCTTGCTTGTGCACTTTAAATAGTTTTATGTTTTATGACTTTGAACTTTTAAATAACAACTTCATATTCCTGAACCACTGACTTAAACTCCAACACTCTTTTCCTTGGAGATCAATGTTACTCTTAGCAATCCTGTGCAAGCTGCAGCCCTCCTTCAGAGCATAGGGCACTCTCTAAAACTCAAGGTCAATAGAACCCCCTGAGACACTGGATGGGATGTTGCTATGGAAATGTGACTGCAGAATAATCCCATTTGGAGCAACAGAGAAAATGCCAAAGTGAGTTGTCACCATGAGAATCAAGTTTTAGAGTCCCGTCAGCATGTCGGAAAAGGGTTCCTCATAGCTTAGGCTTTCCCTCAGGCAAAATATAAAAAGCTTGCCCATGTGCATGCTGTTTCAATAAGCCTCATCCAAGACAGTAGAATAACAGGTGTCCCTGTAACCACTCTGCCCATCAGAAATGAAGATATCCTAAAGAGACTGTCTTGTGTCTCCCTTTGGCTATCAGACTACTGAAACAATGGTCTGTAAAATGAGCATAGTCCTCATGCTCAGAGAAGTAAAGACTAGGGCCCTAAGGGCAGCCACAATAGAAACTTACCTCCTAGAGAAGGATTTCTGACTTGTGCTGACCTGGCAGGAGAGAATAACTTCACACAACAGACTGGAGCTGAGATAGTAATGGGTGAGAACACACCCTGACTGCACTGCTCAGTTCTGCTATTTAAATCTTCCTCTCATGTGAGGACCCCAAAGATGGACTGGAAGGGATCTTCTTGTCCCTTTTTCAACAGAGTGGCCACACTGAGGAAATCTTCCTATTTTTTTTCACTCTTAATGTCTCTTTAATTGCTTTTCTGGGGACAAGTGACAAAGCCTGTCAGGACTGCCAGTGCATAGGCTTTAACTTTAATGAACCTCTTGTCACCTCCAACACCAATGTGTACAGCCAAACCCCACTTCTATCCAGATTCTCAAAGGGTGTTGAGTACAGTCACTAGGGCTCACTCTCTCTTCTTGTTTCCTACCTCAGTTCACCAGAACACTGTGAGGGAGACTCTTCTACTATCTTGTTCCCAGCATCCCTCTGTACACACACCACTCCCAGGTTTAGTCAAGGGCTCCATTATAGCATGCATGGACCTGGCAGCTCGGATCCTGGCATGGCACAGGAATCACACAGTACACAGGCCACTTCCTTCTCACCTTGGGGCTGCACCTCTCCATCCCATCTTGGAGCTACTCAGCTCATGTTCAGCATCTTACAAAGCATCTCATCTCATGTGGCAAATGGTCATGCTGTTCTCTAGGGCATTGACTCAATCAGTCCTACCTGAGTCTTGTTCATCCAGCTAAAGCCACACCCCATTGTACAAATATGTGCTCTCACCTCATCATACACAATGCTGTGCTTCTGAGTCATTGTCATCCAGTATTCAGGAGCGAGGCTCACATGCTCATTTTCATCTGCTGTGCCAGGTGACCAACATCACGCACTTACTCCGTGCTCTGCCAGAACTCACAATGCAGTTTTAGGGTATGTGATAGTTTTCTTGCATGCAAGGCTAATCAGCTGTGTCTGGATCAAGGCCACCACACTGACCTCACCAGCATGCTCCCCAGACTGTTTATACTTCACAAAGATCAAAAACCATACCCAGAACGAAGGCGAATACCATGAAATGGCCCTATACTTTAATTTCTTCTCTGAAGGTCAGGGCTCTATAATGAGGCTCACAGAGGAGCAATCCAGTGGGCTAGAAACACGCATTAAAGAGACCTTTCTTATATCAAAAGAAAAAAATAGGTCATCGACCATTTTAATGGGATCATTTCAGTCTGCTGGCCCCTGGTGCTAAAACCATATTGGAAATGGAAAAGTGAGTGGGATCTTTTATGCTTGCTAATAACATCCAAACAGCAGTAAGACTGAAGTGGGTCTAAAATTACACACTTTCTGCACAAGACATGGAAGCCGATGGATGCAGTGTGTCTTAGCACAGTGTTGCGTGACTTTTCCCGGGGAGACGTGACCAAATGTCCATTTAATCCAGAAAGGGCACCATTGTCAGACTAAAAAAACAATTCTGCTTAAGTCTAGCTTGGCGAAGCAGTGAATTCAGGAGGCTTGCTCCTAAGACCATGCAGGAGAGGTTACTTACAGGCCTGTGAGCAACCTCCAAAGAGTTCCATCACTCAGAAATCTTAGCATGGGTAACGATCTCCTGAAGACTGCATAGACAGAGCCTTGTTCCAGTAAAGCTTCTTTTTTCCTGCATATTGGTACTGCCCTCTCAAGACGACTGGGGCTGAGACTGAAGTACATCTGCCTTGTGCAGGGAAAGCTCAAGAGATTGTAAATAACTAGGGTTTTAGGTGAGGTTCTTATGACCCTCCTCAACCTCTCTTTCTGTGACAGAATTTGATTGTGTGGTCTTGAGCTGGCGAGGGTCTCCTTTGTGTGGTCACCACTCCTCTGATAAAGATGGTGATGGCCATGTTATACCTAGAGCTGTGTTTTATAACATACACAATGTCTTAAGAGGAAGTCTGCACACTTGCTGTGCATGTAATTATTTGACCAATCAACTTCCAGGACAAGAGACTGCAATCTGAGACAGAAAATGCAAGCCCCAAAAGAGGCCACCAGTTATACACTGGGATGCTCTGTCCCTTGGACCTTCTGCAGATCCATATGAAATGTGCCTCAAATGTGTCCACAGGGGGAAGAGAAGAGGAGGCATGATGATCTGGCTGCCATTTCCTCTCCCAAAGTCACCAGAAAAGTCCCAATCTTTTGTCTCCAGATTGTATTTATAAGCCAGCTCAGGGGCTCTGGCAGTCACCCCATGGCAGAGTACCACAGAAGCTCCAAAACAAAGGAAGGGGGGGTGGATATGAAGTTGGGTGGTATGCCTGTGCAAAGCTACCAGAGCCCTCATCAACTGTTTATTACAGTCAAGTTACAAGATGTTGGGAAAAACTGAAGCCTTGTGTACTGACACCACAGCCTAGCTCAACAGCCCTGAAGCAACTAAGTTGCCACGGTCTGAAGGCATTCAAAGTTCTGCACATAAGGCATGCAGTCCTACTTTCTAAAGGAAGACTATTCAAACTGGGGGTGGTGTTCACACCTATAATACTTGAAAAGCTGGGGCCGTAAGATTGGCATGACTTTGAGGCTAGCCTGGGTAACATAGTGAGTTTGAAACTAGCCTAAGGTACCGAATGAATGTGAAAGAGAAAAGAAAGGAAGCCATATTGCTGAAAATGTACACATTGCACAGAGTAAGTCAAACCACAGAATTCCTTCCAAAAAAGCAACAGGAGGACTTTCTTGCCTCTTTCAAGTTAAAAAGCAAATCCTCGGCTTCCATTGTCATGGTATAGACTCTGTGCTTCAGGTAGTGGTTTGGGCTAAACACGTCAAACACAGTTGTGGAACATGGACCTTATCATTCCTTTTGTCTTCCGGATTGACCCTAATATTTTATATTTCTGTCTCCACGACACGGAAACAATTTACGGTGGACAAATTAGAGGTTTCCTTTGATTTCATTCATTAGCAAACTGCATTTCAGAAGAATACCAGGGACACCTGTTGAAGACCTCTCATAAAAACCCAGGCTAAAGAGAACAATCCCTTGTGAGTTCTATATTCCTTTCTTCTTCTACAAACATCGAGTCTCATAAAGACTCACATCTATTGAGTCAATCTATTTTATAGTTAAGGGAGAAAACGTTCCCTTGGCTATGTTGCTTCAGACAGAAGTCCCTACTATGTCTGTTTGTGTGTAGTAGGCTTGAATCAGAGAGAATGTCTATCCATTGTGGCTTCTTCAGGTTTCTTAAATGATGAGCAACTTACTTTCCAACTTGTCACTTAAACCTGGTCTGTCTGGAATCTAGTTCCCAGGAGCTAGAAAAGTTTGGGTCCACATCCTGCTTCAATTGCAGGAGTGTTTCTTGCTTTTCCATCTGCAGGTTTAAGTTGTTCCTTTCGATGTACAGACATCTAATTTGGGTTAGGGGTTTGATTTAAATGTGCTGTCACTTTTGATTTGTCACATTATCTGCTCATGCTACCAGAGAGGGCTGACTGAACTAGCAATAACTTTTTAATCCAAAGAGGTCAAAACAAAGTCATTGTCATGTGAATAGCTAGGGGCTCCTTCTGGCCAGATTAGGCCAAATGAAGGAATAGAGCTGGTGGATAGCTATGAAGGGGGAGCAAGTTCCTTTCTGGAACTGCACAAGAGGATTCTACTCATATTAACTTCTTACCTTTTGGAGAATTGATTTGTAAATTGTCTGTAGAACCCTGCAATAGCTACTAATTGGGTGACCCCTCACAGATGAAGTGGCCATAAAGAAAACAGGAATTCAGAAAACATATATCTGAAAGTGTTTGATGAAGCATCCTGAGATTTCATCAGTGTCTTATACACAAGAGGCATCAGTAAATGTGCACAAAGCAAAAAAGCCATGGTACTCACAGCCTGCACAAGGCTCTGTTCAGCTGGCATATGGATTTCCTCTCTGGTTTGCTTTGTTTCACAGCATGTAACTACCCACAGCTGCAACTCAACAATTGGTACCTGAGGTGGCTTGAAGCCTGAATACTAAAAAGGGTGTGGCAAAATAGCATGCTTAGCAAGAGCATGCTGACAAGGAGGTGGCCCTTTTCTAGCTTCACACACAGAGAACCTGACTTGTGGCTTTGTCTCTAAGTTGAGACAATAAAGCTCTAATAAAGATAATTTTCATATTGAAGAAAACCAATGTGTTATGGGAAAAATATAGCTTCTGGAATGACACAAACACCTAGTTTCAAATGGCCAAGCACTTCAGCATCTGTGGATTAGTAGCTATGAGGTCCCAGAAGACTGAGCCCATTCCTAAAAGCCACAATCAGCCAAACTGTAGAAAACTACTGACCATGGATTGCCAAGCCTAGCTGATAGTCTACATCATAATACCCACTTCTAAGACTTGAGGAGCATTGTAGAAGAAGAAGGCAGAATGATTGTAAGAATCAGAGAACCAGGAAGGCAGCTGTAGGTTATATCTCCTAGAAATGACAGGGAAGCTATACCCATGCCACCTCAACAATATGACTGCCTAGACAAGGCCTCAACGATGACATCAATTGATGACACACTAATGTGGAAGGAAGACATCTCATAGGAGTCAATCTCTAAATGAAAAGGTATAGGCAATTAAGGAGAGAGAGAGAGAGAGAGAGAGAGAGAGAGAGAGAGAGAGAGAATTAGTCTTCCCCAGGGATGAGCCTCTTATTCCTAATTGGTTATTTAATACTTAGTGGTCAGCCCTGAAAAAAAATCGTAAACAGACTCAGCAGGTAGTATTTAGTGTGTGTGTGTGTGTGTGTGTGTGTGTGTGTGTGTAAAACAACAATAATTAAAGTAAAAGAAATAAAGAATTTGAGTGAAACAGTGAGGGGAAGGGGCAGGGGAGGGGTTGAAAGGAAGAAAGAAATGGGAAATATAACATAAGTATGTTTTGATTTTTAAAGCTTCAAATAAAAATAGAACAAGGCATTTTTCACATACATCTAGGACATCAGGATAGGACTCTGTATAGAGCTGACCTCAGCCAGTTCCCGGATCTTTCAGCAACAGCAATACTCTTACTCACAGCTTAGTTGATTAGTGAGACTCTGGAAATCAAGTCTGAGGCACTGGATCACTGATGTATTCCAGAGGAAAGACAGAAGGCTAAACAGAAAGGCTTCATTCAAGGAGTGCTGACAAAAAAGGACAAAAAGAGCAACCAGATGGGAAATATCCTGTAGGACTTGACCACACCCCATTTAATGAACAGCACCAGTTCTTTCTGACCAAGTTGCTCCAATTGACAGAGTAAGTTTCCTTTGGCCTCGTTGAAAGGTACAGCCATTCCTAACTTCCCATGGATGGTATAGAGTCTCAGAAATGGTTGCCAGGATGAAAGCATAGAAACCCCATGTAAACTCTGCCTCCTTAGGAAAACAGAGCCACTTAGAAGTCAACAAATCTAAAAAACTTACATTGTTCAAGAAATTTCACAGTATCTGTATATATTTAACATACCTTGCTAAAGGTTGATACATAGATATTCATATACATGGTTATTTATTAATATGGATCTATATTCTAACTGGATACATGCATATATATTGTTTCTTTTGGGGTATCTGAACTAAATATTTTTACCTTGCTAGAGAAGGAATCACTCAACTGTAGTCCACAGACTAAATCTAGCTGTTTATTTAGCTCAGAAGCTAAATGGACTCTATATTTTTAAATTTTATAAAAAAATATAGACATTGGCCTTCTATCTTATTGTCTAAGCATCTATATAATATCCTCACTTTTGCCTTTTTGACTTCAAATCAAAATATCCATTCAGTTATTCAATAATAACAACAAAAATACCAACCTCTACCTTAGAGTGCTAAGAAAGGAGACAGGCTCTGGGCTTCTCCTAGGAACACGTCCATTAAGGGAATCTGCTCTTGACCCCATGAGATGCTGCTATACAAGGCCACCTGCTGGCCTTCCTGTAGATATTATTCTGTTTACTCTAAGTAGCAAAGGACTAGAAGAAGGGCAGAAAAGCAAGTGGTGAGGAGCAAGACATACCAGGCTAAACTTTGCAACCAGGGCACATGCTAATGTCTTTTCAAAGCATTTTGTATATTAACTCTTACTATGTCCCAAGAGGGTTTTGTAGTCATGATCTTGTGACATCTTTCTGAGGAGGGGACTATAGGTGTGATTCACCAAACCCGGTCAATGCATTTATATTTTAGTCTTTCATTAAAGCAACTTTATGTTAAACAGGGTAATCTCACTTGGTTTTCTCATTTGTTGTCTTCATGTGCATTTTAAGTGGGCCCATGGATCAAAACTTGCATTTGGAGCAAGCAGGGCAGATGGAGTAGACCTGTAAGTAGGTAATGTTTTTTGTTTTTATTTTTGTTTTGTACCATTTCCACACATGAAATAACATAGGATAAAGGAGCAAATGTTCACTTAGAAATTGTTATCTCACTCTATCTGAGGAGAAATCTAGGCATATAACTATTGCACAGCATAGATGGCTAGCCACAGTTTCTTAGAGTGATTGGAATTTTTGATACGAAAATTTTCAGTCTCAATTAGGTACCATACTATATATAGTAACAACAAGGGCCTGGACCCAGGGTCAGGGGAGGGGGAGAAAGAGAGAGAGCAGAGATCTAGAACGAACATTTGTTTTGCTATGCCCTTGTTCCTTCCTTATCCATGAAATCACCTTTTCAGGAGCTGAGAACTATCTTGATTCAGGGTTCTCTAAGTAGGAGAAAAGAACAGACAGTGTTCCTGCTGTTGAGATGTTCCTATCTTGTCAACGGGAGTAACAGGTCCCAAGGAAATGACAGCAAACTGTCAAAAACCAATGAGGACAACTGAAAAAATATGCTGTGATGGGAAAGAAAAGAGTCCTGAAAAAATAACTGGGTAACTCCCACCTCAGGAAGGGTGAAGTGACATTTAAGACGATTCTGAAAAGATGGACATAAACAAGATATGTGATTAGTTGTAGAGAACAAAGCCCAGGTAGAGGAAACAGTAGTGCATGAACTCAAAATATGAAAGGTCACAAGGAGAGCAGAATGTAGAGAGGGGATGAAGGCTAGAGCTACAAAGCAGGGTCAGATAGTACAGAGCTGCAGCCCTGGCTTGATTTTGGTTGTTTATTTGAGGTGAGATAAAAAATTTCCAATTGTGCATCTGAGATCTGGTCCCTGATCTTTGAAGCTTGATTTTGGTTGTTTATATGAGGTGAGATAAAGTATATCCAATTATGCATCTGAGATCTGGTCCTTGATCTTTAAGCTGCCTCTATCAGAAAGTCATTTAGCTAGATCAGGAGCCAAAAGGGTCTGCAAAGTTATATGTCTGGCAGTGTGAAGCTACTCAAAGTGGAGTACAATCTGTGTTAGAACTTGGGGCAAGCATGGGAGCCCAAGGGAGGACCAGATCTGGGAGCTGAAAGGGTACAGGCAATGACCAATGATGCCAGAAGATCAGAAATGTCAAACCTTTGCCACTGATGCGAGTTTTATAAGAGTCCTTCCCTCTTTTGCCTGTTGGTTTGGCCAACCCTCAACAGAAAAGCTTCTTGCCGTAGATGGAAATAAACACAGAGACACACAAACATACAATATGGAAAGAGTGCAAATTTTCAGAGCACTCAGCCCTAAATGGGATGTCATCATTAAAGCCCTCCCCTCAAGGCCCTGAGATCTATGTGGAATCTATGTGGTAGAGAGATTATAAGAGCCAGGATGTAGCATAACTCCAAGGACACAGCATCCTCTGTGTCTACAGGGCTGATGCACACATACAAACACACAGAGTCTGTGACAACACACACAAGACCTGCACGGGTTTAAGACAGATGGGTCCCAGCACTGAGAGAAGAAAATGGGCACAGGCTCACATCCCGAACCCAGAAGAAGCTTTCAGCAGCTACTATCTAATGGTAGGAGCACATAAGTTTTCTCCAGTGGAGTACCAAGCACATTCCAGGGCAGGCCCCATGTACAAGAGTAGCTGGGCAACACAAAATAAACTCCATGTTCGATATTTTTAGTGGACCATTGGTATCAGTGTGTGTGTGTGTGTGTGTGTGTGTGTGTGTGTGTGTGTGTGTGAGAGAGAGAGAGAGACAGAGAGAGAGAGAGAGAGAGAGAGACAGAGAGAGAGAGACAGAGAGAGACAGAGAGAGGTAGAGAGACAGAGAAGTATTACAAGTTTGAGCTTAGCCTGATGTCAGACTAACAGGGTTGGGAGTAGCTAAAGTCAACTGAACAACATGAGTCTTAAGATCCAAACAAAGGCCTATATAAATTTCTCGAGCTATTTCAGGACATGCTCTAGATGGTCAGAGTAGGGTGAACAGCTTTGAGATGAAGCAGAGGACAAAGGATAACTGAGTAATACCTCAGGATCAGAGATGCAGTGATGGATGTGAAAGATCAAGGATGGGAAATAGAATGAGAAAGGGCAAAGGTACTTTATAGTAACATTCACTTCTTCCACCTACCACCTGGATCAGATCAATATTAACATCCTTTTTAGAGGAGGGTGAGGTAAGGAGTGACTCTACAGAGATATGAGAAGCCTGCTATGCTGTACACAGGGCTCTTCTGTGCAAACACAAAGGGTAAAGCTGTATGGTAATGAAAGCTATCAATCATCATTATTTACTTCACATGTTGGGCTTTCTCATAACAAAAGCTTCACTCTCTGTAATCTCATTGTTGTTTCTGATCATGAAGGCATATACACCTCCAGCTCTTGATATGAAAGCTACCTACTGTCTCCTTCTGTGGCTCTGTGGCTGGTTTGAGCGAACATGCGTGCGCACGTGTGTGCGCATGCACACACACACACACACACACGATATATATATATATATATATATATATATATATATATATATATATATGACTTCCTCAGTGAAGATGGTGGGGCACACCCATGCACAAGTCCCTTGCTTCTCTGTATGTGACTGCTGGGTTGTTATCTGAAAACACAGATGAAAAGAAAGAAGGTTCATATCAGGATATTTTGAAGGGGTCACTGTCAGTGTACAATCCAGAAACACAAAAAGGAGAATTACTTAGGTCTCTCTGCACTGTCCAAAATGAAATCTTTAAGATCTAGAAACAGGGAGTGAATCTAGGAAAAAATAGTTTATTTTATTGGCTTTAAAATATTCTCATTTCACATTTACACACACACAGTCATGTACATTCAGAGATCAAAGATAACCATTATTTTACCAAAGATAGAAATTCTGAGGATCTTAGTAAACCTCTAAAGTGTGGCAAGAGCAGATCTCAGTAAATTTCTAGGAAGTAAGTCATACTTCAGGGAATCCAAGCCACTGATGCCAGCATGGAAAACTTTAGCTGCCTAAGATAGTGCCTTGTGTAACCAACTCCTGGAAGAAAGCACCAACAGTTAGGAGAAGTTCAGAGCTCCACTCAGCTAGTAAAAGCACACTTCTCATTAAGGATGGTCTCTCCATCTGTCTGATTTTGGTTTTAGGAATTCCTGAATGTGGAGACATTGTGAATGTCTCCTTTGCCTTTGGCTGAGGTTTGTCTAATGAAAATATCATACTCTAAGGCATATATACACATACATACATACATACATACATACATACATACATACTACATACATCTAAGTGCTTCATGGAATGTGGGTCACAAAGAGAAAAGATCACAAATGAAGAATCAAACAAGCAAGAAAGACAGAGATGGTGTCTAACTGAGCCTGCTGTATGTACATGGCATAGACTGAGTGACTTATACAACATATTTTTCATAGCTCTGCAGGCCTGGACTGTATGAAACCAAAGAATGTCAACAGTTATGTGTTCTCGAGTTGCAGACTGGCAGATTCTCCTTGTGTTTCACATAGTGTAAAGAACTCCCCACAGGCTCTTTCCCTAAGTCATTAATCTTATTCCTGAGGATTTACCTCCATGATCAAATGATCTTTCAAAGGCCCCACCTCACAGTTTAGGTGGAACTTTCAACATCTGTTTTGAGGGAGAACATAAATTCAAACTCTGAAGTCAGTGAGGCCCAGTCAGTGATGCTCTCTGTTGGACCTACTGGTTGAGCAGAATTTCCTGGACACCTGAGGATTCTGTGTCTGTTTATAAGATGACCTTTCAACTCCAATGGAGGAGGTTGGGGGGGTCTCCATTCTTTCCACTTGTAAAAGCCCTTACCCATAAGGTAGCCTGAAGCCTTCCTGAACCTAAATCACCTGGTACTGCACACAGGTTTCCATCTCAGACCTTCTGAATCACAAGGTTCTGAGGGATGAGAGCAAGAATTTACATTTTAAACAAATATCACACACCAGTAGAATCTGAGAACAATTTTCTTTACATAAACCTCTTCAAAGGCATTTTGCCTATGGAATTTTCTAAAAATATAAAGTACAAAAAACTCAAGTAAATCCCCATGGCACTTTCAGTACATGTCAGATTCATACTATCCTATCCTTAAGTCATCTTAAAGCACTGTAATCATGAGGGTGTTAAAACAGTACACCAGCAGTAAATGCTTTTGAAAATCATCTCTTCTTATTATAGTGGCTTCCGGCTGTTCTTAAATGAGCATGGGCCTATTAAGCTCAGGACTGTGTGTGTCAGACACTGTGTGTCACAGGCAACAATTCAATCGTCCTATTTCCATGTACTTTATGGGTCATAAGGAAGCTACTGTGTAGTGACTGTGAGTTTTTCTGCCAACTACAGGAGTAAGGTGATGTTGAAATACTTCCAGAATCACAAAGCAAATATCCACTGAGTTCTTTCATTCATATATATATGATATTTTCTTTATTTACATTTCAAATGTTTTCCCCTTTCCAGGCTCCCCCATCCTGGAAACTCCCTATCGCATCCCCCTTCCCCCTGCTTCTGTGAGGGTGTTCCATCCTCTTACCCACTCGTGCCTCCCTGCCCTCCATTCCCCTACGCAGGGGCATCTATTGAGCCTTCATAGGACTAAAGACCTTTCCTCCCATTGATGCCTGACAAAGCCATCCTCTGCTACATATGCAACTGGAGCCATGTGTACTCCTTGGTTGGTGGCTTAGTCCCTGGGAGCTCTGCGGGTACTGGGTGGTTGATATTGTTGTTCTTCCTATGGGGTTGCAAACCCCTTTGGTTTCTTCAGTCCTTTCTCTAATTCCTCCATTGGGGACCCTATGTTCAGTCCAATGGTTGGCTGTGGGCATCTGCCTCTGTATTTATAAGTCTCTGACAGGAACTCTCAGGAGACAGCTATACCAGGCTTCTTTCAGCAAGCATTTCTTAGCATCTAAAATAGTGTCAGGATTTGGTGACTGTATATGGGATGAATCCCAGGTGGGGCAATCTCTGGATAGCCTTTCCTTCAGTCTCTGTTTTGTACTTTGTCTCCACATTTGCTCCTGTGAGTATTTTGATCCCTATTCTAAGAAGGACGGAAGAACTCACACTTTGATCTTCCTTCTTCTTGAGCTTCATGTGGTATGTGAATTGTATCTTGGGTATTTGGAGTTTTGGGGGCTAACATCCACTTATCAGGTGAGTGCACACCGTTTGTGTGTGTGTGTGTGTGTGTGTGTGTTTGTAATTGAGTTACCTCAATCAGGATGATATTTTCTAGTTCCATCCATGTGCCTAAGAATTTCATGAATTCATCATTTTTAATAGCTGAGTAGTATTCTATTGTGCAAAATTGTACCACATTTTCTATAACCATTTCTCTGTTGAAGGACAGCTGAATTCTTTCCAGCCTCTGGCTATTATAAATAAGGCTGCTATGAACACAGTGGAACATATGTCTTTATTACATGTTAGAGCCTCTTTTGGGTATGTGCCCAGAAGTGGTATAGCTGTGTCCTCAGGTAATACTATGTAAAATTTTCTGAGGAATCACCAGACTGATTTCCAGAGTGGTTGTACCAGCTTGCAATCCCACCAGCAATGGAGGAGTGTTCCTCTTTCTCCACATCCTCACCAGCATCTGCTATCACCTGAGTTTTTGATCTTAGCCATTCTGACTGGTGTGAGGTGGAATCTCAGGGTTGTTTTGATTTGCATTTCCCTGATGACTTAGGATGTTGAACATTTCTTTAGGTGCTTTTCGGCCATTCAATATTCCTTAGTTGAAAATTCTTTGTTTAGATCTGTACCCCATTTTTTAAATAGGGTTATTTGATTCGATGGAGTCTAACTTCTTGACTTCTTTTTATATGTTGGATATTAGCCCTCTATCAGATGTAGGATTGGTAAAGATTATTTCCCAATCTGTTGGTTGCTGTTTTGTCCTATTTACAGTGTCCTATGCCTTACAGAATCTTTGCAATTTTATAAGTTCCATTTGTCATTCTTGATCTTAGAGCTTAAGTCATTGGTGTTATGTTCAGGAAGTTTTCCCATGTGCCCGTGTGTTTGAGGCTCTTCACCACTTTCTCCTCTGTAAGTTTCAGTGTATCTGGTTTTATGTGGAGGTCCTTGAACCACTTGGACTTGAGCTTTATACAAGGAGATGAACATGGGCTGATTTGCATTTTTCTACATGCTGACTGCCAGTTGAACCAGTACCATTTGTTAAAAATTCTGTCTTTGTTCCACTGGATGGTTTTAGCTCCTTTATCAAATATCAGGTGACCATAGGTGTGTGGGTTTATTTCTGGGTCTTCAATTCTATTCCATTGTTCTTCCTGCCTGTCTCTGTACCAATACCATGCAGTTTTTATCACTATTGTAATGTAATACATCTTGATGTCAGGGATGGTGATTCCCTGAGAAGTTCTTTTATTGTTGAAAATAGTTTTTGCTAATTTGGGTTATTTGTTATTCCAAATGAATTTGCAAATTGCTTTCTAACTCTATGAAGAATTAATTTGGAAATTTGATGAGGATTGTATTTAATTTGTAGATAGCTTTCAGAAAGATGGCCATTTTGACCATATTAGTCCTGCCAATCTATGAGCATGGGAGATCTTTCCATCTTCTGAGATCTTTTTTTTTTTTTCTTCAGAGACTTGAAGTTCTTGTCATACAGATCTTTCCCTTGCATGGTTAGAGTCACACCAAGGTATGTAATATTATTTGTGACTATTGTAAAGAGTGTCAGTTCCCTAATTTCTTTCTCACCCTGTTTATCCTTTGAGAATAGGAAGGCTACTAATTTGTTAGAGTTAATTTTATATCCACCCACTTTACTGAAGTTGTTTATCAGCTTTAGGATTTCTCTGATAGAACTTTTGGGGTCATTTAAGTATACCATCATATCATCTGCAAATAGTAATATTTTTACTTCTTCCTTTCTAATTTGTATCCCTTTGACCTCCTTTTGTTCTAATTGCTCTAGCTAGAACCTCAAGTACTTTATTGAATAGATAGGGAGAGAGTGGGCTGCTTTGTTTAGCCCTTGATTTTAGCCAGATTGCTTCAAGTTTCTCTCCATTTAGTTTGATGTTGGCTACTGGTTTGCTGTATATTGCTTTTACTATGTTTAGGTATGGGCCTTGAATTCCTGATCTTTCCAAGACTTTTAACATGAAGGGATGCTGAATTTTGTCAAATGCTTTTTCAGCATCTAATGAGATGATCATGTGGTTACTTTCTTAAAGTTTGTTTATGTAGTGGATTACATTGATGGAAGTTCACATATTGAACCATCCCTGTATCCGTAGGTTGAAGCCTTCTTGATTGTGGTGAATGATCATTTTGATGGGTTCTTGGATTTGGTTGGCAAGAATTTTATTGAGTATTTTTGCATCAACGTTCATAAGGGAAATTGGTCTGAAATTTGCTTTCTTTGGTCATTGTGTAGTTTAGTTATAAGTGTAATTGTGGCTTCATAGAACTAATTGGGTAGTGTTCCTTCTGTTTCTATTTGTGGAACAGTTTGAAGAGTATTGGTGTTAGGTCTTCTTTGAAGGTCTGATAGAATTCTCCACTAAACACCTCTAGTCCTGGCCATTTTGTTGTTGTTGTTGCTGTTGTTGTTGTTGTTGTTGTTGGAAGACTCTTAATGACTGCTTCTCTTTCCTTAAGGGTTATGGGACTGTTTAAATGGTTTATCTGATCATGTTTTAACTTTGGCACCTGTTATTTGTCTAGAAAATTGTCCATTTCATCCAGATTTTCCATTTTTTTTTTCGAGTATAGGTTTTTGTAGTAAGATCTGATTTTTTTTGTAAATTTCCATGGTTTCCGTTGTTATATCTTCCTTTTCATTTCTGGTTTTATTAATTTGGATACTGTCTCTTTGCCCTCTGGTTAGTCTCACTGAGGGTTTATATATCCTGTTGATTTTCTCAAAGAATCAGCTCCTGGTTTTACTAATTCTTTGAATAGTTCTTTTAGTTTCTATTTGGTTGACTTCAGCCCCGAGTTTGATTATTTCTTGCCATTTACTCCTCTTGGATGTATTTGCTTATTTTTGTTCTAGAGCTTTCAGCTGATCTGTCAAGCTGCTAATGTAAGTTCTCTCCAGTTTCTTTTTGGAGGCACTTAGAGCTATGAGTTTTCCTCTTAGCACTGCTTTCATTATGTCCCATAAGTTTTGGTATGATGTGTCTTCCTTTTCATTATATTCTAAAAAGTCATTAATTTTTTTCTTATTTCTTTCCTTGACCAAGTTATCATTGAGTAGCGTGTTGTTTGGTTTACATGTATATGTGGGCTTTACATTGATTTTTTTTTTTTTTTTGTATTTAAGACCAGTCTTAATTCATGGTGATCTGATAGGATGCATGGGATTATTTCAATCATCTTGTATCTGTTGATTCCTTTTTTGTGACCAATTACATGGTCAGTTTTAGAGAAGGTACCTTGAGGTGCCAAGAAGAAGGTATATTCTTTGCTTTAGGATGAAATGTTCTTCAAATATCTGTTAAATCCATTTGGTTCATAACATCTGTTAGTTTCACTGTGTCTCTATTTAGTTTGTGTTTCCAAGATCTGCCAATTGATGATAGTGGGCTGTTGAAGTCTCCCACTATTATTGTGTGAAGTGCAATGTGTGCTTTGAACTTTAGTAAAGTTTCTTTTATGAATGTGGATTCCCTTGCATTCAAAGCATAGATGTTCAGAATTGAGAGTTCTTCTTGGTAGATTTTTTTCTTTGATGAGGATGAAGTGTCCTTCCTTATTTTATTTTATTTTATTTTTTGATGACTTTTGATGTCATCAAATACTGATGTCATTTTTTTTTTTGATG
Source organism: Rhynchomys soricoides (assembly GCA_019843965.1). NCBI lineage: Eukaryota > Metazoa > Chordata > Mammalia > Rodentia > Muridae > Rhynchomys > Rhynchomys soricoides. Next base: position 6,414,632 of record JADRCH010000125.1, read on the forward strand.
TCATCTGATACTAGAATGGATACTCCAGCCTATTTCTTGGGGCAATTTGCTTGGAAAATTGTTTTCCAGCCCTCTACTCTGAGGTAGTGTTTGTCTTTAACATGGAGGTGTGTTCCTGGATGCAGCAAAATGCTGGGTCCTGTTTATGGATCCAGTCTGTCAGTCCATGTCTTTTTAATGGGGAACTGAGCCCATTGATGTTAAGAGATATTAAAGAATAGTGATTGTTGCTTTCTGTTATTTTTGATGTTATTTTTATGTTTGTGAGGCTATCTTCTTTTGAGTTTGTTGAAAGATTACTTTCTTGCTTTTTCTAGGGTGTAGTTTCCCTCCTTGAGTTTGCGTTTTCCATCTATTATTCTTTGTAGTGCTAGGTTTGTAGAAATACACTGTGCAAATTTGGATTTGTCACAGAATATTTTGGTTTTACCATCTATGATTATTGAGAGTTTTGCTGGGTATAGCTGCCTGAGTTGGCATTTGTGTTCTCTTAGAGTCTGTATGAGACCTGCCCAAGATCTTCTAGCTTTCGTAGTCTCCGGTGAGAAGTCAGGTGTAATTCTGATAGGTCTGCCTTTATATGTTTCTTGATTTTTTCCTTTACTGCTTTTAATATTCTTTGTTTGCTGCATTTGGTGTTTTGATTATTATGCGACAGGAGGAATTTCTTTTCTGGTCCAGTCTGTTTGGGGTTCTGTAAGCTTCTTGTATGTTCATGGGCATCTCTTTCTTTAGGTTAGGGAAGTTTTCTTCTATACTTTTGTTGAAGATATTTACTGGCCTTTTAAGTTGGAAATCTTTGCTCTCTTCTATATCTATTATCCTTAGGTTGTGTCTACTCACTCGTCCTGGATTTCCTGGATTTTGGGTTAGGAGTATTTTGCATTTTGCATTTTCTTTGACAGTTGTGTCAATGTTTTCTATGGTATCTTCTGCGGCTGAGATTATCTCTTCTATCTTTTGTATTCTGTTGGTGATGCTTGCATCTATGATTCCTCATCTCTTTCCTAGGTTTTCTAACTCCAGGGTTGTCTCCCTTTGTGATTTCGTTATTGTTTCTATTTCCATTTTTAGATTCTAGATGGTTTTGTTCATTTTTCACCTGTTTGATTGTGTTTTCCTGTAATTCTTTAAGGGTTTTTGTGTTTTCTCTTTAAGGGCTTCTACCTGCTTACCTGTATTCTCTTGCATTTCTTTAAGAAGTTATTTATGTCCTCCTTAAAGTCCTCTATCATCATCATGAGAAGTGATTTTAGATCTGAATCTTGCTTTTCTGGTGTGATGTTGTATCCAGGACTTGCTATGGTGAGAGAATTGGGTTCTGATGATGTTAAGTAACCTTGGTTTCTGTTGCTTATGTTCTTATACTTGGCTCCTGCCATCAAGTTATCTCTAGTGCTACCTGCCGTTGCTATATCTGATTGGAGCCTGTCCTTCCTGTGATCCTAGTTGTGTGTCAGAACTCCTTAGAGAAAGTCCAGCTGTCTCTGTTCCTGTGATTCTGGGATCCTGTTATCCTGAAATCCTGAGTATGTCAGAGATCCTGGGAGTCAAGCTGCCTCTGGGACCCTGAGATCCTGGTGTCTTGGGATCCTGTGAACCTGGGGGTGTTAGAGCGCCTGGGAGTGGAGCTTCCTCTGGGTGTTGTAGGACTGGCTGCAGAGTTTGCAATCAAGGTCTGCTCAGGGCACTGGCACAGACTGCAAGGAACCCATGCTACTGGTTAGGCAGAGTTCCTGTGTGCCTGGGTCCTACTGGTCCTAGTTACTTCTGATGTTGGGGCTGATGTTGTGTCTTCCTATTCACTGAGTTCTAATGATGTGCTTCCTACTGCAAAGCTCACCAAGGAACTTGGAAAACAACTAAAAATCTAAGCCCCAACCACAGATACTTCTTATTCTGAAGTGTGGGAGAGCCAGAGCTACAGCTTATTATCTTTACCTGAAAGCATCATGAACACCGAAACAAACATGTTCTGTGAGTACATGGAGACAGTGGGGTCAGCTCTACATGTATTGGGAGAGTAGGACTCCACTCAGATAATCTGTATAGCACTACTGACAAGACAAGTGGGCAGACTGATTTATTTACTCTAAGTGCTGTTGGTAATATAATGACTATGTCAGATTCCCTTGACACATCCTCTGCCATATGTGTCAGAAAGCAAAAACCTAAGAGGATGTTATCTATTGGTTTCAAATACCTCAGCACCTCTTAATGCTGTTTCTATTTTTTGTGGCAATTAGAAGGAGGGTGTCTCCCATGGGCTCAGTAACCACTGGGATACTTGGTCTCAAGTTGGTGACTTTGTTTAGGTATATTTAAGAGTTGTGACTTTCCTGAGGCAAGTGTGACACTGGAATTTGAGATATCACAGCAACATACCATTTCCATTGTTCACTCTTATCCTTCTAGAAGCAAAGGTCCAAATAAACTCTTCCTTCTGTACATTGCCTTAGACATGGAGTTTTATTCCAGCAACCAAAAAATAGCTAAGATGCTTTTGTTTCAATATATCCTTTGGTGTCTACCAACTGAAATGAACTAGCTAGGTGCCAAAATGTACACACCTTGAAGTTTAGAGAGAAAGAGAGAGCCATAAACATGGACCAGAAAGGTATTATAATATGTATTTATTATAAGGCCTCATGTAAATCATAAGAGAGAAGTAAGAAAATATCAAGGATGAATTAATTCTAGTTCTCGTGTAGAGGATTTCTCTGAGGAGAAAAATATTTCATCTTGAACTTAACCTACATAAAGATTTGAGGCTTTTAAGGCTCAGATTGATTTAGTCAACAAATAAGGCAATTGTATTGGATTAATAACAACAAAGAATAAGTATTACATGAATAAGCCTTTGCTGTATTAAAAATAAAGTTCATTATGAGTGCACTATGGCAGAAACCCAGACACAGATGTTTGTGCCCTCTCACAATGTCAGCATTTACTGAATAACATTAAGTTCATGAAGTACAGTGGTTTCATTGGCAGTTATTTGCCAAATATCCCCATTTTCCTTGACAGCCTTCACTGAGACAAACATGGGTTCTTTTCTTCCAATCTTAGTTACTAATATTAATTCTAGATCACACAGTACACACCACATAGTAAATATATCTACATATACTTTTATAGGTAGATTACAGAATAACTGTAAAGGGTTAAGAGTCAGTATAGTTAATGAGTTTTAAGGAGGCCCTAGGGGCAGGGAAGCTGATCTAGATGCAACCAGGGTCCTGGCAAGGATTATATCTGGTAACTGACTCCTGACTCTGCTGGAGGTCTGCTAGAGATGCAAGTCTATGCTCTGAGTTGGACAGTAGAAATGAGACATGGCACAGATGACTCAGGCAGAGGATGGTCCAGATGGACAAATACATAGACAGATGGATGTAGGTTCAGATGCATGAACAAGTAGACAGAGAGATGACAATTCAAGTAGGTCATGTCAGCAGTGGGGTCTGAGCAGAGCTGAAGCTCCTGGGAGTATTGCAAGTTCTTTGTTGGTTCCTCAACAGAGGAATAATAATTATTATATATTATATGGGATATTATATAGTGATGACAGGTCAGTAGGGCCATTGTCATGCATTTCTAGGTGTCCACCTCTTTACAGGGTTCAGATGAAAGTGCTGTGCCCTTTCCTCAATCTTGAGAATCCAATAATTCTCAGGTCCAGTCTTCCTGATATGATGCTAATAAGCCCATGCATCCCTATAGTACCACCATGCTTTGATAACTTTACAGAGTGGCACCATTTGTACTTTGAGAAATAAGTCATGGATTTTCTCATACTTCATGGGTAATGTTAGATAGATGGTGGTGTCTGCATGTCCACTAAGGAGCAAATGCAAATCTGCCCTCAGAGTACACTTAAATACTATTTTTAAAATGGAGTCTGAAAGACAAAACAGTATTAGAATCCTCTGCCTTATACATCATGCAGCAATATAGAATAGGAATAGCCTGATCGACTTCTGTGTTGAATATGTATAGACATGTGTTCTTGTCATTAGTCCTTAAGTAATTTATGATACATAACACTTAGCTGTATAATATGCAACCAGTTTAAACAACAAATCACCACATGGTGACTATGAACACAGCATTTGCATCATGTTAGACAAAATAACTGATCCAGAGAGGATTTAAAAAATATGGGGAAATACACATGGATTACACACAAATATTAGGTTACCTTTTATAAAGTCTTCAAAGTGTTCAAAGCTTGTTATCTACAAGTGTCTTGGAACCAGTTACCTTAACAACTGTCAAATGTATACACAAAAATCACATGCTAAATTAATTTTATGGTTTTTTTTTAACTTGAACCAAGGACAAGAAGGACATGATAGTTTTTAAAACACATTTCTAAGACTAACACATTTTCAGCAATACTTCTTCTGCAATAAGTATTTTTTAAAAATAAAAGAAATTCAATTTTCAAAAACCAAAATCCTAAGGCTAAAGTATGTCATCCCTAAATAGGGGAGTAGAAGAGTGGCAGGAACAACTCACAGATGGCTGATGCTAACTAAGCCTTTTGGTATGGAGAAAAGCAAGCCCACACAGGAGATGCTCCATGCACCCAAGCACTATGGGCAGATTTGTGATCAGTATGGTTCCGACCAGTAGGAGCTTCCAGAACCATTGCTATTGAATTAGTGGCTGAATAGTATGGGCACCAGTACCACAAAGTAATACCAAACCTCTGTTCATCTTGGGTCCTCCAAGGTTGAGGTTGTGCTTTGCTGGGAACCCAAGCAAGCCAAGACTTATCACAAACTTTATCCAGTGCTGAAAGTCAATGCCTGAGTCCTCTCCCCACCCAGAAGGTGAATTGATATTGAATTGAATCTTCCTTGTGCTGTTACAAAATAAGCCCTTAAAAAACAATGAGCAAATGGAAAATAGAGTGTCTTTTATTGATTGTGATGTTTCCACTTAACTCGATTCCGGCAGGGGAGCTTCTGAGGTGGCACATGTGCACAGAGCAAGGGTATGGCCACGGTCGATAATTCTGAGGAAATGGACAGCCCTGTCTGCCTAATGGATCTCTCCAATTTCCTCCATTGGAATCCAGCTTGGGATTAGTCACCAGACAAATTTTTCAACAGTTCCTCTGGACGATGTTTGCCTTCAAAGCAATTTGGTAAATGTCAGTTGAGCATCTGGCTTACATCCACAAGATACAAGTCTTTTTTGAGTCACATTCTACATTTCACCAAAGTGTTTGGCTCCTTTTCTTGTGGTCATCTTTGGTTCTCTATAGTTATTTTCTCAGGACTGGACTAGGGAAGTACATACTCCCATGAAGCACATGTGTATGTGTATCTGTCTCTATGTGTGTATTCCATGAAACAGTCTATCAAAAAAAAGCTTCAGTAATTCCTTAAATCTCCTTCTTTTTCTCTCCAGATGTTTTCAATACCATTCCCAATGAATGTTTCTTATTGGAAGAATTTTAGATATGTAGATACGTTGAAAAGACAATGCAGTGAACTTCTCCAATCCCCATACTCAGCTATGTCCCCACCCCCAGTATTACTCTATTACTTTGGTATATCAGCCAAAGCCAGGGAAACCCCACTTGCTCAATTCCTAGACCAGCTGTGTTTCTCTTACATCCTGCCCCTGCTCCATGACTCAGTCTACAGAATTGCTCTATCTAGTCCTCAAGGGTCCTGGTTTTCTCCGATCTGTTTAAAAGTCTGTTTTTAATAGCCTTGCCATTGTTGGGGACCACTGGGTAGGTATTTTGTAGACTTGTCTCATGATTCAGGTTAGTTTTTCTATATTTGGCTTGGGTTGTGGATTTAGCAATGAATATTTAGAGGTGAAGTTTCTTCTCAGCTGCATCTACATGTGTGTCACCATAGCTTCTCACTGATAGTGGCAGATTTGATCATGTGAGCAGGTGCTATCTAGCAGTGGTACAAGAAGATAGGTAAAGCCCATGTGAATCATAGAAAGGTACCTGTGGGAGCGAGCAACCCAGATAAGGGAAAGCAGTAATTGGATGGCCTTAGATTCATCCAAGGATTTTATAAGCTCAGTCCAGCAGCCATAGAAAACTAGGACAACATAAGAAATATTCACGCCTTTGGAGAACTCTTCCTTGTCCTGTGAGAGGGGAAAGTTCCTAAGCTACATGCTTACTAGACTGTCCCTGCTCTGTGACCAGTACTCTATATTTTTTGTTCTCATGTTAAATAAATCCAATAACTCATGTCCCACCCAGTTCTTCATCTGAGATTTAAAAAAAAATAATAATAACTGGATATGACACCAGGGAACAACATGGAGCCCTGCCTCCTGAAACACCAGGTTTCTTCTCTATGAATTTTTTGTTGTTGTTAACGCAGCTAACCCAGAGACTGCCATGTCATGGGCAAGAAAGCTTGATAAATCCTATGTGACTTGAGGTAGGAAATTTTAAAGTGCTGTAACTATGTTAGTGTTCATAGAAGTGGAAGGAAGTTGAGACATTGGAAAGGAGAAAGAGTCAGAGTATTCACTAGCAATGACTGTTTCTGAAGCTCTTTTGAAATCAGATGCTCATCCATAAGGGCCACTGATCAGCACCAGTCTTCCGGGATGTGACCATGGAACCATTTGTTCTTTACAAGCAGCACAGCAAGCTGACACTCACTTCTAAACTCTTCAGATATCTTAAGTTGAAATTAGCAATTGCCAACTGAAAATTGACTTTGTACTTCAGAAGTGGTGAGAATATGGTTCTGTGTAGCAAATTCCGTTAAAGCTTGGGAAGGAAAACAAACAAGAAGGAACAGATTTATCTTTTTATAAATTTTAGGGATGTGGCCTCTAGTGCATAAAAATGTTTCTGCAGCAGAGGTCTTCACTGTATACCAGAGGCTTGCTTTGCAAACTATGATGCTCTAATACCATGTGGAAGACATGCAGAGTCTCCATCTCATTTCAGCTTCATCTACCTCTCACTTCTCCTCCTTCTTTTCCTCCTCTTCTCTATCCCTTTCTTTCCTGCCACCTCTGTGCATTTATTATATGTATTATGTATACACATGTGTGTTATCTTGTGTGTAAGTGCAGGCATTCACATGCCATGACAAGCCTGTTGCAACCTTGGGTGTAAGCACTCATTTTCAACAGCAAGGGTCCCTTGTTGTTCACCATTGTATATGCTAGCCTCGCTGGCCTGTGAGCTTCCAAGATTCTTCTGTTTTGTCTGCAATCTTACACTAGGAACACTGCAATTACATACATGTACCACTGTGTCCAGCTTTAAATGATTTTTGGAATCAAACCCAGGTTCTCATGTTTGCATGGCAAGAGCGTCACCCATAGAGACATCTCCCCAGCCCAGAAGGTGCATTTTAAATATGAGATCCCCAAGTGGGCATACACCATTAGAGATTGATAAACAGCCTTGGAGATTACCTATGAAGCCTCAGAAAAACACTCAGCTCATGAAAAATACATGTTTGGGGACTTCAGGCCCTCTGCCTTCATGCAAATGTTAATATATGTTTGAAAACACACTTTGCCAAAGGAGTTTGTCATATTATTCTGAATTAAACCTATCAATTTTATATTTCAAGTGGCAAAATTGTTCTATTGGACAAACCTCTAACTTAAGGAACCAACGTACATACGTGTACCATTAAACACAACCTTTCCTAGAGAAAATAAATTAGGAAAGAGCCTCATAATGAAGGAGAGACATAAACCCACATCTGCTTATTGTGAATTCATCTCACTGGGTCCTATTGTTATGTGCAAACACAGCAAAACAGAGTTTTGCTTTTCATCATTAACAGAGGGATTCTTCGCAACATGCCCTAGCTCTGCTCCGACCATAGCTACTTTGTTTCTGGTTGTGTGTTCCCAGTAAAATATTTGCAGAATTGTAAGCAGCTTTTCTTACTGATTTCTAAAATTGGGTGGAATAATTTTAATGGAAGAAGATCCTGTCCCAGAGGGAGTTGTAGACCCTGTTATGAGCTGATACGGATACTGGTTCTCAGAGTGTAGCAGGAGGAAGGAATTGGCAGCAATTCTGCGTGAGTCATCTTCAGAAAATGGGATGAAGCACAGAGAAAAGAACTGATAGAAGCCAAATTGACAGCTGCTAATGGGAAATGGGAAAGAAGGAAACCTTTGGAACCCTACAAAGAAGAATTAAGTCTGGCTTGGTCTAGCAACAGCTGTGTGACATGGGTCAAGGTGCTCAACTTCTCTGAAGCTGCAGTTTCCTTATCTGTAAAATAAGATAATGATAGGAAATCCTTCAAAGGGGTGTCACAGAGTTCACATCATGATGCACAATGCCCAACCATTATCCTTTAGTATCAACACTTACTACCATCATATACAAATGCACATGGTTGCTTTCACAACACCGGTCACATCTGTTCAACAAATGATGAGTATTCCTGCTGTGATTTGGGAATCGTTATGTGAAATTTAAGATTTAAAATCTCAGAAAAAGAGAACAAACTGAGGAAAATGAACTGAACAATGGAGTTCTTCTAGCCTATGCTGGTCTTACTGGACCCATCTCTACTCTCACAAACTTTCAACTGTGACTCGTAATTCCTCCTCACTGGAGAGAGGAAGGTATCCTCATCCTGGAAGCTGACATGATTGGTAAGGTCACTTTGGATTGGGAGAGGCATCTAGTCCTGGGGATGAGACTCAATGCTTTTCTAAGACTCATAACAAAGGTCACCCCAGAGACAACTTTTCTTAATTGATGATGTTCCCAGTCACCAGAGAAGCCAAATGGAGCTCCGTGTGAATGCCCCTCTGACATCCTGAGTCTTGACAGCTACAATTCTTCCTCTTTCAATTTCAATTCTTATTGATTTTCAAGATTCTCATTTCAGAGATGTATGCCTTCATTGTACTACAGTGTTTAGCCATTTATCTGTGCTTGCTTTTATATGCTAGATTGATCTTTTCCTACTGAAGCTGCAGGGGGAAAGTACAAGTTGCTACTCAGGAGCCATCATCCACAACTTATTAAGTGGAGATATTTTACCATCTAAGCTGAGGAAAAGACTCCAAACCAGCAGGGGCTTGGGTTTAGTAAGGAAGCAATAGAATCCAGCTAGGAGCTAATTTTTAAGGGAAAAAAATTATAACTTAGGAAAGTCTGTTTCAGGGAAGAGCTGGGTGACAGAGGCACCACTATTGTATCCTATTCCAAAGACCACTGTTCTCTCTGGGAAGTCACAAGAGCATCGCATTCTCTGATTCAAAGTTTCTGTGTGTCTAGTCATAGGCAGAAATGATGGTCATATTTTTTCCTTATCTATGACATAAACAGCTACAAGAAATTTTAAGAGGTGTGGAGAAGGCAAATGAAATAAACCTGGATGAGAATAAATTTATTAGCTAGTTTTGTAAGAAAGAAATTCTAGAGTAAATGTTGCAGTTTTACTTTAAGTGAATTAAAGGACTCGTGATGCATAAATAAAAAACAGTGTTTGGAATTTGGAGGGTTCATAATGTATTTCCATCCTTACAGAAACACAATGGCTTATGGAAAGCAGACATTTAAATATTCTCCTATTGTCACTTCTCCGGATGTGAGGATCAAGTTAGTGTATCTTTTTATTGCATTGTGTTATGGAAGTTTGATTTTAAAAATTGCTATCTGGGTTGCTGACTCAGGTTTAAAAAATGTTAAATAAATTTGGGCTTGAGATTTGGACAGGATTCCTAAAATGGCCCTGTCCTAGGCCATTTCTATGGCTATAACAGATATCACAACACAAAATAACACAGTGAGAAAAAGGGTTTATTTTGTTTACACTTCCATCATTTCAGGGAATTCAAGGCAGAAGGAACTCTAGCAGTAGACCATAGCACATTCTCAGTCAAGACCAAAGAGGGAATGAACATATCCTTGTTTGATTGTGCTCAGCTAGCTTTTTCTTGTTTTAAACCCTTCAGGATACACTTTACAAGAGATGGTGCCACCAACTATATCCTGGTTCTACCTACAGTCCTCCAGAGACATACTCACAGGCCAGCTTGATCTAGATAATTACTTATTAAGTCTCTCTTCTCATATAATTGTAGGTTGTGCTACATTGCTAGCTGTGATAAATTAGCACTGGCCTTAGATATACCTCTAGGGCTAGAAAGATGGCTCAGTAGTTAAAAGTATTTGTTGATCTTCCAAAGGACTTGGGTTTGGTTCTCAGCACCCACATGTCAGATCAGAACCATCTGTAACTATAGTTCCAGAGGGAATCCAACACCCTTGTCTGATCTCTGTCGGTACTACAATGATGGGTATACAGATAAATACAGACACAGACACAGACACACACACACACACACATACACACATTCACATAAAATAAATGTTTTCAAACACTTAAAAACATTACTATTAAACATTTATTAGTTTATACCACATATTTATTAAAGTTGGATGCTCAATAATGATACTCAATAAAATTAAAATATCAATCAAATGAAAAAGCTTGAAGGTGCCCTATGCCCTGTAGTGTCAATTATTTAGCTAAGATTTATTTTTTTATGTAAAAAATTAGCAAGCACATTCCTCTTACTAATATACAACAGACATGCTTGACTTTAATAAATGGCAAAATGTAAACAAAAGAAATATGTTTAGTTATGACTTGTTATTAGTAAATGATTTGTACACATTCTGTGGTAGTTTGAACGTAAACTCTCCTAGGCTTATATGTTTAAACACCTGACCTCCTGGTGGTGGAGCTGTTTGGAAAGCTTGTTGAAGTTTTCAGAGGTGTGGCTTTGCTGGAGGAGTGAGTTTCTGAGAGCTGACCTTGCGGTCTTGCATCCTGACTTCATCATGTAGGTGCAACACAGCCAGCCTCCTAACCCTGCCACCATGCCCTCCCTGCCGTGATGGGCTGTATGCTCTCAAACTGTGAGACAAAATAAACTTTTTCATCTTTATATTTCTTTTGTCAAGTGTTTTATCACAGAAACAGGAAAAAAATAAATACACCTACTATATACCATATAGATAAGCTAAATATCTATCACATGTGTGCTGCTGGATCTTTGCTAGGGCTGGAAAGCTCTCCTTCCTACGAACATGAGAACACTCCTTCTAAGAACAGCCATCTGAAAAGTTCTCTGAGAAAATGATCTGCAAGTGGAGAAAGTGTAAGAATCCCTAGCCTCAGACACCTCCTCAAAGACCCAAAGAGAGCAGAAAAGATACAAATGGAGCCTCCAGTGGAACGAGAGAGGAGAGCGGTTGACAAGAGGCATGGGCAGGAAAGGGTAAGGAAGCAATCGCCTCAAGCCTTTGTCACTGTGGTTGTTAGTGAGGCTGGTGTGAACACTACATTCTGCTCAGTATGCCATGAGCCTGAGTGTACAACTCTGAGCCACCTCCTTGAGCCAATGTACAAAGAAATAAACCTCATCCCTCTGTAGTCAGTAAAGGGCCGCACTGTGTTTGTCCAGAACTCAGGGTGAGTGTGGTAGTTGAGGTAGGAGATAGTTAACATGTTTTTATCATCTTGGGTTCATTTGTAGCTATTGTTAGCCTTGGGCTATAAATGAATAAAAAGCCATCTTGTTTTGTTGCTGTCATCTTACCTTTTGGTTTTAAGGCTAGGTTAAGGTCTTAGAATGTTTCTTCTTCCTCTCCCTCCTCTTCTTTATCAACATCATCATCATCATCATCATCAGTATTTCTTTTTAACTTTTTAATCTTAGTTATTCTTAATAACTAAGTACTTTGACTTAGTTATTGAATGTCAGCATCTTAAAGTTGTAGCCATTCTCTGAGACTGCCTCCTCTCCCATTGTCAATATGGGTCTTGTTTGTTTGTTTGCTTTTAACCTTTACTATTGATTTACCTAAAAATGCTCCCTGAGATCTCCACAGTATGGAAGGACTGTCCATCCCACTGTTTAATAGAAACTAAAAATTAACTGAGCTATTTGAGAGCCACTAGTAACACAAATGATCTGTTACTTATCTAAAGTTTAAATTAAGCAGTTCTATTTGAGAGACGATTTTACTAAAAGCTATTCATTATTTATTGGAAGTTCTAATAGCTCCAGGAATCTTGCCTTTCCTGGGCACCCTTGAAATTTGCACAACCCTGTACACATGCTGCTGTGTTTATGGTATTTCCCCATGGAATGCAGAAGCCCATCTCTCATCCATTAAGAAATGCCATCTTCAAATATCACTGTTTGTACCAATATTCTTGGAGTCTCAGACAAGCTATGTCATTTGTAGTACTTTCTACTAATAAGAGAACACTCCTGTTAAGAACAGCTGTCACAAGGAAAAAGATGCTTACTACTCACACCAACACAAATCAGGATGTATGGGTCAGTTCCTTCGACCCTTGTGGCATGATGATTTCATTCAACAGTTATCTACCTATATATGCTATTTTGTGTTGCTGCACACAGACAAGTTTGTACCTGAAAATGTGCTCGGGTGACTTTGTTTCAGGGGTGCTAGAGGTATGACCCAGCGGTTAAGAGTACTTGCTGTCCTTGCAAAGGATCTGGGTTCAATTCGCAGTACTCATGTCAGGTGACTCACAACCACCTATAACTCCAGTTCCAGGTGATCTGAATCCCTCTTCTGGTCTCTGCTGACACTTACATATCCCCCCCCTCCCAATACATGAACACACAAAATAGTTAAAGGAATATTTTTTTAAAAGAGAATATGTTCCTGGGGTAGTGAATATTCGTGTAATCCCAGCCTCTTCCCCATGCTCTCTACTCTTTTCAGGATTTGGAAATGCTATGATATATTAAGTTTCTTAGCTTCTTTCATTTGGAAGCATTTCATAATCCGTGCATGCACACAGAGAGGGCATCCCGAAGCCAGTTCCCTACAGTGTTAAGCTTGAAGAGACTGGCTCACTGGTATGCAATTTTCTGACCTTCTGCATTGCTCCTGCGGCTTCCCACTGGGACAGCAGCATTTAGATTCACTTTGTAGAAGATCCTAACAGGGTATGTGGGGAACAGACCTGCTAATGGGATGAAATTTGAGAAGTTTCCAGATATTCTTTCCACAGCACTGAGCTATAAGCAGCTTAAATGACCCACTTTTACAAATAACTCTGGAACCTTGCTCTTGGAGTCAAGTGCAGAAAGCAGAGTAGTGCTTTCCCAATGAGCATTAATGCCCACATAGCAAGGGAAAGTTGTCAGGAAGAGAAAGGAAACAGATTCAGAAGCAGCAGTTCAAATGAAAGATTCAAAGAAGCACTTCTTGAGTTTGGTAAAATAAAATGGTCCCAAAATGTGGCATCATGGAGCTTGAAAAAATCTGGAAACTGTATCAAATCCATTTTTTAGGAATGGCTGGACATTGTCTATTCCAGAGTGGGAGAGTGCAACTGTTTGGCGGAAAAACAAAAGACAATACTCACTAAGTAAAACACTTGATGATTTTCAAGTCTTTCCTCTGACTTTAAAAATAACATTTAGAAGGGAATCATGCACCTCCTATTTCAGATAAAGAGGTGTGTTTTGAAAATTCTTATTTCCATTTCTGTAGACTGAATAAATGAGAAACATCCAGTTTCCAAGCAGGAAGCTCATTCCTCGTATTTAGTGTTCCAGGCATTATCACTGACATGGGGAGTGAGAACAGACAGGCTCCACCTCATAGTACTCAGCATCCTTCCTCTCTGTAGACAACTGAACAAGTAGAGCCCAGTTCTACCAACTGCAAGAGCTATTTGTATCCCTAGAAACAGTAGAAACAGCAACGTGAGAAAGAGTCAGCCTCTCCAGTGCAGACCAGGCCTTGCGTTCCTAGAGGCCAGCTTGAAAGAGAGACAGAAACAGGAAAGAAGTCAGGGAGAAAGGCGGTGAGAGGAAAGCCAGAAGAGTGGGAACAGAGAGCACTCAAACAAAGCCTACCAACAGACAAAGCACAGATGGGGACAACTGCCCATCCCCTTGCTCTTAGGTTCACCATACAGAGCCAAGACCCTGCTGTGGCCCCGTTGTTAAGTTGTTAAGGTGCAGGTGATGCAGGACAGTTCTGCCCAGAGTCTCCACCTTTCCTGCCAGCTTCGAGCACTCCAATTATTGCTCTCTAGGATCACAGACTTCCTTCTTCAAATAGAGAAGAAACCACTCCTCCCCAAATCACAAAGATGAAATTCTCCTTTGGATCAACTCAGTTATTCCTAACCCTCCAACACAGCTTGCAGTACCTATTAGGCCTCGTCCAATTTGTTACTGAACTGAGATTAAACTGAAGTCAACCACTCCTAATTTACCACCTTAGGTAAATAAATCAGACCCTATTTGAGAAACATTGAGTTTTATATTTGCCATGACAAAAATAGTGACCTCTTCTACAAAGCTGAATGTGCACATTGAGTTTTCCTTAAGGGACAACAATGTAACAACCATTAGAGTCCAAGGAGACAGGGCAGAGGAAAGCACTAGAAACCCCTCTGAGGCTAATGATTCACATTCTATTCTTTCCCATGAAGTGTTTCCATGTTAATTCAGGATTGTGTCTTCTTTGTCATGTCTCAATGAGCTCCACTGAGGGAAGTGTATAGCAGGATCAGCCATGTCCATGGGACTCCCTGGATGCTATCCATAGACCTGCTGATGGAGAAGAAGGCTGGGCTCTAAATAAAGAGAGCAGAAATACAATGGCTATACTTGGTTGTCTACCTGACTACATCTGAATCAAGTGAAACACAAACATTGAGGGCACACTTGTGAAGGGTTGTTTACTTAACTTGAGGTAGGAAGATCTACTTCTAATCTGACTCTATGAGATAGAAAGAAACACCAGCTTTAATCCATATTATTTCAGCTAGGGAAATGCCCATCAAATCTGCTCCTGCCTCTTCTAGAAGCTTCCATAGGACCTGGAAGAAAGAAGCTTCTGTTCTTTGCTTCCTTGCTCTATCCTTGCTAGTATGTCCATCCCTTCACTGTATTTATAGCCTACCTCTTCCGGATTCCTGCATATACCGAATTCAGCCTGGAGGACTGAGCAATAACAGGATTCTTGGTATTTCCATTTATAGCCAGCTATTGTTGGTGCTAGATCACAGCCTGTAAGTCCTTCTGATAATTCCCCTTCATAGACACACACACACACACACACACACACACACACACACACACACTTATCCTATAAGTTCTGTTACTCTAGAGAACGTTGATTGATACAGCATGCAAAATACTCACGGAAGTACCCAGTATGCATTCATAAGAGTCAATGGTTCCTTCTATGATTATTTATTTGTAAAGGACAATGTGATTTACTGAAGGAAAACCACAGGAAATTTTACTATTTTGTTTGATTCTTTGCACATATTAGGGCATTGTCTAGGATCTCTAGTGTCTTCCAGGTAATCAAACAAAATTTTTCTCAAGGAAGAGAAGATGGAGAATAAAGATGAAGTCTAGGAATATGCTCTCATTTGTTTCTTTAAGAATTCTGTTTGTTTGCTTGTTTTTGTTTGAGACAGGGTTTTTCACTAAGTAGCTCAGGCATTGTAGAGTACACATTTGTGTGTTGAGAAACATTTGTGAAAACAGACAAATGTGTAATAAAAACAATGCAACCCAATGTTAACTGTAGGTCTGATGACAATGTTGTCTCATTGACTCTAACAAATGAACCTCATGAATGGGAGATGCTAACAACGATACACTTGAGGTGGCCATAGACATGTAGAACTTTCTGCTTAATGTAGAAACACACAAATATAAGCAGCGTTTGGAAGGCAATGGAAGGCAATCCGAAGCCACCAGAAATGGACAAGTGAGGTTAAACTTGATCCTTTCACCTAGCTCCAATGTGGCAGACCACCATCCCAGGACTGGGAGGGAGTAGTTCTTAGTAAAGCTGTCCTGCAGGAGAGGCTGTTGCTGTGTTACT
>JADRCH010000125.1:6435927-6509753 GCA_019843965.1 Rhynchomys soricoides
TCTTCTTCTTCTTCTTCTTCTTCTTCTTCTTCTTCTTCTTCTTCTTCCTCTTCCTCTTCCTCTTCCTCTTCCTCTTCCTCTTCTTCTTCTTCTTCTTCTTCTTCTTCTTCTTCTTCTTCTTCTTCTTCTTCTTCTCAATAGCAATTAATTCTACACCATCAGCTGATTAGGTGACAATTCAATCCTGATGCAAGTTAAGGGCTATCTCTAAAGAACCTTAAATCCACAGGCTAAGAACTCATTTTCAGCAGGCTGTTCCCATTGAAGAAGATAGCCACAAACGAGGATCTTAAGCTTTCAAAAACCTGCTTGACTAACTGCAAATTCGGGAGTTCCCATTACAACTTGTCAAAGCACTTAGAGAACTTAGGATAGTGTTTTACTTGCTACTACTGTCTTAGCATAAAATACATGACTTATGGGTCGCCAAATGTGAGATGAATAAACATGGCAATGTGTGAGGTCAGGTAGAGAGCAGAGCATATATTCAGCCATACGACTCTCCAAGCAAGTCAGTGTGCATTGAACTGGAAACTCTCTAGAGCATACTGGTTAAAAGATACTTAATAGGCTAAGGAGAAGGCTCAGTGGGTAAGAATGCTTACTGCGCAGCCATGAAGACTTAAGTTCTAATCCCTGGCACCCATGGAAAACACCAAATATTCAGGAGTTGCTAGGTACACATGCCTGTAACCCGAGTATTGGGGGAGAGAGACAGGCAGATCTCGGTACTCACTGTGCAGCCTTAGCACTCAAAACAGTGAACTTCTGGTACACAGGGAGACCCTGCTTTCAAGGAGGGTCAAGGCGTGAAGACATAGTGGATACTGTTGTCTTCCTCTGTTTCATGTTTCTTATTAATGCACAATGCACATACCGGCATACCTCTCTCTCTCTCTCTCTCTCTCTCTCTCTCTCTCTCTCTCTCTCTCTCTCTCTCTCTCACACACACACACACACACACACACATACACCCCAAAAGAAAAAAATTTAACTTCCAAAGAGGTCAAGCATGATGGCGGTTTATAGCAGTGTCAATATTTTGGACACTGAGGCAGGAGGATTGTGGTGAATTTGAGGCCAGTCTGAGCAGCAATGGCAAGACTGTTTCTCAAAAAAAAAATATATATATATATAAAGGGGGATTTTCAAGGTTTTGTTGCCTCATTGGCCACTGATGGTAAAACTACATCTAGCTGTCTACTAACTCCCTTTGTGGATCAAATTTCCGGCCCTCTGATCATGTGCTATACAGTCCTCCAAGCGACAGCTTCCTTTACTAAACTTTCCAGGGATCATCAAGTGTAATTTCATTAGCATAAACCCTTGAAAGGGATGAGTAACTGAAGATATTCTTGTAGCCTAGGAAATGCCAGTGTGTTTCAGGAGCTCTGTGGCAGAAACTGGGGTGAAGGCCAAATATAATGTTTTCTGTACCATGTTTCATAGGGACATCAACGATGATGATGATTATTATTTTAGTAATCCACATCAGTATATGTAAAGGGCTTGGATGTCCCTAAAGAATAGCTGTCCTTCACATTCTAAGAGCTGGAGTGAACCTGATGCTTCACTGGAGAACCCAGATGGCTTCTCAGATGGCTTCTGATGAGGGTGCAGCAGACAGACCCCTTTGTTGCTGTCAGCATGTTTTCTGTAACTGTAACTACCTGGTGACAGGGTGAAATCACAGATGGAAGTTTGTTTCTGTGCCTCCAGTTGACAGTCAATTTCGCAAAATAAGTCCCTGCTCCAGAAGTATATCATTTTGATATCTCCTTAATGTCCATTCTCTTCGTCTTGTCAATGTGATTTTTCACTCTTTTGGACATGGGGTATCCCTCAACTGAATTTTCTTTTCCTGAAATCATGGACTTATTTCTACCTGAAATGTTTAGTGGAACAGTTCTGTAAAAACTCTGGAGCCAACTGGAGCTGCTTGTGTGCAGACACATGTGTGCATGCACTCTCACATGCCTACATGTGATTTATCCCTTCTCTGACACAAAGAAGGAACCCCTTCAAAAATTTCATTATCCAGTTTGTTAAATATTCATAATACATCCATTTTTTAAAGAGCAAACATGCACTTAAGAGGATCTGAAAGAAATAACTGGTAGATTCTATTTAAGGGAAATCTAAATGCAGTATCAATCCATCGTTATTTTCTTCTAACTTGAAATGGTCTGCCATAAACAAAAAGGCAATATACTCTCTAATCTGCTTTAGACCTCTTTCACAAATGATTCCTAGAGATGCATAAACTCTAGCTCAGAGACTCAGCAGAGTTCTCCATATAAAGGCTTATGACCTGGGATAGATACCAAGAGTGAGCATTGACTAAATAGAATCAAGTGGGGGCATAGGGATTGGGGGAGAAAATGAATGGGAATCTTGCTTCTTTTACTGACTACATTTAAATCAGATCCCATACCATAATCTCAACCCATCAAAATGTATTTCCTGATCTATGGAGTAAGAAGCTATCTCAGTGGGTCAAACATTTGCTATATCTGAGTTTGAATTCCCCAAACCAATGTAAATCTGGATGCAGTAGCATGCATATGTAATATCAGCACAGGTCCATACACACACCTAGTATGTTTCTGTAAAGTGGGACTAGGGCAGGAGAATCTGTGGAAACTCAAGGGGCAGCTAACCTGCTTTGTATGCAGTTGCAAACCACAAAGAGCCTGCCTCAAAGTGAAAAATGGGGATGGGCAGTAGAAGTCATCTTCTGACCTTCATAGGTACACTGTGGCAATGGCATGCTCTCAAACACATGAATGCACATGGGTACATATACACAAACAACAACAAAAAATAGAAAATTAGAAAACCTAGGAGTTGTTCCTAATGTAGACTCTCACACATACTTCCAAAATGAATGTCTTGTCATAAGTCAGTTTCTTTCTTGTCTTGTGTTTTGGAAAAGAATTCAGGAATGCTCAGAGCCAAAAATGACCAGGAAAATCACTTCATTTTTCTCTCTATCAAATTGTGTTTATATTTGGTAACATCTTCAGAAATGCCCGTAAGAAAATTTATTTAAAAACAACAACAACGACGACAACAACAACAAAAACAAAAAAACCCCCCAAAACCAAAAAAACCAACTTTTTAAATGTTCTTTATAAGTATTTTATACGTATGGGTGCTTTACCTGCATGCATGTCTCTGTGCACTATATGTATAGTTGGTGCCAACATAGAGACCTGAAAAGAGCATTGGATTCCCTGAAATACTGGAGTTACAAAGGATTGTGAGCTGCCATTCAGGTTCTGGGAAAGGAACCTGGATCCTCTACAAGAGTAGCCGTTATTCTTGTTTGCTGAGTCATACACCTTGTTTCTCATTGAAGAGGCACATTTTCTTTTCCCTAGGGTCCTATGCACTGGTCATCTTAGCTATTGAAATAAAATGTGTCCGTCAGGCTCTGCAAGTGAGAAGTCACTCACGTTATGTAAATCAAATACAATGTGTGGCTCTCTGGATCCCATTTCCTCCAGATTGCCACACTCATGAGAAAGGCCCATCAGCAAAAGCAGCCGAGAGAAATGACTGTTTATCCTTCAAGGAATAGCCCTGAAGCACCAGCAAAAAAAAAAAAAAAAAAAGGACTATTTCTCAAAATCTCTTCCCTTTCTCCCAGTTCATAAATCTATCCCACAACGCACACACTATAAAGTACCTCTCGTCATTTTTCTACTAGAAATTCTAATCTGAAGAACATATTGAAGGAGTGGAACAGGAGATGCATACATAGTGCAGACATAGTCATGGATGATACCTGTAGACTCACATGTACACTCACATGTGCACATGTGAGTGTATATCTACATTAATATAATCAGATACATGAGTGTGCACATAGATACACCCAGTCTTCCAGTTCTACATCATAAAAATTTATCAAAATATAATCCACACAGCTCTTCTTAGAAATTGTATAGCGGGAAACTGAGCCAACCCAGATAACTGCACCTTTGTAGGGCTGATGATATTAAAAACAAATAAGTAAACCCCCCCTGCTTCATTGTCAGGTTTGTGTCCTCACTATTTACTGCTCCCTGGCTTCCTCCTGCAGAATCTGAGCTGCCTCACCACACCAGATTTCTCTGTCCATTTCTCTGTGTTCTTGCTGAATTCCACCTTAACTCACCTTTCAAAGCTGCACCATTATGAGGACATCAAAGTCATTATGTAATTTCACAAGAAGTTCTCCTGTGTCAGAGGAAAGTGGAGCTGACAATTTTCTGGGCCGTAAGGGCTATGGTCCAAATTACTGAAATCAGAGTCATCTAATATCAAACAGAGTGTGTCATTTTTCTAAAGCCAGGGGCAACTCTGGGGCTAATTTTCCTTTCTGTGTATACTAATAAAGTTCACAAGCAGGACTGAGCACATAGGTGGGTGTCTATATATATTTACATCCTGGTACAAACCCATGGAATTCTTAGACATTTTCTAAAGAGGTGAATACTCTAGGGTCCTAATGGCTCAGACTTTGACCTGAGTTGCCATGTGTCACAGGAAGCACCTAGAATGGCATCCACTGCAGATCTTGTTTGGTAAAAGTTTCAAGTGAACTAAAGTTTTAAAGTCTTTTGTTGATTCTTCGTTAACATTCCCAATGGGTTTCCATATCTAGGTAGCAAGGAACTTCAGAAGAGTGTGATACAGAATGAAAGAGAGTTTGTGAGAGCCTTACATTAGAAATTCATTTGAATGCCAGGCAGTGGTGGCACACGCCTTTAAGCCCAGCACTCGGGAGGCGGAGGCAGGCAGATTTCTGAGTTCAAGGCCAGCCTGGTCTACAGAGTAAGTTCCAGGACAGCCTGGGCAACACAGAGAAACCCTGTCTCAGAAAACAAAAAAAAAAAAAATTCATTTGAACATATGCCAGACCTCAGAGCACACATGGAATAGCTCTCCAAATCTCAATTTAAGAGATCTGGGAGGAAGACCTAGTAGATCCATGAATGATCTCCTGAGCTCTCAGCCAGTCACAGAGGAAGCACTTCCCATGCGTCCAACTTCTCCATGCAACCCCTAATTATTGTTGTAGCACTGGCCAGGCCAATCACCTACTTAGCTCATGGAATAGTCACAGAAAGTTATAAAGAATTTTCCTTAATTCAATTTTAGCCTCTTCCAAACCTCTGTATAAGTTCTCCAGAGCAGCGATCCTAAAATCAAACATTTACAACTCACCAGGTGAGTAGCTCTGAAGCCTGTGCTTCTCTGAAGAGTGTATTTCAAACAAGTCCCTTATGGTTGTTACTTATGCTTAGGCCACACTTGGAGGACGAAGGTGCTAGTTAACTGGGTAGGTTTCATGAGGGGAGAAGCAGGATTGCTAGTGTTTCCCTAGACAGAGTAAGTGACATATCATAGTGATAGGATAAAGGAAGAAAGTCAGGAGGAAGGGAGTTGGGTTTTCTTCTGAAATCTCCAACACTCTTGCCTGCTACACTGGCAAGAGAACTCTTGACCCAATGTCAAGATCCAATGAAAAGGTGACGGTTAATTAGAAAAAATTACCAGGGAATTTGAAGAATAACAGTTATTGTTTATTGAGACAAGGAGAATCTCAAGCAGAGGAATGACTGACAGGGGAAGAGAAAGAAAGGAAGTCCAATTCAGAAGCTATCTAGATTTGTCTAAACCCGGAGGACAAATGCATATCCCCTGTGAATTCATTCAGGAGTTTAGCAAACAGCCTCTTTACAGAATGAAGGAAATCATGTCGCAAATTCCCTAGATTCTTCAGCAAACACTCAAAATGAAGGTACTAGTTGAAATCTATGATTTTTTTGGCTACAAGTGAACATAGTGTGCTGCTTTCCATTTTTGACCTTAATAGTATTAAACCAACAAGTTTAAGGAAATGTCATTTAGATGGGGTTTGGCTTCACCTTAGTTTAACTGTAATTGCATCATCGGAATGAAGAGCCCATTATTATCTGATTATTATAACACCCAACTTCTGGCAACAAACCCCTCACACATCTGTCCTGTCCTCTTCATGCCTTTCTCCAGGAGAACCAGTTTGCTAGATTGACTGATATCAGATAAAAGCATGGAAAGGCAAAAACATTGCCACGTGAACGTATCAGCCACATGTGGGTTTTCTTCATGTGTGGAGTTCTCTATAACACATGCACAACAGTCCGTGTTTATTTAAAGAACAGAAACAACAAATACGTTCGTGTACATATATGTGTACAAACATACAGATTTATTATGAGGAATCTGCATACATCTCTATTGAGGTTAAGCTATTCTAGGACATGCCATCTGCAAGGCAAAGACCAAGGAAAGCCAATGATGTCATTGAGTTCAGATTTAAAGAATGGAGAAGCAAGGGAGCTAATGGTGTAAATCTCAGTTCATTGATAAGATCAGACAAGATATACCAGTTTAAGTAATGAAGCAGGAAAAAGAAAATAGGAAAAGGAGGGCACAGGGGCTGAGTCCTTTTTCTTCTATCTTTTGCTTCAATAAAGCTATGCCAGACTGAATATGTTCATCCTTATTGGGGGTGTGGAGCACATTTTAACGTTACCCAGTAGTCCAATAGTCCAAAGGTTGACCTCATCAGGATCCTTTTATTTTTAAGAATTCTTATTACATACTTTCAAGAATTCTTTCTTTCCTCTACGTGAGTTGCAGGGACCAAACTTGAGTCATTGAGCTTGGTAGAAAATGACTTCACCTCCTGAGTTATCTCAGGCTCTCATCTGGAAACTTCTTTGCAGACACATACTGCTTAATCTGGGCACTCTGTATAGCCCAACATATGTGAGACACAATAACCGAGGTGTCTCCTGTCGTCATTTTTAACTTTACCTGAGGTTTTGTTTGGGGGAATTTTTGTTCAGTTGGTTTGTCTTTGTCTCTAACTCTCTCCAAATGAATTTTTATCTTATTACCAGTGGAATAGTAGGAGACTCATCTACTGATTACACAGCACAGGTTGCCAAAGCCAAATAAGCTGATCACAAAAAAGACCAGAGTGATGTACCCTGAGGATTTCCTGCAGGTCTCCTTTAACCAAAGCAAACACAGGTACAGTAGCAAACTACCTATCTATATATTTGCACATCTGCCTGCCCTTCGGCCTGTGGGACAGGGAGTCTATTTCCTGAATCCCAGTTTTACCCTTGTAGAATCTCAGCAAGCCATTTCCTTAAACCATAGCTCTGATACTAAGGACCCAACCCAAATATAGGAGTTAGCCTCGCAAGCTCATATTAACCCAATTACACAGAATCAGCTGGAGTTTTCAAATGCAAACATTTATAAATGGTTCAGAAATCAACAAATTGCCCAAACTTGTGATTTGAAGACAAGTCTAATTTAGACATGTGGGGATGGCAAAGATGAACACAGGGGAGAGGAAAGCGAAGAAAAGAGAAAGGACACACATACAAATGAGTTCATTGGCCGGACAGAACCAACTGGGTCTTGCACCTTGTGGCTAGACAACCCCCCTCCCCCAAGGGTGCCAAAGGGCTTTTTAGATGAGTTAGCAGGAGATTTAGCTCCTTGGTGTCTATGTAGCAAGCAATCTGATGAAGTAATAGTCTTTGGAATGAGACAGCCTTTGTGTTTCAGCTCTGCCCATCCCTATATATTTCAACTGGGTAAAGGATTTGTTCTTCAGAACCTTAGATTTCCTAACTGTGATGGATATGAAAAGATAACTGGATGTGTAATGAGCTTTCAAGGACTCCATGTGTTAATGCAGGGGTGCATCTGCTCCCACGGAAAGCCCACTGGTGATGCCCACTATCATAAAAAGCCAGGCTCTCTGGCACAGAACATAGAGCTGAACCAATCCTGACAGGCAATCTCACTTAAGGAAGGGAGCTAACCACAGATTTTCAGGGTAATTGAGCCCTGAGATCTGAATTATTAGCCAGTTCTACCAGCATGCTAATGCACCTAAATTATATGAACCAGTGACTTGGGATACAGAGCCCTTGGTTAGACTATATTCACTGGAGAAGTCATTTTAATCCAGACATACTTTCAGATAGATTATAGAGAGTATTAAATGGTACACATGAGTTAGAGATATTATAAATTCTATTATCTTTTGGGATCAGGGTTTTAAATATCTGTAAGTTAAAAATCCAAATCTAGAACTCAGGAATATATTTCCATAAAAATACTCTTTCAGAAATAGATTTTTATATAGATTCTGAGTAGCATTTCTAAATTCCTTGCATTAGATAAAATAAAGCACTTAAAATACATCTTGCTGTGGATTAAAAATATTTTTGAGATGATATTAAAGAATTAGAATCCTAGGAAAAAATGAATATTAAAATAAATATCAATGTATCCAAAATAATAAGGCTTTAAAAGCGAAAGCCTTCCAAAAGTCTCAGGTAATTGCCCAAGTTACACATTTGACATTTAGTTATACCAACAAAGGTGCTGCTGATTGTCTTGAGTTCAGGAGGCAGTAGGTATTTTCATGGACACTCACAGGCTCTAGAAGTTAGTTTCACTGGAGAGTCTTATGACTCCTTTTAAAAGAAAAAGTTTTCTAATTGGACCTTAACATATGATTTCTCATTCTATAAAGTTGAGCTATATAAAAATATCATTATTATCACACATACATACACTAAATTAGGAATGAAAAATTATGAAAGTAAATATTAATTAATGAAACATGGATTGTTAAGTGCAGTTGGCATTTGAAATGTCAACACTTCACATAGAAATCTCTTCTCTAAACTTCACATGGATGGCTTTTTCCTATTGTAAAAGCCATAAGATCACCATCAAATCCAATGTCAAGAAGTCTGTCACAGATGCCAAAAAGCAGGGACACATGAACATATTCTTATGATTTATTCACGTTTTCCACATAGTAATGATCCCTAAGGTCATTTTATGTGTTTAGTTGTGTACTAGCTTACTCTTACCTGGTATTTTCAATGTGGGCACATGTGTGCATGTGTAGACTGTGAGTAAGTGTATGAGAATGTGACTCTGTGTGTGTGTGTGTGTGTTCATAAGACTATGAGTGTATGTGTACATGTATGTGCATATAAAACTGTGTATGTGTGCATAAGTCTGTGAAAGCATGTGTATACTAAGACTGTATTGTGTATATAAGATTGTATGTGTGTACAGACATAGACTGTATGTGTGTGTGTGTGTGTGTGTGTGTGTTTACATACAATGTGTAAAGTTCCTTTGGAAGGAATTAAGGTTTTTTCACCTTATATATCATAAGAAGATTGAAAAGCCACCTTTGAACATAGCTGACAGATGCTTCTTCTAGTCTCAGAGAAGGCACTTGATAAACATCACCCAAACCCTTTAGCATCTCAGATATCAGAGCAAAGATCAGGCTACAACAGTGGGGGTTATCTTTCAATAAATCATAACTAAAGCTTGAAAACTCTCTTGCTCTTTTTAAAACAAACAAGGTCCTTCTTAGATAGATTAGCTGTCATATGGCTTGATACATTTTATCAGTACTACTTGTGAGGCATGACCCTGTATACCAATAAAAACTGAACCTAAGGCCCCTTATCTGTTCTTAGACATACTCAATTTAACTCAGATTATTAAGAATTTAAGGTTTCATATTTCTTCTACAACTACCATTAGACCAACAAAACTATAAAAAATATAGGTCCTCTTCTGGGCTCATTATTGTGAAATATCAATGTGTTAGAAGCTCATTAATTAAACAATTTTAAATATCAGTATTAACACCAATAGAAGGATTCACACGGAATTGAGGACATTCTTATATGAATGTTTGAGCTAGGATGTGGCTGGGAGACATGGGTCATTCTGATTCTAATGGATTTTCCAGCCAAGCTTCTAACACAGGCTTATTATCACCCCAGCCCTTAGTCTGCAGGGTTTCGTCATTCCATTGAGGTTATAAACACACTTGAGAACCACTGCAAAGTGGGTAGCAGACACCAAAATAGTGGGTAGTATAATTCTTCCAAGGGCATGTTTATATTTCGTCTTCTGTGGCTCTGTGAGTGAAAGGAGACTGAGGTGTGGTAGAAGTCTCAATTTTATTAGGGTCTGAAAAGAGAAATTATTTGCTTAGGTTTTATGGTCATAGCAATATGTTGGTCTGAATTTCTTGGTGTGTAGGTATGGGCTTGGAGTCAAAATGACTATAGCTTTTAGACCAGTAATCAAACAGTGGGTTCATATCTACACCTGGATATATCTCTGGATAGCTGAAGTGCCATGTTTACATTTTGGTTACCTCCTGAGTATCTTATGAGCCAGAATCCATCAGGGTCCAAATGCGATACTGCCCACTATACATTCCAGAAAGGAGAATCCAAGACACAATAGCTCAAGAATGCACGGTTATCATAGAACCAAGTAAGAGCCTTGAAAGTCCATTCTTATAAACATTTCATGGTAGTGAATTCAAGATTAATAATGAGACTCCATCCCATAGGAATGCACTAGTATTTTAAGAACATATCTATGAATGAGTTATATAAACTGAGGCAACATATTTAAAAGGACAGAATCATGAAACCCTGTGTGGTAGGTGTAGACCATGTCTACCAACTCATAAAACACACTTATTAAACGGATGGGGTTTGCTAGGCATCTAGTAGAGGAAGGAGTGAATCCCACTAACGGATCTCACTCTCATGGAGTTTAGACTGTATGAGTTTGAGGTATCCTGAGATCACTGCCCACTGTGCTGAAATGGTTACATGATCACCTCCTTGCATGCCAGAAAAAAATTCATCAAATATGTAGAGCAGGATTGTCTGAAGAGGCAATACAAGACAGCAGAGAAGCAGCTACACGGTGGGTTGGCCTGAATTGGAATTCTAGCTTCATCCTTTATCAATTGGCTATCTTTGGGCCAGGTGCGTGCTCTCACTGGCTCTCTTTTTCCTCACATGACTTAAGGGAAAAGTGTTCTGAGTTCAGAGTTTTGTCAGAATGTAAAATATCATCACTCCAATGTTACACAAAGTGGTACCTATGATGCTTACCAAAGAAATTAGTCTCTAGTCTAATGCTTTGCATGGGCTTTCGCTTGAGGTGGGTTCTTTCTGGTGAGCCAGGGACTTTCTTTTTCCTCTTCTCTCTCCACTTGCAATGGATATCTGTCTTGTTACACAGGATGAATGAGCCAGGAAACCCCACCAGCTAATAGCCTCTGCCCTTCAGTACATAGAAAATAAAAGTGGAGGTGGAGCTACAGCTTGGATGCTGCCAGGTTACCAGTTACATTCTTTTAATCAGGAGAAAAAGGTAAGCCATTATGTTAATGTGTCAGTTGTAAATTATCTCAGGGCAAGTATGATTGTATATTTTTAAAATATAGATTACACATGCTGCCATCATTCACATTGAGTCTGAGACGTTATGCATGCAGAATGGATTCCATGCACTAAATATTTGTTGATGAAAAAGCTGTCCCTAATTCATCTGTAGAATCTCCAAGAAAGTGACTCATGTCAAGGTTTGTGAGACATAATCATGGATTTTCTAATTTGGCTCTTCCTACAGAAATTCCTGTTTACTCAGCATACCTTTTAGCTCTTTCCTTGGCTCCTCCTGTGATGTGTTTCCTCAAAGCTCACCTGCAATCACAGTTCTAGTTCTTGAAATATTTTTCACATGAATTTCAACCTATGTAGTCCTTGTTTTTTCTCAGACAGTCAGGATCTAGGCTTTCATTAGCTAATGAACATTCCATTCCCAGGTACAAATGGTGCAGACAAAATGCTTGATTGGTACTGGGATTTATTATGAGCCTTTGCATATATCATCTTAATTTATTACAACTCTATAAGGAAAATACATAGAGATAACCCATTTTGGAGATGAGGAGACTGAGGCTTAGCACACTATTTTCAACACAACCATAAAACCGTGAGTGAGTGTGTCCTTACATTAGTTTCAGTGAATAATATATCTGAGTTGAAATAAGTTAAAGGAGCAAGGATTTGTTTTGCTTATACTTGCACAGGCTCCATTATCATAGTGGGGAAGGAACAATGGATCAAAGCGCTTCAACTACTCTATAATTGTCTTGTACAAATAAAGTACTGATAGGAAGACCAGAGCTCAGGCTCTTCCACATTTTTGCAACAAAAGATTTTGTAGTTTGATCTAGACTGTTAGCTCCAAGGGTCCGGCATTCTATTGTCTGACATATAACAGTATATTTCACACTAACCGTGTACTTGGTACTCTATTGGGTTCATACTATTTGTTCTATGGATGCATGAGAAAAGTTTTCAATTCAGTACAACGAAGGAAGGCATAATCAAAAGCTCAGCTGGAACAAATTAAGTGCCATGAAGTGTCAGGGGGCTCTAAAAGACCAATAGGCCTGCACAGGTAAGACTGCCAGGGGTCTAAGTGAATTGACCTCTCTTTGCTTGGCAAAAGATACAGGATTGGGGGACACTATTAACAGTGTAAAGAAGGCAGTCTGACAGTATCCTTTCACTGGCTTAAAAAGTTGGACCCAGCTTTTGGTATTTACATATGATGTAAGCACTAGAGCAACAGTTTACATATCAAGTTCCCTTTCATCTTGGATGAAGCCAAACACAGAATCTCATCTGATATGAAGACAACCCAGGATGTTATCATAAAGGAAGTAATGATCAAATATGGGCACAGGAAAAATCAGAAGGGCAGGTACAGTGGTTCTGTCAGATTAAAAACACCCTGTTACCACTTTTAGATATTAAGAAATAAGTGCTGAGCCACACATCATAAATTACATTGAAATAGGCAGTGATCTTTAGTTTGGAGACACTACCAATCTATGGTGAACCTCCAGTGGAGAACTGAAGGGGAGAAAGCCCTAGAGAACACTCTCCTGTGAACACTGCTGGGGCTGCCACAGACAGACCTCAACTGAAGACCAAGAGTTAAGGAAAAATATGATTTATACACAGGGCCTGGATACTTGGGCTTGAGCAAAAGAGAAGAGTGGGACATGAATCTGGAGGGACAAATGGAATACAATCAAATCATTGCAGACCTTCGTGAACATGGAGAGATTAAATCTCAAGTGTGGAGCTGGAGGCAACCCTTATCAAACATGGGAAACACACTCTTGTTTCATTTTTTTTTTTCATGGCATGTTTTAATACTGAGCTTCTATTATGATAGATGGTCCTAGTTTTCCATTTACTTAAAGATAAAGGTTCATTTCAGAATACATTTAAGTTTAAAAAAGCGAATCCATGTAACAATAAATATAAACAACCTCACATATGGAAGGGGGAACAGAAAAGATAATGGAGGAGTGATGCCTAATGTGCAGGAAAGCAGTCTGGAAAATGGGCTGCAGTTGGCAGGTTTTAAGCAAAAGAGTAACAGGATCAAGGCTTTGCTCAGACAGTTTAATGTGCTTTCAGGCTAAAGAACAGATAGATAGAGATGGGAGGTGGAGACCAGCAGGCAGAGCTGCTAGAACTGGACAGGCAGGAATGGAGGGGAAAGAATTGAGGCAGAACAAATATAATCAAAAGAGTTAAGAATTCACACCACGGAAGGCAAGCACAATACAGAGCTGAAGATAACAGCTGCCACTAAAATTGCCTTTAAAAAAAAAAAAGAAACGTCTATTACCAGGGATATTAGAACCGATGTAGCAAAATAATGGCACAGTAATCAAGGCCTTTTAACAGGTAGAGAGCAGTTACGCAACTCATCTCCTGTGAGGCCATCGTGATGGAAAATAAAACCATGAACATTTACCTAATGTGCACTGCCCCTCCTTCCACACCAACATTTCTTCAGAACAGCTAGGTTTGCTTTTCAGATTTGCAGTAGAAAGTCTGGAAAGGTGATCCAAGATTGGTGTAGAGCATCAGGAGGGCAATGTTCATGCCCTCAGTAGACATCACAGTGGATGTATTATCAGAGAACATGGATACTTACAATGTGCCTTTAGAGTTTTGAAGTAAGCCAGGAAATCTATTTTCTTGAACATATTATTTAGTTAGAGAAATGAAATCAAATAGACATAATCATCTAAGTGTTAGAAAAATAATTTGAATCTACAGGTTAGAAATAGTATCTGCTTATCAAGGTTGAAACAAATCTTATGCTGGCAAAGAGCTGTCGCTACTGGCTCACATTATGCTGGATTGTGTGTGCATATACTCCGCCCCAAAAGCACACACACAATGAGTTCTAGAGCATGTTTCACTTCTATAAAAATTATTTTCAATTAAATTCTCAAGTTCTGGTTCCCTGACAGTTTTAGTCATCATGTTTTCAAATGAACCAGCGATTCATAGGCATCAGGAGAAGGAGGAGACTTATCAGTTCGTCAAGTTCATCCCAAATGATGTCTAAGGAGTGTTCCCCGCAGTTCACTTTCAATTGCTTTGTTCACTTCTGGTTTTAAATGACTCCAGCGATGGGACTCTTCGTCAATCTAAGAGGCCCGTGGGAGCCTTTGCTCAGCCGAAGAGTCCCCATTGTAGAAAACATATTCTGATATAAAGTCTTGTAACACTGCTTGTCTTTCCCAGTGGGCCCTTTCTCACCCCCCTCCCGTTTATGCCCTTCAGCCCCTACTGATGCCAAGGAATGGCGATAGCGTTCCTCATCAATTGCTCTCTTCTTTCCTTCATCACTTTTTATTCTTTGTTAATCTCAAGATTTCTATGCTTTTGTCTGTGTCTCTGGTCTGTGTCACCATAGTAACTGCAGGCTTTGACAAGCACACCATTTCATCAGAAACCCTTGAAGGCTGTTTCTTGCCCTTATGGACTTCAGCTCCAGTCCAGACAGAGACTTTCTATAATCTCGAGCACTTAAGACCTGATCAAGTTTGAGAGTGCCCGCATAATCACTCGCATAAGATAATCACTCAGTAAATCTCTGGTGTCCAGGAGCTAAATGCTCCACAAGGAAAAGTTGCTGAATGCCATCATATACTCAGAAATAAAAGAAAGCGAAAACTAACAAGGAGAAACAGCCAGGTGTACACTCCCTTAATCGTTCTGTGTCTCTAGATCTCAATTTGCAAAATTGTTAAAGTTGGGGGTTGGACCACAGGCCACATAAGGATATTCCACCCAAACACTAGTGCCCAGCTCCAAGTAATGAAGAAGTAATGAGGATGACCCTGCTTAAGGTTGCCGAGTTTATCAAACAAAAATACACGATGCCAGTTAAATTAGGGTTTCATATATACTAATAATTTGTGGTATTAGTTTATCCCGTGCAATAGTTGGAATATAGCTCTGTGCCTCTGCACCCACCCCAAAAAATTCTTTTCCTCTGAGGGTGAAATAGAACTGCTGAACTTAGGAGGCTGAACAGTAGTGTCACTTGAGCTGAGTGGTATCAGGTCAGCCTAGACAGAATAGAGAGAGCCTTTGCCTTAATAAATAAAGGAAGAAAAGGCTAACTACACAGACAGAAACACACACACACACACACACACACACACACACACAAACATGCACAGAAACACACAAGAAGGGTGATGGGAAGGAGGAGGAAGAGAGTAAAACAGGGAAGAGAAGAGGAGAAGGAGGAGAGGAAAGGAAAGAGAGAGAAGGGGGGTAATTAAGCTGATATGCCCTGTTTTTATTTGGCAACCACAATTTTTCCCACCTTCAAATATTACCTTCTTTGCTGATGGTTGGCAGCTATGGGGCTGAGTGGATGGCTAATACACCTAATATCTCAGTTCAAATAACCTAATATGGAGAAAGAGAATTAGCAGCTCTTGGGGATGAGCACCTATATTGTCTTTTCAATTCAGACTGGTGAGCCTTAAAACCATATACACACAAACCACAAAAACAGAGTCAGCAGGGTAATACACACACACACACACACACACACACACACACACATATATATACTGTTCCATATATTTACATATATGTGTATATATTTAGATAGATAATGATAGATAGATAGATAGATAGATAGATAGAAAGCATTTTAAATAAAACACCTAGCTAAGGTAATAATGCTCCTTCAAAGAGCCATATACTATTCAACACAAACTCAAGTACAGATATTAGAAATCTCCTTTCGAGCTGTTGACCAGGGGTGTACAAAAGACTACCAAAACAATATACGCTACTGCCATTGCCCTTGGTTGTCTACCTGAACTTGAAGGTAAATCCTTATTTCTGAAGATACCATACCATGTATTTTGTACACAGAACTTGGAGGAATTAAGCTGGAACTGACCTGGACATCTCCTCACTAAGTTCTCATAGTATTGGAAGGTTCTATGAAATCTGCTAAGGGAGGAAAGTAATCAATTAATCAAAAGTATCAATATAGCTGTGATACCTATAAACCACAACAATGAGCAACACAGCAAAATATACCCAAAGGTTCAATAGTGGCACTTCTATCTTGGGAGTAACCAAATAGCTGTCTAATTGGATTTTAGGGACCACTCATTTGGAAGGAACTCATGCCAAGTACTCTAAATCTAGTCAACTACCCATGACTTGGTGAGATCATGGGCTTAGAGGAGAGCCTATTACCTGCACTTTCCTACACCAGTATAATTCCTAAATACTAATTCTTATACTGACACCTAAGTATAGCTCTCAACCCTCATCAAAGAAACTCTCTTTAGAAGCAGAGGGAGACAAATACAAAAATCAAAACTGGTCCAAATACAGAGAACTAGTGCCTATGGGGTGCCCAGTCCTAAGGAACACATCAACAGGACAACCTTACACCTAAAGCTCAGAGAAAGAAAGGAAAAATTGTAAAAGCCAGACAACAAGGAAATTTTCTATGAAACTTGCATTTTGTAAATGCCAGGGAAACTGCACCTGTGAAATCTTAACAATATAGTAGCTCAAGCAATGACAATATCAGTTGACATGCTAATGTGAATGGTGGAAGTCTCAAAGGCTCTACCTTTAGATGAAGACCTAAGGGGGACTAATGACTCTTGAGAGAGGTTGAATCAGTCTTTCCCCTTGATGATCCCACTAACTGGTTATCCATACCAAGTGGTCAGCCTTAAATATATACACATAGAAGTAACACAAAATGGGCAGAGCAGATTGTATTTAAGTATTTACATTTAAATATACATATAACAATGGTGACTAATGGAAAATAGAGATAATTTATGATAATATAAGGAAGGTGTGGAGGTTAAAAAGAGAGAGTAGTGAGAAGGGATTAGGGTACAATAATCACGGATCAAAGATGATTATGCACACACACACACACATACACACATACACACACACATACACACAGACACATTATGAAATAACCTAGTAAAGCAATTTCATACAATTAATAAATACTGATAAAATTTGAGAATAAGAAGAAACTAAAAGGGGATGAAAACACAGGCTAAATGTACAAGTAACAATAACACAGACCAAAAAGTCTCCACGTTTCAATATTGTAGCCATGAAGTTCCTAGCCATGGCCTTTGATCCATTGAAATGTGGCTAACACAAATAGAGACATATCATATGTATGAAGTGTTCACCATATCTCAAAGACCTCATTAGCAATTTTAATATTAATTGTACTAATTAGTATTTAATATTAATGGCGCTATTTCGGTGTAGCTAGATAACAATGTAAACCAACACTTCCGGCTTTATTAATGTGTCTATATAGAACCGGCAGCACATATATGCTTATCATTACATTCCTGTTGGACAAATCCTCTGTGTTAGTAACCAAAAAGAAAACTTGGCATAAGAAAATGAGAAAGGTTATCCACAGAAGAAGCTGGGCTGCTACAAGAAAGTGCTCAACTTTATGACTACTCTAAACTAAGTCCATGCTATCAGCGCACGGTAACGCCATCATCAGAGGAGCAAACACCAGGAACACTAGCCCCATTGGTATCAGACCTGATGTGGAGCAATAGGAAAACTTATTCGTTTCCACCAAAAAAACAACTTGGCATTCAGCTATAAAACTGAACATGTATATAGCCTGTCAACCGGCAAACACATGGCTACATATCAGTCCGAGAGTGCTGCTGCTGCTCTGTGATGCAAGACATCAATCAAAATGCTTATAATGTCATCAGAGATTCCCTAAGCAGGAGAGGACTCCGACATCTGCCAGCTGTCCAGTGGTCAAACCCATTGTGACATATTTTATAGGTTGCAAACCTATGCAGAATACTGTAATAAAATGAGTGGCTATTATGAATAGCTGAACAATTTAGAGACTTTAGTGTCTCTTTAAAACAGAAAGATCACACAAAATTCAGAGAAATCTGTACAGTGTGGGAAGGAGACTGCAAAGCTAGGAGGGATTCCTAGAAAATAGCTCAATAGGGCATCAGGTATGCTCTATTTCTTCACTGGATGGCAGGTCCACAGGGATTTCCTCTGATTCAAGTTGTAAATAATATATATATATATATATTTTCATAATATGTACTCTTTCCCAGTTTAAAGAATTAAATAATAATAATAATAATACGATCCTGAGAGAGAGGCAGGATGTGGAAAGATTACATTTGACCAGGCAACCTACCTTCCATTTTAGTTACTTAGTAAGCTTTTGTGAAACAAGGTCTACTTGGCTGGCCAGGAACATGCTATGTAGACCAGGGTGGCTTTGAACACATAGGAATCTTGAGTGCTGAAACTAAAGGTGTACAACACCACACTGTGCCTGCATTTTATTTTTAATGACATCTATTGATGACACTATGTCCTCCTGGTTTTAACAACTTAGCTTCTAGCCTATCTTTCCTATCCTAGTCTCAAGATGTGTGTGTGTGTGTGTGTGTGTGTGTGTGTATCTATATGTATTTATATGTGTTCACACAGACACACACTACATATAAATAGACAAAAATAAATAAAGGGCTTACCACTCTTAGGTCTTGACTTCACTTAGTCATAAAGAGAACACCACTGAAGAAAAAGCAGAACTCTCATTCCCACTTGGACCTAGAGTGAAAAGCCTTGAGGGTGAGTGATGCTGAT
Organism: Rhynchomys soricoides; assembly: GCA_019843965.1. Taxonomy (NCBI): domain Eukaryota; kingdom Metazoa; phylum Chordata; class Mammalia; order Rodentia; family Muridae; genus Rhynchomys; species Rhynchomys soricoides. The sequence continues at coordinate 6,454,899 of JADRCH010000125.1, forward strand.
AGCAACTTGCTCATTCTCCAGCATCCCTTGACTAATCTTTATTTATGTTCTTGTCACAGTTAATAAGTGGTAATTAGAGATGTTCTTGAAAGAAAATTTGAAGCTCACTGTTAATATTTTTGAAGATATACAAGCAAAAAAGAATGTGCAGTCATAGAGATGTATTTTGTGGGCCAGGTTGGCACAAATAATTTTTGCAGGGCTCAGTTCACACTGCTGAAGGGCACTGGGAGCCAATATAGTGGACCTCAAAATTGAACTACTTCCTGGTCAAAGTAAAATCAAAAGACTTTTTTTTTAAAGATGTCAAACTGTTTCCTGCAACTGTGTTATATAACCATTTCTCTTAAAATGCTTGACTAAATCCCAAAAGGAAATGACAGAGCTATCAAGTATAGCTTATTTTCTTTCAATTACAAGAAAAAAAAAACTCATATTGACATTTTCACTTCCATGGTTGGTTCAGCATTGTGCATGAATGTTAACCTATGGAGAAAATTCAAATATCTATTGACAGAAGAATAGGCAATAAATTAATATTTATATGTAGTGGGATATTATTCAACTTCAAAAAGGAACTTCTGTCTGTGACACTGATAAAAGTCAGGGACATTAGGTAAAGAAGTAGACACAGAAGAGACACTGCATAATCTCACTTATACAGAGAAACTCTTCGAATCAAATTCATAGTCACACAGACATGTGACAAGTACCAGGACCCAGAGGTACCAGAGAAATGGAGTATACATTTCCATAGCTAAATAAGTCAAATAAATACTGTCTTCTGTGCACAGTTGGGAGATTGTGAACAGTGTACTTTATATGGCAAAAATGGTGAAGAGAGATACTTAGTACTTCATCACAGTGAAATATAAACAAAAATATTTGAAAGGCCAGAATTGCTTATCTTGATTTAAATATTATATAATTTGTATACGTATATAAAAACACTACATGGTTCTCGATAACCACATGTCATATACAATCAAAAGGGCAAAACTGTTAGCTGTGAGTCACTCTTGGAAGCCAAATGCACAGCAAGGTGACACACACACACACTCACACTAACAATATTAGCTTGTAGATATCTTAATCAGCGTAACCGTGGTGATTATTTCACCATGTAGATCCTCATCAAAGTGTTACAATGCATTCTCAATGTCACACTCTAAATATATACCATTTTTAGTCCTCACTCATACCTTTATAAAATTGGAAAAATAAACAAGAAGTTTTGAATGTGCAGTCTGAACCATTTTTACCTTGAAAACATTCAGTCTGCCTGAGGGCACCTGGAGGCTTTCCTGGTCAAATCGCTCTTAGTAAGAAGAGCTTAAGGGGTCTGCTAATTTCATTGATCCTGAGTAGGCTCTGCTGTAACTGCCAGAGGACCCTGGGCCCTGTTTCTCAGTGTAAACTCTAGCTTCAGGATGTGAAGAATCAATGCACTCACTGTTATTCTCACCAAGGAGCGGAACAATTACTAAAATCTATTTGCCAGTAAATGTGCCTTGTCTTGTAAATCATTGGGTCGTTAACCTTAACAATTTCAATGTGTCGTCTCTATCCAATTCAATTAAAGTACCGACCAAGGTAATGCTTAAGAATGCATTTCAGGCAAAGGAATATACTATCATGGTGTTATATTCTCATAAATTAAACAATCCACTCATCCTACTCTTGGAGAAGTGTACTGGCTAGCTTTGTGTGTCAACTTGACACAAGCTGGAGTTATCACAGAGAAAGGAGTTTCAGTTGAGAAAATACCTCCATGAGATCCAGTGGTAAGGTATTTTCCCAATTAGTGATCAAGGGGAGAAGGCCCCTTATGAGTGGCACCATCTATGGGCTGGTAGTCTTGGGTTCTATAAGAAAGCCAGCTGAGCAAGCCAGGAGAAGCAAGCAAGCCAGTAAGCAGCATTCCTCCATGGCCTCTGCACCAGCTGCTGCTCCTTGACCTGCTTGAGTTCCAGTCCTGACTTCCTTTGGTGATGAACAGCAGCATGGAAGTGTAAGCTCAATAAACCTTTTCCTCCCCAACTTGCATCTTGATCATGATGTTTGTGCAGGAATAGAAACCTTGACTAAGAAAAATTGGTACCAGTGTAGTGGGGTATTCCTGTGACAACCTGACCATGTTTTGGGGAGGACTGTGGAAGGACTTTGGAACTTTGAGCTAGAAGATCCATTCTATGTTAAGAGCCTTGAGGGATGTTGTGTAGGAGCTTGGAAGATAATATTGAGAACAATGCAGAAGATGGAGGCCTGGCTTGTGAAATTTCAGAGGGAAGAATAAGGACTCTTATCAGGGCTATTGCTAGTTTGATTTAAGATTCTGTGGTTTTGGTTAGCTGAAGCTGAAGAAATCTGCTGTGATTAAGAAGACACCAGAACTACTAAAGCAAAACCTTTGTGTTGCTGGGACTATTTATGCAGGTTAGCTGGAGCTAAGATATTAGAGGTGATTAAGAAGTGACCAGCATCATTGGGGTGAAATCTTCTGAGAAGTGTTTTCTGAGAGCACAGAGGCTGCATTCCAGAGATAGCCAGGGTTGTACTTTGTGCTGTGGCTGGACTTGGTAATGTGTAAGAGTCACCCAGGTGGTACTGGTTTTGAATGCATGAAGGAGTTGTAAAGAGCAGCTGAGGCCTGGGCACTATGAGAGGCCATGGAAGGCCACTGGTGAAGGTGCAGCCTCAGTTGCAATTGACAGCCCAGGACTGAAGGGGTCATGCAAAGGAGGTGAAGTTTGGCACCATGAAGAGAGCCTATGAGAGGCCGTTGATGACCCTAGATGCAGTGGAAGACAGCAGTGTTTTGGAGATGCCAGTACCATGAGATGACTACCAAAAACAGCAGCACAAGTGGAGTACAGGTACTGGAGCCATGTGTGCTACAAAGGGCAGAGCTGGAGAAGTGGTGCAAGCCTTTGGAGGAATCCAGAAGATCGTGAGTGGATCCCAGACATTGGACAGTTGGACTTTGATGTTGATTTTGATTGGGACTGTGCCCTGATACTTTTCTCTCTTGAAGAAAGTATTTTAGTGGAGCCCACAGTTAAGATACTTTGAATTTTTAAAAGACTTTTTAATTTTAAGAGATTGAATGTTTAAAAGGGACTAAAATGTTAATATGTAAGAACTTGTATAATATGTAATAAGAATATGTAATAAGAATTTGCAAAGACTGTGAGATTCTAAAGTTATTTAGATCTTGGGGATGAATAAGGAAGTAAGGGTCGAGGCTTATTGGTGATGTGTTTGTGTGTCAAGTTGACAAGGGGTCAATTGTACTGGCTGGTTTTGTGTGTCAACTTGACACAAGCTGGAGTTATCACAGAGAAAGGAGTTTCAGTTGAGAAAATGCCTCCATGAGATCCAGTGGTAAGGCATTTTCTCAATTAGTGATCAAGGGGTGAGGGCTCCTTGTGAATGGTACCATATGTGGGCTGGTAGTCTTGGGTTCTATAAGAAAGCCAGCTGAGCAAGCCAGAAGAAGCAAGCAAGCTAGTAAGTAGCATTCCTCCATGGTCTCTGCACCAACTCCTGCTCCTAGACCTGCTTGAGTTCCAGTCCTGACTTCCTTTTGTGATGAACAGCAGCATGGAAATGTAAGCTCAATAAACTCTTTCCTCCCCAACTTGCATCTTGGTCATGACATTTGTGCAGGAATAGAAACCTTGACTAAGACAAGAAGGAACACTGAATGATAAACACACATCAGAGGGGGAAAAAAGGCAATGATTCTAAGAGACAGTCAGGGATTAGAGTTAGAGAGAACCAACATCCAAGAAATGATCACCTGCATCACTTCTGCCCTCCAGCATGGCTAAAAATCATCTGGGCTGAAGGGAAGGCCCAGTGCATCCTTATGTGTTTCAGCCACACCTCTGTGTGTCACAGATGCCTGAATTGTACTATAGGGCAAAACAGTCTATCTCCTGGTCCTAGTCTCTGGTGACTGTAACAGAAAACCAGAAGATGCTCCAAGTCCTGGCCTGGTCTTCCACAGACAGAGAGACCAGCTTCAATAGTAAGTCAAAGAAAGCTGCAGAGTTCTAGCACTCACTCTGTGGTCTTTCCTGGTTGCTTGGGGTTAGACAGAGATTAAAAAGGAAATAAGCGGTAATAGGGAGAATATCTCAAAACTGATGGTTCCTTTTCAAGGTTTGATAACATAAGGATGGATACCCCTGCTCATCCTAGGGATATCAACACAAAACTGTGCTTCAGCTTCCTTTCTTCTGTAACTCTTCCAAGCTAGATGCCTTAGTAACCAGGGTATTTGCATCATGAGATACTACTTAGCAATATCAGTCAACACACTGCTGCAAAGTTAGTAACTGAAACATATTATCTTATAGTTTTGTAGTTCGGAGAACCATGCAGGTCATCCAAGGCCAATGTTAAGGTGTCAGCAGAGCTGTCTATCATCTCCAGAGCTGCTCTGGAGATGATAGAGAAAAAACTGGTCCCTGTTGGTTCTGGCTACCTACACAGGCATTATGAATAGAGTATAGATGCCACCTTCCATTTTTCTTGTAACACATCAGTTTCAAGAAAGTAAACCATTTAGAGCTAAACTTCGTATGTAAGAGCACTCATTGCAAGCCTGAGGACTTGTGTTAGGATTCTCAGCACCTGTGTAGAAAGATGGATGTGTATATATGTACACCTATAACCTCAGAATTGTATTGGGGCAGAGATAGGAGGTTCATTGGGACTGGTTGGCCAGCAAGTCTAGATGACTAATTGAAGATAAAATGAGTGAGCTGCAGTTCACTGAGGGAACCTATGTAAGGGGGCTAAGGTAGACAGTGATAGAGGAATATCCTCTTCTGTTCTCTGCACTCCTGTGCATGGTAGAGAAGGCACACACATGTATAAGCATGAACACACACAGGGTTGTGAGCATTAGAGTTGCCTTTTCTTAAGATTTCAATACCATATGAAAGGGAGAAAGGTAAAGCTATTGGGGCCTTGTTGGGGCCCACTATGGGAAAGCTATTTTTGTCTGGTTAAAAGAATAGAATCTGAGTTCTATCTATGGTCCTAAGGGAAGAAGACAGGATATTGTAAACTAGCTCTACCCCCAAACATAAGATTATATATCTCTGGTTGCCCTTTCCTTAAGAGTTAATGCAAATGAGCCTACCAAGTAACTGGGCAGAAAAGCACTACTCAGGAAAGCTGACCCAGATGAAGAGATGTTAGAGAGATGAGAGGAATGATTATCCCTTAATGAGCTAAGATCTCTGAGACCCAGAAGCCCCTTCCTGGAGGCAGATGCTTTCCGAACTTCACTTCTAAGCCTGCCAGCTTTTCTCAGCTCTAACTTTAAAAACAAACAATTCTTTTCCTCCTTGCTCTCTCTCTCTCTTTTCATTTCTTTTTTAATTAACCATTGGATTCATTTACATATCAAATGATATCCCACTTCCCGGTTACCCCTCCACCAACACCCCATCCCACATCCGCTATTCCTGCTCCCCTTTGCCTGTATGAAAGTGCTCCCCCACCCACCCACACTCTCCCACCTCACCACTCCAGCATCCCCCTACTCTGGGAAATCAAACCTCCCAGGATCAAGGGTCTTCCCTTCCATTGCTGTCAGGCAAGGCCATCCTCTGCTACATATGTATCTGGAGCCACAAATCCCTCTAGGTACGCACTTTGATTGGTGGTCTAGACTCTGGGAGAATTGGGTGGTCATGCCAGCCTATGTTGTTCTTCCAATGGGGTTGAAATACTTCTCCACTGCCAGCTCCTCCACCAGCTTCCCTGAGCTCAGTCTGATGGTTGACTCCAAGCAACCACCTCTGCATTGGTCAGTTGCCGGCTGGACCTCCCCAGGAACTGCCACACTAGGTTCCTGTCAGCAAGTGCCTCTTGTCCACGGCAACAATGTTGGGTTTGGTGTCTGCAGACATGATGCATCCCCAGGTGAGGCAGTCCCCGATTGGCCCTTCCTTCAGTCTCTGTTCAATTTTTTGTCCCTGCTCTTCCTTTGGACAGGAATATTTCTGGGTCAAAAACTTTGAGATGGGTGGGTGGCCCCATCCCTCAACCAGGGGGAGTGTCTATCTACTGTAGGTGGTATCGACAGGTTCTATCTTCCCCTTCTCTGCACATTTCGGCTAACGTTATTCCCATTGGGTCCTGGAAGCATAACGTTTCCCTGGTGTCCAGGACTCTCCAGTGGGTATCCTCAGTTCCTCATCCCCAAGCTACATATTTTTAAGAATGCTAACCCTGACACTCTGGATATCCTCACTGTGAAGACACAGGTTCCAGTCCTCTGGGCAGCTGAGCACAGGCATCTCAGCCTGGATCTGCCTGGCTTCCTGGACCCTAACTGAAAAGGCAAGACACTCTCTTCCTTTTCTTCATCTTCTCATTCCCCAGAAGCTTCTGTGGTTTCAGCTTGCCCTGTTGTTTTCTCCTTCAAACTAGCAACACGGTCCTCTATCTTCCTTCCAAGTCTAAATTTTAAACTCTTTAAGAGATTAAAAACATGCAAAGAGACCCCCAATCCCTGGATAATATGAGGGATCCACTTTCTTGGGGTCTGAGTGCCATTTTCATTCTATCTGTTGTCTGAGGGATGCTCTGAGCTGGTAGAGGTGACCCATTTTTCCTATTTTAACTTCTAAAAGCCAGGAAAAGCAGTGGATCCTTTTCATGCTTCTCTCTCTCTCTCTCTCTCTCTCGCTCTCTCTCTCTCTCTCTCATTACTCCCTGCTTTGTGTATCTTTTTTCCAATCAGGAAAGTCCTTGGACATCATTGTTCTAAGGAGCTGCGTGTGTAACACTGTCTGCCACCTACAAGCCAACTCCTTTGAGGATGGGAGAAGACACATGACACCAAACTGTTGCCTCTCTTTGCTCCGCCTCCTCCTGATACGTCCAATCCATGCTGTAAGAATATTTGTCTTCTCTCATCCTATTTTCTGTTCTCACAAAGTTAGCCTCATTGCAACCTCTCTTCTCACAGAGTGCTAAAGCCAGTGTTTTCTTTTCTCTGAATAAAACTTGTAGAAAAGCAGCATCCACCTGATGGTTTCCAGACATCCATTTATGTAAGGATCACCTGGAAAGCACACTCCAATATAGAATCTGGCTTTGTCTAGCTAAGACCCTGGATTTTCCTGGATACCTCAGTTTCCTCCTCTACACAACAGGCAAAGGCTTGGCCCCTATAAACACAAGTTCACCCACAAATTCAAAGAAAATGAAGTTTATGCATCTCAAGGGCAAGTGGGAATTCCATTAAAGTATCTGTTTGCTTTTATGGTTTGTTTCATTGTCAAAATCTGAGAACTACAGCAGAAGTGATTATAGAATTTGCAGAAATGATACATGTACTGCCTTTATTGCATTATTTTTTTGACCAAAAGTCCATGTTGTTTTTCTTTCTATGAAGGACCAGAGTGTAATTATTGAAAAACAATCCATGCTAAAGCCGGCTATGTGCTGGCAATGGCTGTCTTGGTCTGTTCCCAGCCAGGTACATAGCCTGAGACTGAGGCCACGTGTTTCTCCTAGCTAATGCTTCTCCTACCAACTTCGGCTCTGCTTCTCCAGAGCTCTGAGATCACTTTCTTGGTCTCCAAGGGCAGCTGTGGGTGAGCTCTCACCAGCCCACACTCTACTGTGGTTATCTTTCCCCTGGAGCTAGGTCCTTGCCCAATCTTTCCATCCCAAAGCCTGTCCGAATTCTGTCCCGCCTATGTTCTTTCCCTTTGGACCACCTGAGTCACCACAAATGGAAAACACCAGACAATCTTAGTTTAGAATCAACAGATAACACAACCTCTGGGTGCAGAATCTATCATCCTAAACTCATCAACTATTCGATGTTAGAAATCTTCTGGTGGTGGTGGCATAATCTGCTACCAGATGGAAAATTCCTCATCTACATCTTGCTTTTTTTCACTCCTGTCTCACCATCCAAAAAGGACCATTCTGCCCTCCTGCATCCCTCTTCCTCTTTTGGACCTGGAAAGCCTGCCTGCTCCTTGCCCAGTGATTGGCTTCTTGTCATCTTTATTACCCAATCAATTAATTAAGGGGAAATTCTGCTACACCAGAGCATTGTTATTATTAATGTTGGAGACTATACAGTTTTAGTTATACTTGTTCAATGTCATTATTATAGCAGCAAGTCACCTGTAAATAGTATACAATAGCTGAGCAAACTTAACCCACTATTGATATGAGCAGGGGCCAGACTGGGCTCTGGATTTTGTGTTGGTTTGAATAGGTTTGGCCCCCATAGACTCATGTGTTTGAATTCTTAGCCCATGGGGAGTGGCACTATTAGAAGGTGTGACTTTGTTGGAGGAAGTGTGTCACTGTGGGGTTAGGATTTGGGGTCACCTATGGTCACACTCCACCCAGTATGGAATCCAGTCTCCTTATGCTGCCAGCAGATCAAGATGTAGGACTCCCAGCTTTTCCAGCAGCAAGCACCAAGTCTGCCGGGGCACTGCCATGCTTCCCTCCATGATGGTAATGGACTAAACCTTTGAAACTGTATGCCAGACTGAATTAAATATTGTCCTTTATAAAAGCTGCTGTGGTCATGATGTGTCTTTATATCAAAACTCTAAGTCAGACTGTGTGCAGTAACTTGCTGGTTTCTCTTTAAATTGACATCTAGAAGTCTCAGGCTTAGTTCTAGTGATGGCATCTGAATGTGCTGATATGCCAATGGTCAATTCTGGGGAGATAGCCCATATCCCTAGGAGACAGGGAGGTAGTCTCAGTTCTAAAGACACATTGTGTACCTTTCCTTTGGCTATCAAACTACTACCTTTGTTCACTGACAAAATAGGTGTGTTTAATGGCATGCAGGAGTGGGAGTCTGAACTTGAAGTTAACCTCCAAAAGAAGATATAAAAGGTGTCTTCCCTAAACTGCATGGTATTGGTACAGTGACAGGCAGGTAGATCAATGGAATAGAATTGAAGACCCAGAAATGAACTCACACACTTATGATCACTTGATCTTTGACAAAGGAGCTAAATCCATACAGTGGAAAAAAGAGCATTTTCAACAAATGGTGCTGGTTCAGCTGGTGGTCTACATGTAGAAGACTGTGAATTGATCCATTCCTATTTCCCTGAACAAAGCTCAAGTCCAAGTGGATCAAGGACCTCCACATAAAACCAGATACACTGAATCTAATAAAGGGAAAGTGGGGAAAACTCTTGAACACAAAGGCACAGCGGAAAAGTTCCTGAACAGAACTCCAATGGTTTGTGCTCTAAGATCAAGAATTGACAAATGGGACCTCATAAAATTACAAAGCAAAACAAAGTAAGGCAAAGGACACTGTAAATAGTACAAAATGGCAAACTATAGATTGGGAAAAGATCTTTACCAATCCTAGTTCTGATAGAGGGCTAATATCCAAGGTATACAAAGAACTCAAGAAGCTAGACTCCAGAGATCCAAATAACCCTATCAAAAAATGGGGAAGAGAGCTAAACAGAGAATTCTCAGCTGAGGAAACTCAAATGGCTGAGAAGCACCTAAAGAAATGTTCAACATCCTTAGTCATCAGGGAAATGCAAATCAAAACAACCCTGAGATTTCACCTCACACCAGTCAAAATGGCTAAGATAAAAAAAACTCAGGTGACAGCAGATGTTGGTAAGGATGTGGAGAAAGAGGAACACTCCTCCATTGCTGGTGGGAATGCAAGCTGATACAACCTCTCTGGAAATCAGTTTGGTGGACCCTCAGAAAAATGAACATAATACTACCTGAGGATCCAGCTATACCACTCCTGGGCATATACCCAGAAGATGCTCCAACATGTAATAAAGACACATGTTCCACTATGTTCATAGCAGCCATATTTATAATAGCCAGAAACTGGAAACAACCCAGATGTCCCTCCACAGAGGAATGGATACAGAAAATGTGGTACATTTACACAATGGAATACTACTCAGCAATTAAAAACAATGACTTCATGAAATTCGCAGGCAAATGGATGGAACTTGAAAATATCCTAAGCAAGGGAGTGCAGTCACCAAAGAATGAACATGGTATGTACTCACTAATAAGTGGTTATTAGCCCATAAGTGGTTATTAGCCCAAAAGTTTGGAATACCCAAGAGTCACTTCACAGCAACCATAAGGCTGAGTGTGAGGTCCCAGATGGAAGAGTTGGAGAAGGGACTGAAGGAACTGAGGGAGTTTGCAGCCCCATGGAGGGAGCAGCAGTGTCAACGGGCCTGACACCCCCCCCCCCGGGTGCTCCCAGGAACTGGACCACCAACCAAAGAATACACATGGAGGGACCCATGGTGCTGGCCACATATGTGGCAGAGGAGGGTCTTGTAAGCCATCAGGGGGAGGAGAGGCCCTTGGGCCTGAGGGTGTTAGATGCCCCAGTATAGGAGAATGCTAAGGAGGGAAGACGAGAGTGGGTGGGTGGGGAAATACCCCCATAGAGGCAGGGGAGGGGGATGGAATAGGGAGGTTCCAAAGGGGAGATCTGGAAAGGGGGAAACATTTGAAATGTAAATAAAGTATAAAAAAACACAGTGTAAGGAAAATAACATAGCGGGAGGCTGAGCATATAGAGTAACTCGGAACAGGTTAGATTAATTTGTAAATGGGATGGCTTAGTTGAGAAGAAGCTTGCTGTAGTCTTGAGTTACATGCACAAGGGAGAATTGACTCCCATGCGTTGTCCCCCGACATGTGACATTGCTATGGCATGTGTGTGCTCACACATGTGCACAATATATAAATAACCTTAAGTAAATATAATTTGATACTGAAAATTCCCTATGCCCTTCAGAGGAATGCACTAGAGACAAAGAACTCTATCAGGACTGGACAGGGAAGGAGCTTCCACATCCCCTCCATTCTGTCACACACATAAACAGTCACACACACATACACACATATTCACACATTCACACACACAGTCACACACACAGTCACACACACAGTCACACACACACACAGTCACACACACAGTCACACACACACAGTCACATACACACATACACACACTCACACACACATTCACATACACACACACACACACACACACACACACACACATACTACCTTCATACTCTTTTCTCACTCACAATAGGAAGTTGTAAGATGAAATGCTTAGACCCTTTCCACCAGAGCTTCAATAGATACTGATCTGTAACAGAGAACTGAAATGATGGACCTGTGGAAGGGACTACACAATGAAATCTACTTATCTTCTTCATTGATCTCATGGCTTTTCTCCTGATTTTAACCTGCAGGGTGTGATAGCTCATGGTCCTCTAGAGACTGGAAGAGTTGTAAAAATATGGCAGAGAGGAATGGAATATCTTTCTCTCCCTCATATGGACAAAGTATAAATATTATTTCCATTATTTCCTTCCTTCCTTCCTTCCTTCCTTCCTTCCTTCCTCCCTCCCTCCCTGCTTTCTTCTTCTTCTTCTTCTTCTTCTTCTTCTTCTTCTTCTTCTTCTTCTTCTTCTTCTTCTTCTTCTTCCTCCTCCTCCTCCTCCTCCTCCTCCTCCTCCTCTTCCTCCTCCTCCTCCTCTTCCTCCTTCTCCTCCTCCTCCTCCTCTTCTTCTTCTTTTGGTTTTTTTTTTTTTTTGAGACAGGGTTTCTCTGTGTACTCTTAGATGTCCCGGAACTCACTCTTTAGACCAGCCTGTCCTCAAACTCAGAAGGCAGAAAGGATCTGCCTGCCTTTGACTCTCACGTGCTGAATTAAAGGCATCTCTTACCATTACCTGGCAAATAAATCTATTTTTGTCTCTGAATTTCTGTCTTTTTAATATTTTATTTTGTTTTTGTTTTTTCAAGACAGTGTCTCACTATGCAGCTCTGGATGTCCTCAAATTCTATGTATAGCCCAGGATAGCCTTGAACTCACAGATATCTGCCTGCCTCTGCCTCCCAAGTGCTAAGATTAAAGGTGTGCAAACACTACACCCAGCTCTCTTTTCTAATTATTTTAGAATATAAAGAATCTAAGTTGATAGGTATGGAGCAAGAGTCCAGGGTAATAATGAGAGCCTTCTTGCTCATGTAAAATGGTGGAGAACATTACTTGTCAAGACAGTGCTATGTGATGCCAGTGAGTTATTTAACCACTCCGTCTCATTTACCTTCTCAGATTACAAGATCTTAGTTTGAAAAGAAGCAAGTAAAACATTCATATAAATCAGAGAATCTAGTTCCTGGTACACAGAAAATATAAGATTACCACCCGCATCCTGGCTTGTCATATAGAGGTCATCCAAAGATAGAAGAATAGTTCATGTATAATTGAAACAAATCTGCAAGAATGGTGGGGACCTGTCAGAGGAAACTGTAGGTTCATTCTGAATGACAGAAAAAACATGAGCTGTAGCAATCCTAACAAGAGGCTCTCCATAAAAATGATTAAACTAAAGCACACTGCAGTTTACACACTGGAGACACAGCTCTCTACTTCTTGGGTCAATTGTAACTGTCATCTAAAATGCCTTAAGGGCTTTGAGGGACACATTTTCATATAGTGTCTGAGAAAGTCACTGATGGCCTTCACAGAAAGAAGCTAGACACAGTCATGTCAACATGTTCCTGAAGGTGTCAGAGCATCTTCCCTGTGACCTAGACTCTAGATGCCATGTTTCACTCTCACAACATCAGCCTCTCATGACATGATCTCATTGCCATCAATATATCTGGAGGAAGAAGCCTTATCTTTTCAGAAACATACAGCCAGTTCCCAGAATAATGTCATCCGAGGCTGCCAGAAAATGATGTAATGAGACAGGTTAACTGCACAGTGGCAGGTTGGCTTCCTTCCGTGCCGGTAGCTGCCAGACCTCACAAAGCTGAACTCTGCTCACAAGGAGACATTCCTTTAAGAGCATCCCTTCATCCTTATGGCATACTATCAAGAGTGAAATGAAAAATGTAGTACCCAGGGCTGAGGCTACTGAATCACATGCTTTGGGGAGTGGTTTGGTCTTAAACGATTGGGTAATGCTGTAACCTTCCTGGAGTGAATGGAGGTATAAAGAGCCACTTGTGTTCCTCTTTTGGCTGTCAGAGGTTGAGACATTGGATATGATTTTCCTAAAAGTTTCATGCCAGGAGAAAGAAAGGGCTGAATCCTGGTGCTAGCCGAAGGGGAATATGTGTCCTGAAAAAAGATTTTGTAACTTGTCAGACAACCTTGCCAGAGAGACTTGAGCCTAGAAAATGATTCTGGACCGGACTATACCTCAACCAGAACTGTTCAGTCATGGCCCTTCTAGCTTTCCATTTAAACCTGAACTTGTCAGGCTGGCAAAGATGAACTGGAGGGCAGGTGGTCACTGAACCATTTTGTTCTTTTTTTTTCAGTGTATCCACACTGAATAAATCTCCTTTCTCTAGCTTTTCGTATTATTTGCCTCTTTACCTGGACCATAGAGGACAGGTAGCCCAAGCCTAGCTTGTCAGGGTTGCCAGGGCCCTGGCCCTGATCCTAACAACTCTGGTCATAAGACAATAGGCAAGTGACAACAGTCAGGCTGGCCAGCATCTTAAAAGCACCCTTCCTTGTGCTGTCTATGTGATGCTCATGCACTTGCACTAAGTGTGGGCCAGTGTCAAAACCAGCAAAGCCACTGTTCTATCAAACTGTCTCAAAAGCTCTTGTAGCTTGGCTTGCCCTAGACTTTGAGTGCATGGTAGCCACTATGCCACCATTTCCTGAAAGTTACCAAACTTGCATTTGGCAAATTCAAATAAGAACAATTACATTGGCTATAATATTCTTGACAGGAGCAAGAAGTATAAAGTTTCCATTTAACAATGTAAATAGATAAAGCCACATTTTAGCACCCAGACTACCAATATCTGATCACCAAAGTGTGTGTTTGTGTGTATGTGCATGTGAGAGTGTGTGTGTATGTGTGTGAGTGTATATAAGTACATATGAGAATGTGTGTATGTGTGTATTTATGCCTGTATATACATGAGTGCACATGTGTGAGTGTGTATGAGAGTGTGGGTGTATAAGTGTGCGTGTGTGTGTGTGTGTGTGTGTATGCAGGAGAGAGTGTGTGTGATGTGTGTATACACATGTGGGAGTATGTGTGAGTGTGTGCATGTGTGTGAGTGTGTGCATGTATCAGCACTTACTTCCCATCCAGTGTATGGAAATAGAAACATCTTGATTACTATTTCCTTTGTTGGTGGATCTTTGAGTTCTTCCCATGTTTTGACTGTCATCAACGATGCTGTCTTGAGCATTTGTAATGAGCTTGTACAAACATGTATTTAATTCTCTTGGTTATAAATCTAGGAGTGGAGTTACTGACTCACATGGCAACTACATCAACCCTTTGAACAACACACCTGCTTCCTGAAGGGGCCACACCATTTCCCAGTCCCAGAAGCTGGGTATGAAGGTACCACAAGTTCTCACTTACCTGTATCTTTTCAATTACAGATGTTCTAACAGCTGGAATATTTTTTCCTGGTTTAATCTATACTTTGTATAGCTAATGATGTTCAATGTCTTTTTATATGCTTGTTGGCAATTTTTATGTCATGTATTGAGATCCTTTGCTGGTGATTTAATTGAGTTGTCACTTTTGTAAACTGTGGACATTCTTCCTATGTTCAGGAGATGGTACTTGCTTTATAAGCAAGTACCATCTCCTGAACCTTTTCAACCTTTTTAAGTGGTTGAAAAAATATTTCTCTCCCATTATGTAGCTTAACACGTTCATTTTTTAAAAAAATGTCCTTTAGGCAAAAAAGTTTTTCTTTTGAACTTTTAAAAATCTTCCTCATTATTTGGTGTGTGTACATACATGTACCATGGCATGAAGGTAATGTAGAGGTAAGACTACAACCTGCAAGAGTCGGTTCTCTCTCCCTTAACCATGTGTGTTCTACAGATGCAACAAAGGTTGTCAAGCTTGGTTGTAGGTATGGTTACTGTGATAGGTTGTCTATGCTTTGCCCAGGGAGTGGCACTATTAGAAGGTGTGGCCTTGTTGGAGTAGGTGTATCATTAGCCTTTCTCCTAGCTGCCTGGAAGTCAGTCTTCTAGAGGCCTTCAAATGAAGATGTAGAACTCTCAGTTCCCCCTGCACTATGCTCCTGACTTGATGATAATGGACTGAACTTCTAAACCTGTAAGCCAGCCCTAATTAAAGATTGCCCTTATAAGAGTTGGTTTGGTCATGGTGTATGTTCACAGCAGTAAAACCCTAACTAAGACAGTTCCTCACTGAGTCACCTCATTGATCCCACATAAAACTTTCTAATTCTGATGAAGTCTACTTTATAAACGTATATCACAAATTCTATAAAGGAAGAGAAACAGAGAAAGATCAAAACATTTCAAGAAATAAAGGCTGAATGCTTTCCCAAATTGATTTAAAGAAAAATATAATCACTATAGATATAAGGTTGTCAACAAAATCTACTTAGGGTAAAGTCAAAAAGATTCCTTACCACAAACAGAGAGGATCCAAGAAAAAATCAGATATAAAGAGACACAGAGCATTGATATGAGAGCAGGTCAGCCTAAGTGGCCATCAGAATCTAGCATAGAAAAGGATCACATGCTTGCCCAGAGCCTCCAAGGGGTCACTGCGCTGACACCCTGATGTTAGTCCTCTGTAAGAGAGAATAAATTTATGTTATTTTAAGTCAAAATAGTGAGAATTAGTTATGGTGCCCCTGGGAAATGCAGCATCCTAGATCTGTAAAGTCTTCACATACCTTTTATAACAACATTAGTTCCTCTGAAATTTGGTTCCTAAAGAAAAAAAGAATTTCTTCTATTTTTAATTTTGTGTGTATGGTGTGTGGTATATGTGGTATATGATGTTTGTGTGAGTTTAGATACCCACAGAGGCCAGAGGCATTATATTAGATCACCTCTGGAGTTGGAATTGGAATTATAGACAGTTTTTAGGTACCCACTGTGGGTTCTGGGAACTTACTGCATTCCATATATCCTTCCAATCTCAGCTAATATGATTCATTAGCTAAGAAGCATCCCCAGCCTCCTACCAATTTCTATGTTCATTCTTAATGACCTTATCCTTACTTATATACCCATCTTTTCTCCCAGTATGGATCCTATAATGGTTAATCTCAATATTCACGTTGATGAGATCTAGAATCATGGGCCTCTGAGCATACAAGAGGGTATTATCTGGTTAGATTAATTCAGATGCAAAGGCATGTCCACTATGAATGGTACCATTCTCTGGACTGGGATTCAGAACTATAAAAAGAGGGGTAAGTGAACTGAGCATAAGCATTCATCACTCTCTGCTCCTTTCAATAAATGCAACGTGACCAGCTGCCCCTGTTGCTATGATTTCCACAGAATGATTGACTGTAATCTGGAACTGTGAGCCAAAAGTCAACACTTTCTTCCTTAAGTTGCTTTTGTCAGGGTATATTTGTCACAGTCAACAGGAAGAGTAACTAAGACAGCTTTAGGTAAGCCATATTATTCCATAATATGTCACATGGCAACAATGATAATGATACCAAAGTTCAACTGTATTAGGTTCTGTGAATTAAGTACAGATTTGAGCACATTCTATGTATTTATTAAGTTAGTTTTCACAGAAATACTATGATATAAGTGCTATTATTGGTTTCATTTTACAGAGTAGAAAAATTCAGGAAGAAGAAACTGATTAGAAAGCAACAGAGATAAACTTTGAAAACAGTCAGTTTGATCCAAACTCAAGTGATTGTTCATTTTGAAAAATATATCAAAGTATTAGTAGGGTCTTCACAAGTTGTTCTGTTTATCTCCTTATGGTTTGTTTATCCTATATAAATTATTTCTATTCAGTCAAAAACATGTTATGGTATCTCCTAGAACAGAGATATATAAATGTTTGTAGCTCTGGTTGTTAGCTATATTGCAATAGTCATTGGAGATAATAGCAAGTGATTAGTTGGCTACTTGCACAGGATCTTATTATTCTAATAAACACCTTTATACATTCCCCCTTAAGTGAAGAATGTATTTAAATGAATGATTTGACCAATTTCTGAAATGAATGTGGCAACAATATTATGTTGGTAAAAGCAGCATTGTAGAGAAGATACAGAACTATAGAAATGACCACAGGCAAATGGCTAGGCTCCCTCCCTAATGAAGGTAATGCCTATGCCAGATTCAACACCTCTCAAATACTGGTGTTGCTCAGTCCTTTGAATAACTAAATGAAAATCCTAACCTGGATTCTGAAATAGGAAGAAAAGTGATGCCTGTGTGTCTTGTACACATAACTCAGGGATAATAAATATGGGTTGACAGGCTTGGATATGCTGTGTGCCAAGCAGTGAGGAGTGTGAGCATGAGAGATGGGAGGCTGAATGATATCACTCAAAGAGATTCATGTCCTAATCTCTGAAACTTTGCATGTATAAGGCTAGTTAATGGTTTAGAAGGACTAGGTTTGCACATAGAGGGGGAAGTTACTGGATTGACCTAATTGGTTGGCCTGAGTTGTAGAGATGAGCCCAGGATAATTACAAGATTACTTCAAAGTAGAGGAGAAAGCTTGAAGTAGAGACAGTCCATGAATGGCAGAAGACATCACAGAAAGATGCAAATTTTCTGGCATAAACATAGATGAGAGTCCCAAGCTAAAGGCAGCCTTGAAAAACTGTAAAGGACAGGACAACGGACTCTACTGGAACCTCCACAAAGGCCTTGCAAGAACTAGCTTTTTCACCCAGTGAGATCCTAAACTATATAATGTATATTTGTGAGATTTTTTTCCATCATTATGTTTGCAATCATTTGTTCCAGTCACCAAAGGAAACTTAGAGTAACAGGTAGTGAGTCAAGAGGCTAAAGCAGCCATGCTCAACTTGAGCCCACTCACCACATGCATCTCAGGTTAGCAACGAACACAGCCCAGCAGAAATAATTAAATTAAATTAAATTAAATTAAATTAAATTAAATTAAATTAAATAAGCATGACATAGTTCTGCACATATGTAGATGACATCATACTAAAATGTCAAAGGTTGCAATCTCTGGCATTAAGCAATCCCACCTGCAGAACTTTAAAATCCTCTATGCTCCCTCTTGTAGTGTAAATATCCCTAGATGCATTCCTCGAGTATCTTTCGTGGTCTTGTTCATGTCTTTCTCAGCACTTAGCTGCAAAATCCAATGGCAAGAAAGCTGCATTTCTGACATGGATTGAGCCATTTCAATGGAGGAGCATCGGACGACTCTCAGAGGCCATGCAGGTGTTGCTCGGTACGTGGATGAGAGAGGCTGCCACAAAGCTATTGTTCTCTCCTTTCCTTGACATTTGCTCTCAACCTCAGCTGCCTCCACTATTACCTCCACCAGCAAAGCCCAAGCCCAAGATGGAGTGCTACCTTGCTGCAAGAAGGACTCTTTGGAGCCCACAGTATCTCTGCACAACTGAAACTAAAAAGGCATGTCTGTGAAGAAAAATGTAAAATGTAGTCTAATAAAATTGGAAAGACAGATGACATAGCAGCATGAGTAGTAGAGAATTGAGAAAATAGAGTTGGCATGTGTGTAGGGTATGGGGATGATACAGAGCCAGGCCATGGTGGACAAAGAACACGGCATTACTGAATAGGACAGCATTGAGCCACTGTGTCTGGAGCCTGTGCTGCTCACCTTGCTGGGAGACAAGGAGATCAGGGTCATGGCAATACCCACAGGCTCCAAGCACAACTATTTTGCCCAGTGAACCTTGGGGTTGGAGGCATTGGGGATGGAGAAGTATATGACAGCCTGGATCTTCCACAGATTCCACTCCTGGATGTGCTGCCTAGCCACAAGATTACCCTGACTCTGGGCAACATCAGGATGTTTAAGACAGTCTTGGTAAAGGTCTAGTGTTTACTGTAGTTCAGAAACCACAAAACCTTGAACCAGACCAATGACTTGTAATAAGTATTTCCTTGTAAAGCTGTTTAGGCAAAACAAAACAAAAACTGTGTGACACATAGCAATTTGCAATGCCATTTCAATGAACAAATAAGAGATGCAAAGTTGGCAAGACAGAGGAACAGAGAAATGCAATGGAGAGAGGCAGATCTAGAAATGGTGGTGGCAGGTTTGGGAGAAAGCTTTGGTGGACAGAGGAGCTTGTGGTTGCCAAGTAGGGCTAGCAGAGTGCTATGCAGTACCCTAGAGCTCACACAAGCTCTGCCTCAGAACACACTACCCAGCCACTCAGTCACCTTGGCTCTAAGCAAAATCAGGATGTTACTCCACAGATGCATGCTTTGAACAATTGTCCTTCATCTGGCAATGCTGTTTGGTGACGCCTTGGCACCTTCAGAAGCTGAGCTCTTGCTGGTGAAGGGAACTTACTAAGGTAGACTTTGAATGTTACACCTGAGCCATGGTTCTGATCCCTCTTTCTTCCTGGTCTTCTGTGATGGAAGGAACCTAGTCTACCACACACACCCAGTTTCATGACGCTATTATATAGTCTCTGCTGTGACAGATGGAAGTCCCTGCCTCCATGAGCTAAAATAAAACTTTCTTCCCTCAAGTTGCTCCCGTCATGTACTGTGGTTTCTGCAACAGAAATGCCACTGATACATTCCCACTTTCACTCCTTGCCTTAAAAATATATACATTTTGGAAGCCAACTAACCAGGGAAGAACTTTCTCTCTGTTCCTTCTTTCCAGGACTCTTGAGGATAAAAGTGAGTTATCCACAGTTTACAGACATGGAAGAGAGGCCAGGAATGATCTGTATCAGCCTGCCAAACTCGCAGAGAAAACATACAAGTGATTTTTTTTTATCTTGCTGTTTAAAGACCAAGACAGACTTAATGGAGGAGAGAGCTTGCTGCTCTCTGACCTTGGCTGTGTGTTTTTCTCCATCTCCTGTCAAGTTTAGCACCATGAACAAACAATCACCAATGAGCTGGAACAGGAAGATACAAAGGGCAGACAGCAATAAGACAACATGGAGGTCAGGCTGTATCTAATACCAGAAAATACAGTTTTTCCATTATGCTCCCAGAAAAGATGAACTGACTTGAATAAGGACACAAGCATGATTCTTGGAGTGCTTGTGTTATGGTTGTGGGATTCTGGCAGGCTACCAACCCTGAATGAGCCTGGTCTCACAGTCATGGGCATGGCTACAACTTCCTGAATGGGTAGGGCTGGAAGCTCTGAAACCCTGCTCCACAGCAAAGCTCCCTCAACCTGGAAGGCATGGAGGTAAGTGACATGGAAATATACTTAGAACCTCATAAAATTCAAGAGCAGGAGCCAGAAGTGTTCTGGATTCCAGTATATGGCTCATTCCAGGGACTAGCCACTACCTGGTATCTATAGAACACAATATGCACACACACATACACACAGAGAGAGAGAGAGAGAGAGAGAGAGAGAGAGAGAGAGAGAGAGAGAGAATATTTAGTAGAAAAAAATTAAAACTAAGGCAGTTAAATGCAATAAGTAATGAAATCCTCTGTGTACCCTCCAGTGAGATTTTACGAATGTATTTACTGCAGTAACAACACTAACGTTAAGATCCAGCAGAAGTCAGCCAACTGAGACTTGCAGGCCCTGCTCTTACTGTAGTTTGAGGAGAGCATGACTTTCCAATCTGTGTCTTCCCTAGAACTACTTGAGCGCTTTCCACTGAATCCTCTAATTGCTAATCCTAACTTTTAAAAGATTTTTTCATTTTAGTTTTTTTTTTGTTTTTAAATTAGTGCTCACAGGCACATCCCTATGGTAGTCAGAAGAGGATACTGGGTTGCCTGGAGTTGAAGTCAAAGGCAGTTGTGAGCCTTCCACTGTGAATACTGTGAATGAAATTTGTGTCCTGTGCAAGTACAGTATACACTCTTAGCCACTGAGTCATCTCCCTAGTCCCAAGCCTAAGAAAATCTAGCAGCTGTTCTTTAAAAACAAAAAACAAGAATCAGCAGGGCAGTGGTGGCACACGCCTTTAATCCCAGCACTTGGGAGGCAGAGACAGGTGGATTTCTGAGTTTGAGGCCAGCCTGGTCTACAGAGTGAGTTCCAGGACAGCCAGGGTTATACAGAGAAACCCTGTCTGGAAAAACCAAAAAAAAAAAAAAAAAAAAAGAATCAGAACCCCTGAAACCACCTGCCCAGCTTCTCTCTCCTTACTCTTAAACCGCCTTGGATGTATATTACTGGTTAACTTGACCTGGTTCTTCGGGAGTGGGTATTGTAGCTTTTAGTCATTTTGGATCCAGCTTAACGTCTGTGAGTCTCAAATCAAATCATTTCTACTTCTAGTCCCAAGTGCTACTGTCCTTGTGATTCAGTTGCCCTCCAGGCCGCCTTTTTCTGTCTCAGTACTACATTTCCTGAAATTCAATGTGGTGGCCCTGCATGCCCAAATCCATATGATCTCAGGGCCTGACACTCTAGACCTAAAATAACAGTTGTCTCTGTGTCTGTTTAATTTTCTCTGTGATTCTGTCTTTCTGTCTCTCTGTCTATCTCTCCCATTTCTCTCTGTGTGTGTGTCTCTCTCTCTCTAACTATATCTCATCTCCTTGTGAAGCATGCATGTCTGGTCCATCCAATCAAGGCTAGAGGCTCTTTCTCAGATAGGTGCATAGTTACTGAAGTGCTTCATTAAACAGTAACCATTCTTATTAGTTTTTCATTACGTCTTATACTAGGAGAGAAGAGCAAAGCCCACTGTGTATTCAAGGCATTTTTCTCTCTCTTAGTAAAAAGAAGTGGCAGGGTTTAAAGGACCCTATTAGCATTTCATGCTTTACAAAAAGGGTATAAAATGTCTAGGGACAGAATCAGGACAGTCAACTTAGTGTTGCCAGGCTCTGCTATTGGACCATGTATCCGTGGAAGTCAAGGAATCTGGGTCTGGTTGACAACAGAGTCTGCTGGAAATTCACTGCTCTATGCCTCTGGTGGCTGAAGAATGCGGAGACCCTGGCTTTGAGAACTCACTGCTCTGGGCTCCCTCTCCAGCAATGGGGTACATAACATCAGAGCAAACATGACACCTGCTGCTTACTGCAGAGACCAGGCTTGGACCAAGACCAGCTAGCAATGAAGTTTAGGCAGTCGCAGAGATCTGTTTACAGTTTTCCAGGTGTACTTACAGAACAAGAAGGTTTAATGATGAAAGGTCTTCAAAGAATTCAGAAGAGGAACATTCAAAGAGACCTTCACATGCTAAAAATATGGGAAGGTTTGAGCTTTTGGCAAAAAAAAAAAAAAACCAAATTGAAATAAAACAAAATAGCAAAACAAAATAAACCTTCAAATACTTGAAAAAGAACTAAACAAAACAAATACATTGTACAGCAGCCTAAACAGAAATATTACCAGATGCTGATTAAATGAATTTAAATGAATGACTTTTGTGTAGGAACTGAACAGAGCCTGATAGAACTGTACAGCTCTTGGATTCTTGAATCACTTGGTGGGTAGGAAGGCCTGATGTAGCAAGAGTGAAACTGTAAAGAACAGGGAATTCAGTGGGTGGAGGAGGAATACCATCTCACTTGCAATTCAAATTTGTGATACAGTTCCTATCATTAGTACAGAGAAACCCAAACTTCTGTGTCGCATTTAAATGGGCTCAAAGACCCCAGACCAAGGATGTTGGTTAAATATTCTTTCTGCTTCAGTTGCCACTGAAAATTAGTAGAGTCTATCTTTATGGGTAGAATAAATTCCCAAGTGAATGTTCTTGTTCAAGCTAATAGTATTAATTAGACTGCACAAATTCCAAGCTCTGCCCAATCCATGGATTAGCTGTCTTTAATTCAGATTCTCTAGAAGCCCTGTTTTATAAATCATGGCAGAGGTACTGTTTGCATGAGTGTATTTATGCATGTGTGTATGTGTTTGTGTCCATGCACACATGATGTGTGTAGCAGCAGGTCTACATGATGATATTACAAAGCTCCCTGTGTTATGGGCATGAAAGAGACAGTCATACAGGTCTTTGAGGACCCAAGTTCAATCCTGCAGAACCAGATTAAAAAGACATCCACCTGTAATCCCAACTGAGAGAAGAGACACGAGGATCCTAGGTCTTGCTAGGCAGCCAGTGTAACTGAAACTGGGGTTCAGTGAGAGACCCTATAAAACATAACCTGTAGAGCAGTTGATGAAAACATCTGATGTTGATCTCTGGCCTCTGCATATATACATGTGTGTATGCATATTCATGTGCCACCCACCCACCCCTCCCCCCACACACTTATGCACATACTTACACATAAGTGTCCCCCTAAAAAGTTAAAAATATAAATCGATTTGAGATTTCTCTCAAAACCAAATCTCTCTAATAAGACTCAAATGCAGACTAAGTAAAGATATTATCAGGCCATTTGAATTGAAACATTGCCTGAAGGATGGCAAAGTTGTTCCTTTTGTCTCCTAAATTTGTGTAGTTAAGCTAATGTCACAGCTTTCTCTTACATGGTGGCCACGTGACAAAGGTACACTGCTGGCTCATTGCGATGATGTATGGTTCTATTTCTTATTTTCAAATGTTCTTTTGAGTTTTTGTATTCAACATCCCCCCCCCTTCCCTTTTCAAATACTAATGTCTAAGTAGTTATAAATAAGCCAGAGCATTGTGAGTGGGATTTGGCTCTATTCTATTTTAACCCCAAATTAGTTTAGGTGTTAGTACTGATTTAAGGAGACTTAACACAAGACGGCAGGACCTGAATTCTGGAAGGACGGATGAAGACATTTGCTTCTCTGTAAAACAACCTATCAACATTACCCGCAAAGAGTCACTGGTTTACCCAGTAAACAAACCTTTACTGAAAACCTACTATGGACAGTCATTGTGGTAAATCTTAGAGGAAAGGCAACTGAGTGAAAGTTCACATTCATAAGCAGAGTTATCTTACACCTGAGAAGGAAACAAAAGGCCCAAATGTCTGGGAAGACATTCTTAGATCGTGTTTCACAGGAATGCCAGTGAAGATTCAAGGGCTGCTTGAGTGCTCTGGGGTCCTGTACATAAGGTCAACAGTGGTCACAAATATAGGCCACTGGCACTTCAACTATTCTGTAGTAGATATAGGTCTTCTCACCACTCCCAAATCCTGGAGGGACCACACAGTCCTCCTATTTAACACATACAAACATGTCACTAAAATACTGTTTCAACCAAGAATGAAAAGCAATTTTTTACTTCCCTTGTGCTGTCTTTTCAGCTCATGGTTGAAATGGTGTTGAGGCTATCAATCTTCATTGTTAACTTGGGTTTAGGATCACCTAGGAGACACTTGGGGGTGGATCTGTCTGGGATGGCATTCACATAACAGAGGGAAGACCTTTTCTAAATTAGGGCAGCACTATTTCATGATCCAGAGGATCAAGGCAGAATAAAAGATGAAGAAAACCAGCTCGGTATCTGTATTTTGCATCTTCTCCATCTCCATCACTCCTGTTCCACCTGTAGTGAATAGGTTCTGCCTCTTGCTGCCAATAACATGAATGTCTTCCCAACAGCTGGGCCAGAAACATGGAACGAAGGAACTAAGGAACCATGGATAGAATGCTCTGAAACCATGAGTCAAATGAATTATCCCTGTCCCCAACTTGCTCCTGTCAGTATTTGTTTATAAAAGTGGCTCACATAGATTCATCATGGCATGTTAATATATAACTTGGGCAAACATGTGTATTAGAAGTAGACAAAACAGACTAATTTCCTACTGTGAGGTGAGCACAGCAGTGCTTCTTCGCTTGTATTTCAAATAATGGCCTCTCACCACCACCCTCAGAGCCCTGATGAGAAAGTCCTGGAAATAAATGAGCTCTGTGTGCACTCATGCTGGGAAGCTTCCACCCAGAGAGAAAAGAGCTCCGTGTAGGGGGAAGGGCTCTCATACACACTTTCCCTTGAAATATTAGAACCGGGGAGAAGATGGCTTAAGTTACCATGATTTGTGATCTGAAAATGAATATGTATTTTTATTACAGTCTTCATTATGGAGATCACAGCAAGTTTTGCTTAAAGCAATCCTTGTATCGTGTCATATGGAGATTATAATGGATTTCACAATGCAGAAATTCATGAAGAACTATTTCACAGAGACTAATGAGGACTTGGAAAGTGCCCTCCTGGAATACATTGATAGAATGATTCCACTCCTGTCTTTGTCGCTGGAGCCAGTTTTTAGTGTGTCCTTCCATGCCCATGCTCTATGTAATATATGGAGTTCAAAACTGAGAGAAGCCCAAATACCAACCATAACCAAAAGGAGGTACATTTCCCACCAGGATTGTGAAGGGAAAGAATGAGCACTGACTGATATTATCTATAGCAGTGGTTCTTAACCTTCCTAATGCCATAACCCTTTAATACAGTTCCTCGTATTGAGGTGACTCCCCAACAATAAAATTATTTTTATTGTTACTTCACAATTATAATTTTGTTACTTTTAAAATTTTTAATGTAAATATTTGAATTTTATAATGGTCTTAGGCAACCCCTGTGAGACAGTTTTAAACCCCAAAGGATTGCAACCCACACCTTGACAACCACTATAGAATGAAATGATTACCTGAATTGTTCCCACATGTATAAAAATTAGTGTATGTAGGACTTGCTAGTCTAACAACAATGATCTCAAGTAATAGTATAGTCCTGTTGTTTATCCTGCCTCAACCTTTTCCTTGATCTAATACTACCTTGGCCAAGGGCTCATATCCATAAACAGCACTTAGTGCCTTGGGTGACTGGTTGGAGTAGAAGTGACTAACTTACCCATGAAGGCCCAAATTCCAAGCTGCCCAGAGACCACCACAGTGACCAATATAAAAGTTCTGTCCACTAGCTAAAAAAACAACCTCCCTCTGGATAGGAACTAGAAAGTTCTTAGAACCCTGAGAGTGGTGGCAGGCATGAGAGAGCAACTGAGACCCCAAAGCAGCAGATTAGCACACTAAAGATCTTCACTACCCAGTTCCCAGGGGTGTCTCTGGCTTCTGAATGGACATTAGGTACACTCATTGAATTCTTATCTACTTAAAGCTTATTGTTTACATTGTACTGAAATTAATAAGCATATCCTTGGAATTTACATATTCTTCATTTCTGTTGTTTTGATGACATTGTACTGGCCTGTAGAATGTTCTTCAACTGGAGTTTCTAATGCTTTTTTGATGATTAGACAGGAATAGAGACTTGGAAAGGAGTTCACATGGAAAAGACCATAATTTTTAGATTATTGGAAGCTCCCACTAAAAACTGTGGGTGGTAAGCTTGCACCCCTGGCTGGAGACACAAGTGTAGGATTCTTAACAATCAAGTGACATTTCTTGCCCACCCCTTTCTAGAGAATTCATGCAACCCACAAATAAGGAACAGAGAATTCTGTTTCATGTCCTCAGGAAAAGACTATATAAAATATCTGAAATTCTTATGAATGAGAGGTTCATCTATTAACCTTTGTTTCTTTAATTATATAATTATTTATGTCATTTTATAGGTTTTCATGAGTCAATAGATTCAATATTATAGTTTATAGTTTCCATTGTTCCTGTATTGGTCAATATGAATTCTTCTGATTTCTTCCTGTAGTCTTTTTGACATATCCTAGACTTGTGTGCATATGTTTGCATGAAGTATGTACATGTATGTGTGTCCATATGTGTGTATGCATTTGTGTCCATGTGTTTGCAAGCAAGTGTGCTCATTCATGTGTATGTGTACATGTGTGCATTTTCATGCATGCATGTATGCATGCTCAAGTTTTTGTGAGTGTGTGTGTCTGGGCATGTATGTATGAGTTTTGTTTTTAATGCTTTTTTACTTTCTGGTGTTATTAAATGCTATGAGATTATTGCATATTTTCTTTCTGTGTGTTCTAGAATGAGCACTTTCTCCAAGGCATTCTTGCTTCCTTAACTGCAAAATAGCATTAAAGACAAAGAATTGTGCACTGAGGGTAACTATGGATTTTCTAATTATGTGAACCTATTCATCTACCTCTCCCCTCTTAAGTCTATTTTATTTGAATTTGTTGTCACTTGAGGCCAAAATGTAATTAATAGAGATACAAAGATATAAAACAGAGCTCAGCCATCTTCCCATCTTCCCAATTTCAATAAATAATAACTCCATCTAGATCCTCCTCTGCAGAGCCAAGACACTCGGGTATTAAGTTTAGTCCCTGTCTTGTCCTGCTCTCTTGCTCAAAATTCTCTCTGCTTCTCAAACAATCTTCTATCTCATAATTCTGCAATCTCCAGGCTTTTCCTCTCCTTCCTCTGGTTGTATCAGTCTAATCCCCTGAATCAGAGCTAGCTTGGAAATCTTGTCTAGTGTGATACAAAAGCAGATATTATATGCTTATGCCCTAATTTATAAGCAAGCAAAGCAGGGTTCCTGCAATATAACAAAATCAGTAACTTGATGTTTACTTCTCTGATGGTGACTCCATCTTCTAAAAGGTCATCTTCTATGAGAAGGAGAGGTTGTTCAGGAGGGACAGTGCTTATTTGGCATACAGGTAAAATGCTAACCATGGTGACTATAATCTCAGTGCTAGGAATTAATGACACAAGGTTCCCAGAGGCTTCCCTGTCCAGCCAGTTTAGCCCACCCTGCAAGCCCCAGGTTCAGTAAGAGACTCTGTCTTTAAAACAAAACAAAACAGGCTAAACAGAAATTAAGGAAGACACATAACTGGTAACCTCTGTCAAGCAAGTCTACATGTACAAGATACATATGTATCTACCACCACCTCTTCTACCACCACCACCACCTCCACCTCCACCACCAGTACCACCACAACTACCACTACCACTAAGAACACAAAAATCAACAATTTAATAAGCTATACTCCAGATTCCCTGAAACTTAAAAACCTCTCACTAGTGGGAATTTCTTTCACACTACCCTATTTATTCCTGCATAGAATTTGTTTGCAATTGTACTTTTATTGTTATGACATGTTCATTGTCCATATTCTTCAGTATACTATGATCTCCTTCAAAGAAGGACTTGCTTTGCATTCTACTCCCAGTCTTGTATATGGTCTGTACTTCATAAACAGTTCTGGAATACATGTATGAAAGAATGAATGAAGGAACAAACCAATGAATGAGTAGTAGACAATAAGGCCTTCTCACAATTTTAGGTTCAGGAATTCCAAAATAATCCAGTTATCTCATTCAGAAAAAAACAAAAAACAAAAAAACAAAAACGAAACAACAAAAACAGGAATCCAGGGAGCACAGATGCCATCAAAAGTATACAGCATCAGCCAGGTTTGTGGGACAGGGCACTGACACCAAGACTTAGAGATAAGTGTGATCTCTAGGCAGACATGGGACCAGGTGTATCTGTATTGGGAAAATATTCCAGGCAGTAGATTAGACATGGTAATGGCATAGAGATGCAACAGATGTGTCAAGTATTACAGTTAAAGTCCTTGAAGCAGCTCTGCAGAAGGATGGGGGAAGAGTTGGAAGACCTGAGCATGATGGAGAGGCCTGTACAGTCAGAGATGATTTGGGTTCAACCAATCATTTTGACAGATGTTGAAATGGACTAGAAGTGTAGGGAGGAATGAGTCTGGAATGGTAGTGCTGGGTGGCACATACCTGCTAAAGTATGTGTGGAAATAAGAGCTGGTTCTTGCCTTCTGTCCAGGGAATCTGGCTGAGGTCCTCAGGCTTGTCCTGAAGCACCTCACTGCACTGAGCCACCTCACCAGCACTCCAGCCCTATGCAACAGCCAGATGCAGTTCTCCCAGTTCTCATTGTAGTAATAAACTGGAAACTCAAACAAT
This sequence comes from Rhynchomys soricoides, assembly GCA_019843965.1. Classification (NCBI taxonomy): domain Eukaryota; kingdom Metazoa; phylum Chordata; class Mammalia; order Rodentia; family Muridae; genus Rhynchomys; species Rhynchomys soricoides. Next base: position 6,483,710 of record JADRCH010000125.1, read on the forward strand.
ATTTACATCACAGAATCTGGGAATAAACACTTAAGGCTTTTTACATCCCTTTCTTCCTAGAGGAGGTGCCTAGCAAACCTGACACAGAATCAGTGAGAACGTGGAAAGTCACATTTCTGCCCACTGCATTCTGCCCTACGTACAGTGGGTTTGTGCTGGGAGAAGGTTTGAGTGGGTACAAGATTATGCAAATGAGGAATAAAATGATATCTGCCCTGGGGATGAGGCCACTGGCTTTAACTCACAAAGCATTCTTGAGCAGTGCTTTTCCACTGAACTACAATTTCTTATTAATAAATGCCTCTGTTCTATATAAATAGAGTCAGGAAAAGAAAAACAGAGAGAGAAAGATATGAGAGGGGGAGGGAGAATGGAACTAAGGGAGGAAGGAGCAATGTTTGTATCACTCTGGAATTATATACCATATCCTCAAGATAACCAGTGTCAGGATATGGTAGCACACATTACTAATTCCCAGAAGAACTGAATTCAAAGCTAGCTGGAACTACATGTCAAGACTGATTCAAACCACAGACAACTACAACAAAAGCATAGCTGCTTTAGATTCCACCAAGTGCTTAAACTCTGTCACAGTTTCCTTTTGTTGTAATAAAATGCCCAACAGAAAAGCAACTTAGTGGAGGAAGGCATATTTCACAGACCAAGAGCCATCACTAAGGGGAGTCAGATCATAAACGTGAAAGCAGAAACCATGGAGAAATGCTTCTTGCTGGGTTTCTTGGAGTCATGCGTATGTGACTTCATGCAGCCAAGAACTACCTGCCCAGGATATGGTGCTGCTAGTAATGAGCTGAGGCCTCCTATTTCAATTAACAATCAAATCATTCCCCTATGGACATGGCCACAGACCAATCTGATATGAACAGTCCCTCAAGATGTCCTTCAAAGTGAACTCTAGGTTGTATCAAATTGACAAATAACTAAAGTTAACTATTACACTCCACTCCTTGACTCCTTGACTCCTTGACACAGAGACATATCACGGTAAACCATAACATTTTAGTTCTTTGTCTCCAAGATGTTATGTCGATGTTATAAAATAAAACACAGTACAACTTTAAAAGTCCCACAGTCTTTTATAAACTTCCAGTGCTTTAATAGTTCAAGGTCTCTTAAAATGCGAAGAACTATGGATTCTTATATAATTAAAGCCAGTTTCAAACTTTCTTATTCCAAGAGGAAAAAACTGGCCCATTAAAACAATTAGACATAAAAAAAACCCAAAGTTCATCAGTGGAAATCCAAATCCTGTAGCTGAATGTCTAATATCTAGGGTTCAATCATGATCTTATGGTCTCCAAAGTTTTGGGCTCTCCCAACCATCCAGCTCTGCCATCCATAGAAAACACAGCTTGTCTTCTAAATTTAGACTGGTCCCACTGATTGGGGGAGATATTCCTTGATCTTGATCTCCCCAACATCCCAGGTTTTCCACTGCAACTGAGACTTCACTCTTACTAATGGCCTCATAAGGCCTCTCTTCAGGAGATCCACCCAGCCATCAGGTGTCAGGCCTCAGCTCCTCTCCATGAGCCTTTTAGCACTTTAAAGCCTATACCACTTTGATGGCTCTGATATACTGTTTTTCAATTCCTGAAGCATAAAGGTTTCCAATTCACTGGTGTTGTTCTTTTGTTAATTGCAGTCAGTTCTTCAGTCCCAGTTGACCAGAACATACAGACTCTTAGTCCAAATTATTATAAAAATCACCTGAGTCTTGCTTCCTCTGAAAATTTCACCAACCAGGGCTCTATTATCTGTCTTTCTCTCATTACTATTCTCTTCCATGCTTCCCTAGAATGCCCTACTAAGTGTTCTGAACACTTAGTATCTTGTCTAACATATTTACAGGGATTCTCACAATCTTTCAATAAAATAGTCAAATGCATAAAAGTCACATAGTTAGGTCCATCACAGACACACCTACTTATCTGATACCAATTCTGCCCTAATTCCTCTCTGAGGCTATGATAAAGGCTGATAACCAAAAACAACTTGGGGAAAGAAAGGTTTTATTTAGCTTATACTTAGGGTCATAGTCCATCACTGAGAGAACTCAAAAAAGGACCTAAAACAGGAATGAGAAGGCAGAAATCAGGAAGGAATGCTGCTTGCTGGCTTTCTTCTAGACTCACACTCAGCTAGCTTTCTCATACAATCTGGGACCACTTATCACGGGAAATGGTGCTGCACACATGAGGTAGGTCCTCATTTATCAATTCATAAAACAATCTTCCATAGACACTACTAAACACCAATCTGATCTGGGCAATCTCTCAGGTAAGACTCATCGCTCCTCAGGTGATTCTGGCCTGTGTTAAGTTGACAGTTAAAGCTAATGAGGGGTTATTCCTAATGCTTCATCATCATCGTCGTCATTGTCATCACCATCATCATCATCATCACAATCATCATTATCTGTGCTTTACAGAGCTTTAGTAATTAAGTAACTTGACCCAGTGTCTGTGCTAAAACAATGTGCCTAAGGTTGTATAATTTATAAAAAAAAAAGAGCATTATGATTTAACCTTTTAATTTATTAACTTTTTATTTCATCATTTGATTCATGATTCTGCTGTCTAGAGGATGAAACAGTATAACCCAAGAACCCTGGAAACAATTATTTAACTACAGAGAAACAGAAAGGGTTGGGACATGTGCAAAAGAGCTGAGCTGTGAGTGGTTTCAATTAATGCTTGCAAGACAGCATTAATTCATTCATGTGAGAAGAGCCCCTTACTCTATAATCTACTTGGCCCTATCTATTAAAAGTTTGTACCATCTCATTGCTGTCATCCTGGGGACAAAGCTTTAGCACATGAAATATTTGGGGAGAAAGCAGCCTGGTCACCTTTCTCATGAGTCACTGAGTCACAGAGATATAAAAAGGAATTTGAACCTACATTGTATAATCCAATAGTCTGAAGTCTTAGCTACTGCTCAAACAAGAAAAAGTAGAATTGTTAGTTAACACATCTGAGAACTCATTATTGACATAGGAATATCATCAACATACAGGAGAAGTCCATGTCTCGAAGAATTGACCACATGAATGCACAGGCAAAATAAACGGCAGGATGAAAGCTTGATGACAATGTGCCAGGCCCAGCTAATGGCACGCAGGGAAACTAAGATGTCTTTGCCTCTTTGTATTTCTGACACTTAGTGTAAAGCAGCTGTTCTCACGCTGTGGGTTGCAGTCTTTTGGGGGTTTAATGACCCTCTCACGGAGGTTGCTGAAGACCACTGGAAAGCACAGAGAATTATATTATTGTTCATAGCACTAGAAAAATTACAGTTATGAAGTAGCAATGAAAACAGTTGTATGGTTGGGACCACAACATGAGGAGCTGAATTAAGGGGTTGCAGCATTAGGAATCACTAACATAAAGCCTGTCTCTATACACATATATTCTTGGAATAACCTGAGCTTGAAGATAGATGCAGGCATGTGCAAGCTTTTGCCATTGCAAGATGATATTGATGGCTGCAGATTTTATACTCAAGGAGGTCCTGCACATTTCCTGAGTATCAAAATGGAACTGACCTTCATGGTGGGAGTGTGGATGAGCCATCCCTGAAGGCATGAAAGCAGGAGAGATGGCCCCTTCACTTCTTTGTTGTGAGATAGGATGGGCAAGGGAGAGATGCCCTCTCTACCTTCAACACCTGGCAGGAAGGAGGGCTGGCCCCAAGGTCATGAGAATGGGAGAGCTAGCTCTGCCCCTTATCAGCTGCAGCACTAAGGAGAGCAGACCCTGTACCTCACCTGGGCATCACAGTAGAGCTGTGACATGATAGTAGGTGAGCTGTCCCTGCCCCTGGGTGGCTGTGGCATGGGGTGACCTAGCAGGGGCAGTGCAGGAGTGCTTGCACTGGTGGTATACATGTGGAAGAGCTGGCACGCTGACCTCTTGAGCTCCCACCCAGGCCCACATCCAGATATTTGAGTTGATTGACCCTAACATCAACCCTTGAATGAATTTCAGGAGCATGTGAAGGGGCCGGTTCTACAAATACAAAGCTGCAGAATCTCCATGACTCGGGGCTTATCTGAGTGGAGTATCAATGAGAGTCCAGTATTAATAGTGTAACAAAAGGCAGAGGCCTCAAAACAGACTAATGACTCGTTGCAATGAACATTTGCAAGTAAAGATGTGTGGACAAAAGGGTGTACTGTGTGACATATTATGACACATTACGTCTTCCATGATAACATTTTTGTTCTTGTTGTTTTTATGTTTTGTTTTTTATTTTACTTTGGGAAGAGGTTGCAAGAGCAGAGGGTATATGAAGAGACTGTCTGATGAGTGGTATTGGGTGCATGATGTGAAATTCACAAAGAATAAATAAAAGTTTTAAATTTTAACATTAAGGAAACATGCAACTGAGTTACCCAAAGAAAACCTGCTCTGGTAATATTTTAAGTATATTTACAATTCTGTGTTGAACTCCACCTGTGCTATTTTTGAGTACCTTTAACCAGGAGCCATGGATTAGAGTAGCCTGCCACAGTGTGGTCTTACAAGTTATTCTTGAAAGGAGGAGGTACACCAAACTAAGCCATGGCTACCAATGTGTATGAGGAACAGAAAGGCAGAAGGTGGGTTCATTTGGAACAGATCACCTTCTATACTCACTTTCAGAGCCCTGCAGGGAGAATCGTTACCCAGAGCACTTTTCTTCAGCTCCAAAGTCCAGATAGTTGCAATGATTCCATTAGCAGCAGGTTGTAAATCTGATGAGTAACAAGCCCACAGATGGGTCCAGATGGTTAGGCCTGAGCTTGTGTCCAGGAGAACAACAAAGAAGGGGGAATGAGTAGGTAAGGCAAAACGTGGAGCCTTGGGCCAAAGGAAGACACGGACAAGCAGAAAGCCAGAATGACTCTTATTAACTTGTGAATAACACCTCCACCCCACTGCTTGGCTCTATCACCTCCACTCCAATGTTCAAGTGCACCACTACCACCTACCTGTGGTTCAGCTCAGAGCCATCTTTCCTCCTTTCTCGTTGCATTTCCTTTATGACCAGAAGCCAAATCTTCCATGTGTAAAGCTGATCTTACAGTCTGTCTTTCCTCCCATTCCCATTGGCTGGCACTGAAATAAAGCCATGACCCTAAGCCCAAAGTGCAGCTGAATGTTGGCATGAAGTAAGAGGATGATGGATGCCGGCAGCTGAAATGTCTGGCCTACAGAAGGCACTCACCATATGTGAATGACAAACTGATTCCCTACTCATTCTTCTAGGACCAGCTCAACTGCCATGAACTCTAGAAAACCTCTCCTGGCACCTAGGCAGAATTAGACCCAGTTTCTTCAAGTTCCCACAGCATTGTGACAATAACTAGAGTCAGCTAATCAGCTTCAGTTGCTCCATTAGACTAGAAGTTTCCCCCAAACGGAAATCACCTATTGTAAATGCTGTATCTAGAATGTACCCTTTGCTGTTCAATGCTGCAGGCATTACTCTCCTTAAGTTATTTACATTTAAAAGTAATAAGTAAATATTAAACAAATTATTAATTTTCAGGTGCATCAGTCACATCCTTAAGTTCATAATAGTCACATAGGGCTATACACTGTCACATTAGACAGTAGTGCTAACATAGATTGCTTCCATTAGCACAAAACATTTTATTAGCAACACTGTTAGTCATTCCTATGTAACAGATATATAAACTTGAAATTTTACTCTGCACCACTCATTCTGATAAGGGCATTTTGTGGATCATCTCAATTATTTCTAAGAACCACAGTATGAAGTAGACAGCATTGTTTCCACTTTATGGATGAGGAAACTGAGGCCCAGAAAGTGTAAGTGATTTAGGCAAGGATATAAAACTTGTAGCTAATAGTTATATTTTACAATCACCAAACACAAGTTTCCTGATAGCTGCAGTGTTGTGGATAGCTCTGGAGCTGTTTGTATTTTTATACTAATTCCACCCTTCTGGGAGGGGCTTCAGACAAGGAGTGCGTTACATACTTATGAAACTTCTTGCAACCAATCCCCTAATGAACAAAGGAGCCAATCACTGGGCAAGTAGGAGAGACTTCCAGGTTAGATAGAGAAAGAGAGGAAGCAGGAGAGAGAGAGAAAGGCCCTTTTGAAATGAGGACAGCATAAGGGGTAAGATGTAGCTTCTAGAGTTTCCTGGTATCATGGTGGATCTGCAAGGATTCACCTGCAGAGGATCTAGATTTAATTAGGCTTACAAGATTAGGATTTTAGTTGATGCACCCAGAGATTGAGTTATCATTGTTTCTGAACTAAGTTTGTGTTGTGTTCCCCTTTACATGGTGGCTCGTCTGGGTTCTAGAAAGGTACGGCAGCCAAGTGTGGGTATGCCTGATGTGCACCACTAAGACCATGGGGGATTTGAAGCATGGGGCTGCTGTTGTAGTGACTCACCAGTGGGGACCTAGTGAGTTGGGTGGAGAGATCATGGAGCTCTGAGTCAGAGCTCTATGACATAAAAGCAGGTTGGACATTGCCCAACAGCGCATGGCCAGCCAGGCCGACAGGGCTGAGAGTTGTCAGTCCAAGTACAGGAACGAGCAGGTTCATTCTTTTTTTAATATTTCCCGCAACACTGCAGAATGTCTTTTCTGTTCAAAGAATTATATAATCTTGCATTAGTAAAACAGATAGCAAGTTCTCTCTTTAAATCCTAATTTCTCTACATGTGAGTTGTTCCACCTTGGGAAAAGTATAATGTCAGAGGTAACCATAATTATTCCTAGGGTTACAGTGAATACTGGCTGAATGTAAAAGCCTGCACTTCTCACACAGGAACTGCCTAGCTCACAGAGGTCCTGCATAGCTCATAAAGGGCCGGCCTAGCTCACAGGGGACCTGTATAGCTCACACAGGGCCTGCCTATCTCACAAGAGGACCTGCTTATCTCACAGAGGACATGCCTAGCTCACACAGGGCCTGCTGAGCTCACAGATGACCTGCTTAGCTAACAGGAGCCTGCATAGTGAGGGACCCTATGGGTTTTTTCCAGTCTCACACCCTCTTTACAGCTTTCCCCTCCTACCTGGAGTCAAGGCTAGGCTAAGTTCCATTCTCCACCCACAGGAACATTCTTGAGTAAAAATTCTCAGAAAAAAACCTGTAAAGTGTACATACTGATAGTCACCTGACCCTCTGGAAAGTCTGAGGTAGAGTTCTAAAGCATGTCATGATCTGCCCATGCTTGCTAGCCAATAGATTTAAAGGTCAATATACATAGCCAATAAGTTTGAACTGTAACCTTGCTGATGTAACCTGTGCCCCTAAAAAGTATAAAAACTGCTTGTAATAGCCATTCAGGGTCACCTTCTAGTCACTCACCTTGAGCAGCTATTTTAAGGTCAATCCTGATGTGCTGGAAAATAAACCTCTTGCTTTTGCATCCATCTGCAATTCAGTGTCTCACTCAGGGGCGTCTTGATGGAAGTATCACTGACCAAAGGTCATGGGGGGATCTTACATTTGGGGGCTCATCCAGGATTTGAGAAGATTCCTGAGCAACCACTGACTAGGCTGATCTGAACAAAAGAATAAAGAAAGAAAAGAAAAAAAAAAAGACCTTGGCAATAGGTTCCTCCTCATAAGTGCTTGTCTCTGTCTTTTGCTTTCACTTTGGCTTGTGAGCTTGGGTGTCAACTGGGAAGCCTCTGGTCTGCTGTGGTCAATTGCAGCGGGCAGATGTGCCTTAACACTATGACCATGGGAAGTCTTCAGAGGGAGCTGGGAGGACTTCACTCTTTTTGGAAACAGCAAGATACAGTATCGGCAGTAGCTGATTGAATCTTGCTACAACCTGGTTTCTGAGCCCGTGGCAGGAGTGAACTGTCTCTGTATTGATTGGCTTTCTCTGTGTTCTTGAACTTGGACTGACATTATTTTTGGACATGAGACAGACTGAATCTACCCTGTTAAGCATCCTAGTTAACCAATGGAGGGAAGTTAGGGAAAGAGGAGAAAACTTGTCAGTAGTAGTAAAGAAGGGCAAGTTAGTTACTCTCTGCTCCTCTGAATGGTCCACCTTCAGAGCAGGGTGGCCACCCATAGGGACCTTTGACTTGCAGGTGATCAAAGTAGTAGAGGAAAGAGTCTTTAGGCCAGGATCCCTTGGGCACCCAGACCAAGTGTCCTATATAGTTACCTGGAAGGATCTAGTAAAGGACCCCACACACACACCTTAGATAAAAGCCTTTTTGTCTCTGAGACTCTTGCAGGTTCTGGCCATGAAGAAGAAGAACCCCATAGAGACCAATGTGTCTGTAAAGAAGAGCATCTTCCAGGACCCATCCACAGTGGATCTGCTATGGATGGATCCTCCATCCCTTACCCCCACCATGGCCCTGATCCCCACAGCCCCTCCTCGAGAATCTCCTTTGAGCCCTCATCCAGTGTCCTTTTACCCCCCTTCCTCTGGCCCCAGCAAGGGGGGAGGGGGGGGAGAGACCCTCAAAACTGGGACCAGCCATGGGAACCTGGAGCAAAAGGGCTACTTCACCTTATACAACAATGGCCCTGCCCCTCCAAGCCTACAGACCCATAGATGAGGATGACAATCACATCATGCAATATTGGCCTTTCACTTTGGCCAACTTGAACAACTGGAAGGCCCAACATTCCTCCCCCCCCCTTTTCAGATAACTCCAAGAGGCTGATTAATCTCTTTGAGACTAATATCATCCACTAGGGATGATATCCAACAACTCATGAGAGTGCTCTTCAAGACCAAAGAGTAAGAGATGATAATGCAGAAATCCAAAAAGAATGTCCCCTCAGACACAGAGGCATCATTGATTGACCAGAACATCATCAACAGCGGGTTTCCCCTGAATAGACCAGGCTAGGACTTTAATACGGCAGAAGGTAAGGAGCACCTGAAGGTCTACCACTAGGTTCTGTTGGCAGGTATAAATGGCGGCCATATGATGATCCACCAATTTGACCAAGGTACATGAGATTAAGCAGGGACGAGACAAGTCATCTGCAGCCTTCTAAAGTGGCTCATGAAGGCATTCTGCAAATATACACCCCATGACCTCAGCAGTGAAGAGCACAAAGCTACTGTGACTATGGCTTTTGTAGACCAGGCTAGGAAAGATATCAGGAAAAGGATTCAGGGGCTAGAGGGTCTACAGAATAAGTCATTGAGAGATTTAGTGCAGGTTGCTGAGAAACACTACCATAAAAGGGAGACAAAGGAGGAGGAAGAGCAGAGAAAGAGAAAGGAAGAAGATGAAAGGGAGATTTTTTTAAAAAGTGACAAGAAAGGAATTTACAGAGAATACAGTAGTTAGTGAAAGCAGAGACTAGAGACCCAAACCAAAGAGAGATAGAAAACCTCTTAAAAAGGATCAGTGTGCATATTTCAAGGAGAGAGGTTACTGGGCCCAAGAGTGCCCTATCAAATGGAAGACAGAGGCAGGAAATCCCAGGCCTTGGGAAAAGCACCCCCAAATGGCTAAGGTGGTAGCACTGGGGGAAGACAATGACTAGGAAGAACCGGATTCAGACCCTCTCCCTGAGCCCAGAGTAACTTTGAAAATGGAGGGGAAACCCACCCAATTCTTGGTAGATACTGGAGCTCAGCACTCAGTCCTCTTCCAAGCCAATGGCCCCACTTCTAAGAAAAAATCTTGGGTCTATGAAGCCAGTAGCATCAAAATTCATAGAGTACCAAAACAGTGGACCAAGGGGTAGGTCGGATATCCCATTCATTAATGGTCATTACAGACTGTCTCTACCCTCTGTTTGGGCAATACTTACTCTCCAAGATGGGGGTCCAGATTCACTTCCTGCCTGATGGGCCACAACTAACTGGCCCAAAAGAAGAGTCCATACATGGTCTAACTAACACACTAGATGATGAGTATAAATTATTTGAAACCACCTTTACTCAGAACCAGGACTTGACGTGGTGGTTGGAAACATTCCCATCAGCCTGAGCGGAAGCTGCGGGGATGGGCAAAGCAAAATGTCATCCCCCCCCATGGTGGTAGAACTCAAGGTGCAGGCTACCCCAGTGTCTCTCAGACAACACCCTATATATCGGGAGGCATGAGAAGGAATTAAGCCTCACATCTCCAGGCTCTTCCAGCTTGGGATGTTGCATAAGTGCCATTTGGCCTAGAACACACACCGCTTCTGCCAGTTAAGAAGTGGAGCACTAACGATTACTGCCCAGTCCAGGACTTATGAGAGGCAAACCATCAAGTAGCTGACATCCACCCTACTGTACCTAACCCCTACATTCTGTTGAGTTCTTTGCCACCTTCCAGAATTTGGTGTATGGTCTTAGACTTGAAAGATGGTTTCTTCTGCCTGCCCTTGGCACCCCAAAGTCAAGAATACTTCACCTTTGAATGGAAAGACTCAGAGGATGGGACAACCAGTCAGCTGACATGGACTAGATTCTTCACTGGTTGGTCTCAATCCAGCCACCTTGCTGCCTAATCCTGACCTTGAGTCACCACAGCATGAGTGTCAAGAAATACTGGCAGAAGCCCATGGGTGGAGAAAAGACCTCTCCAACTGACCCCTGGTGGGAGCAGAGGCTACCTGGTTTACAGACAGGAGCAATTTTCTCCATGAAGGTCAGAGACGAGTGGGTGCTGCCAGGGTGGACAGCACAAATGTCATCTGGGCTGAACCTCTACCCCTCCCCAGCACATCTGCTCAGAAAGTGGAGCTAATTACCCTCACCAAAGTCTTGAGACTTGGGGCCAGCAAGAAAATTAACATCCACATGGATACCAGGTATGCTTTTGCCACAGCCCATGTCCATGGGCGCCATATACCAAGAAAGAGAACTGTTCATATCAGAGGGAAAAGAAATAAAAAACAAGGAGGAAATCTTGGATCTCTTGGATGCCCTGATATAGCCAGCAACTGTAAGTATTATTCATTGCCCAGGACATTGGAAGAGAAGAGACTCAGTGGCCCAGGACAATAATCAGGCAGGTCAAGTGGCTCAAGAAGTGGCTGTACAAGAGTCTGTCCCAGTTATGGGCCTGCAAGAGACAACATTTGGGAAATGGGACTTGACTAAGGGGTAAGGCATGTCAGCAAGTAAATGCTTATGCAGCTAAGAGCAAACAGGGCAAGAGATCTAGGGGAGAACAACCTGGAGTATTTTGGGAGGTTGATTTCACAGAAGTTAAGTCAGGAAAATATGGTTACAAATACCTTCTAGTGTTTATAAATACTTTCTCTGGATGGGTTGAGGTTTTCCACACCAAGCAGTAAACAACTGATGTGGTAGCTAAGAAGATATTAGAAGAAATCTTCCTGAGGTTCAGAGTGCCCAAGATAATTGGATCTGATAATGGTCCTTCTTTTGTTTCTAAGGTAAGTCAGGGATTGGCAGAGATATTGGGGACTAACTGAAAGCTCCATTGTACATACTGTCCCCAGAGCTCAGAGCAGGTAGAGAGAATAAACAGAGCCCTAAAAGAGACTTTAACTAAATTGACCTTGGAGACTGGCACTGACTTGGTGGTACTTCTCCCCCTCGCCCTGTTATGAGCCTGGAAACCCCTTACCATTTTAACCTGATCTGTTTTGAGATCCTATTTGGTACCTCAACTCCCTTGGTGTCCACTGGACCCTCCCTGAAGGTATCCCAACTCACTGATAGGAACCTCTTCTTGAGACTCCAAGTCCCTCAGTCATTACAACGCAAGATTTGGTCCAAACTGTCTGCCTTATATGTTCCAGGGATGCCAGAGACCCCTCATGGCTTCCAGACTGGTGACTGGGTCTACATCTGGAGGCATCAGGCACAGTTGCTGGAACTCCGGTGGAAGGGACCCTTCCTGGTGCTGCTAACCACTCCCACAGCCCTCAAGGTGGATGGTATTGAGGCCTGGGTGCACACTTCCCATGAGAAACCTGCAGAAGCCCTGTTCACAGAGACCCCCTGCTGGACAGTACAGAAGAGGGACAATCTGCTCAGGATCAAGATAACTCAACCTTGATCATGACCACCTGGTAGTACCTATGGATTCTGCTTCCTTCCCCCATCCTATGCAGCCCTCATGTGCCTGTCCACCAAACCTGGACCTTGGTCTCTACTGGTACCAGGGAGATTGCCTCCCTGACAGCCTCCAAACCCCTTAACACATGGTGACCTGACCTCACTTTCGATCTGTGCCAACTGGCAGCAGGACTTGACTCATGGGACATTCCCACAAATAAAGGGAACAGACTATCCAAAAGTGGGGGATGCAACCTCCTGTAATAGTTTGAAGGAGCAGAGCCCTGGCTTAGGAGGTTGGAAAATAGGGTGTGGACACCCTATGCAAAGGTGTCATCTGCACAAGACTCAAATCTATGCTTGCCCTTAAGACAGAAGAAGTTGAGAAGAATCTTATTGGTGTGGAGGTGCAGAACAATACTATTGTGTAGCATGGGGATGTGAAACCACAGGAGACACCTGTTGGAACCCCTTATCATTGTAGGACCTAATCATAGAAAAGAGAAATTATTCAGCTTTGGGGGCATATTATGGCTTCATAGAAGGGCCCAGGTGTTGTAAAAAGTTCCAACCACATCCCCCTTTCAGGGAAGGCCCCTGCACAGGTTTTACTTGTAACCTGATAATAATCAAATTCACTCAGAAAAGCAAAGAAGCACTGGGATGGTTGAAGGGAAAAACCTGGGGACTTAGATTACACTAATCAGTGAATGATGCTGACATCCTATTCACTCTATGCCTCAAAATAGATCATAGCAAAATAGATCACAACAATAGGACCTAACCAGGTATCGTACCTACCAGTCTGGCCATCAGTTCCCCACCCTAGCCCCACTATCACTACAGCCCCTAGACAAACAGCAGCTGGAACAAGACCAGGCACCCTCCTTAGGGAAATCACTTTCTTTGGCAAGGAGGACTATGGGCTGCCTTAGCTGAGGAGTGTTGCTTTTATATAGACCATTCCAGAGTTATTAAAGATTAAGTGGCCAAGGTGAGAAAAGGGCTAGCCATACAGAAGAGAGAAAGAGAACAGAGTCAGCACTGGTTTGAATCTTGGTTTAATTCCTCCACTTGGTTAACCACCTTCATATCTACCTTGTTAGGATCCTTAATTGTTCTCCTGCTATTGTTGACCTTTGGTCTCTGCATACTGAACAGGCTTATAGCCTTCATAAAAAAGGGAATAGGAGCAGTACAACTGAAGGTCCTATGACAATAACATGAGATGCTGAGGACAGGAACTGAAGAAAATGAGTTAGTTACCCAAGACCCCTGAATGTAGATCCAGGATTGGAGCTTGTACAAGAAAAAGGGGGGAATGAGGGACCATAAGGGCTTTTTCCAGTCCCACACCATCCATGTGTCTTCTTCCCTACTGCCTGGGGTCAAGGCTAGGCCAAGTTCCATTCTCCACCCACAGGAATATTCTTGAGTAAAAATTCTCAGAAAAAACTGCAGAATGTACTCTCTGGTAGTCACCTGACCCTCTGGAAAGTCCAAGATAGAGTTCAAATGCGTTTCATGATCTGTCTATGCTTGCTAGCCAATAGATTTAAAGGTCAATATGCTTAACCAATAAATTTGAACTGTAATCTTGCTGATGTAACCCTCGCCCCTAAAACATATAAAAACTGATTGTAATAGCCATTCAGGCTTGCATTCTAGTCACTCGCCTTGAGCAGCTATTTGAAGGTCAAGCCTGCTGTGCTGGAAAAATAAACCTCTTGCTTTTGCAACCATCTGTGTCTCGATGTCTCACTCAGGGGCATCTTGAAGAAAGTACCACTGACCAAAGGTTAGGTGGCCTTAGAATACCCCACACAGGACCTGCCTAGCTCACAGATGATCTACCTAGCTCACAGGGGGCCAAGATAGCTCAAATGGGGTCTGCCTAGTTTAAACAGGGCCTACCTAGCTCACACAGGGCCTTGCTAGCTCACAGAGGGCCTGCCTAGCTCACACAGGGCTTACAGGGGGCTTGCCTAGCTCACACAGGGCCTGCATAACTCACAGAATACCTGTCTAGCTCACACAGGGACTGCCAAGCTCACAGAAAACATGCTTAGCTCTACAGGTGGCCTGCAGAGCTCATACAGGGCCTGCCTAGGTCACATAGGGCCCAAGTTGCTCATTCACACAGAGTCTAGCTAGGTCACAGAGGGCCTGCCTAGCTCACAGAGAGCCTGCCTAGCACACAGGAGGCTTGCCTAGCTCACACATGGCCTGCCTAGCTCACAGGGGGTTTGAGTAGCTCACACACGGACTGCCTAGCTCACACATGGACAGCCTACCTCACAGGGTGCCTGCCTTTATCACACAAGGCCTGCCTCGCTCACACAGGGACTAGCTCACTCACAGAGGACCTGCCTAGCTCACAGTAGGCTGGCATAGCTCACACAGGTCTTGCCTAGCTAACACAGGGTTAGGCTAGCTCACACAGAACCTGCATAGTTCATAAAGGGTCTGCATAGCTCACAAAGGGCCTGCATACCTCACGGTAAACCTGCATAGTTCACAAATGGCCTGCATAGCCCAGACAGGGCCTGCATAGCTTACTGAGGACATGTCTATCTCACAGAGGGCCACTTAGCTCATAGAAATCCTGCATAGTTCACACAGGGCCTGCAGAACTCTTGGAGGTCCTGCCTCGCTAACAGAGGTCCTACATAGATCACAGAATGACTGCCTAGCTCACAAGGGTTCTGCATAGCTGACATGGGGTCTGACTAGTACACACAGGGCCTGCCTAGCTCACACAGGGCATGCATAGCACACAGAGGTCCTGCATAGCTCACAGAGGACCTACCTAGCTCACACAGAGCCTGTATAGCTCACAGAAAGCCTGCTTAGCTCACAGGGGCCTGCAGAGCTCACAAAAGGCATACCTAGCTCACAGGGGGCCTGCCTAACTCATAGGAGGCCTGCCTATGTCACACAGGGCCTGCCTTGCTCACACAGGGCCGAACTCACTCACACAAGGCCTAGCTAGCTCACAGAGGACTTGTCTGGCTGGTCCTCCTAGCTCACAGGGGACCTGCCTAGGTCACAAAGGACCTGCCTAGCTCACAGAGGACCTGCATAGATCACAGAGTTCCTGCATAGTTCACAGAGGACCTGCATAGCTCACAGTGAACCTTCATATTTCACAAAGGGCCTGCATAGTCAACACAGGGCCTGAATAGCTTACAGAGGATGTGCCTAGCTCACAGAGGGCCACATAGCTCACAGAAGTCCTGCATAGCTCACAGGGGGCCTGCAGAGCTCTGAGAGGTCCTGCCTAGCTTACAGAGGCCTGCATAGCTCACATAGGTCCTGCCTAGCTTACAGAGGGCCTGTATAGCCCACACAGGGCCTCCATAACTTATAGGGGTCTGCACATCTCACAGAGGTCTTGCCTAGCTCACAGAGTGCCTGCAGAGATCACAGAAGGACTGCAGAGCTTACAGAGGTTCTGCATATCTCATAAGAGGGTCTGTATAGCTCAAAGAACACAGTATGTATCCAACACATCTCAGTCATGTTCTTCTCAATATTTTAAACCCTAAGTCACCAGAAACTTTTAGTTGAGTTGGAAGTAACTATGAAATTCATTATAAGTTTTCCTTCAGATGTTTGGTTCTAATTCCAAGATACACTCTTAAGTCCTCATCAACATTGTTCGAATGTACCTTTTCCAAGTCTTTGATTTACTGCCTACACAATTTGTGTCATGTTAGTAATGTAAAATGACAAAAGGTGGAGGATGGAAGTGGCTGCCAAGGAAATAAGAGCTATTCCAGCAAGGAAGGCATTACCTCAATTGATGTGAACAGAGGCAATTATAGAGTTTAAGAGAAAAGATTCAAGCAGTGGCCCAACTAGAGGTTCAAGGCCACACCTCTTCTATGATGGCAGAGTTGCCTGTATAGCTTTTGAAAGGAAATAAATCTGATTCTTCCTGACTGAAGACAACTTGGGGCAATTAATAAATGCCACAGTTCAGGCAGGCTGTCACCATGCTGCTTAGAAGGTCAGGTCTGAGAGTGAATCAAATCACATAAAACCCAGAAGGAAATGATTATCTGCTGTTTAGGGGGAGATAAGGGAACACTTGTTTTCCAAAGTCAAAGCTCTGCCAATGACACAATCTCTTTAGGTTCTTTGCACTGTTTCCCCCCATGCATGTTTTATTTCTATCTCTGGGTCTTTGTTCTCAAATGTCTCAAGAAATATTCTCTGATCTGGTGAGCTACAGCACCAAGTATTGCCAAAGCTGACTGTCCAATGCTCAATGGTTATCAGTGAAGGAGGACTTGGAGTTTACTTGGTCAAGTGGCTCCAGCTTTCTTTCCATGGTATTTTCTCAAATGCCCGTTTGTGTGTATTGGCTTCATTGTTAGGTGGGCAGGTAGAAGGCTGTGAAGGCTCTAGAGCTCACACATGCAAGGCCCTATGGGATATTGGATTATTGTGCTGACTCTTCAGACCCTCTCCCATTCCACTGAAGATTTGTTACTATGCTCTCCCCTGGTGACACAGCAGGTAAGCCAAGCTCATCTGTTCTTTCGCCAGCATGATGTTAGCAGCTGTGATGGAGCCTCGGAGAAACAGTCACATCTTAACGCTACTGTCCTACCACCTCCACCACCTCCCTAGAACATGCATAATCCAGTCTTTGAGAAGGGATAGAAAACTTGAGTATAACCCAAGATGAGTCAGGGAAACCCTTAGCTGTATTTTTGAACCTTTACAAGATTTGGAGAACTAAATAGCTCCAGCTGACAAGGCCCAAATTAGCTAACATAATGCTTCTAGCTGCAGACTGTCAAGATTTCATGGGACTTTAACCATGCAGAATTCTAGTGGCATAGCTGATATCTGGAAGTATTCAGTGACAACAGTAGCTAATGAAGAAGATGGCATCTCTTTTGAAATATCTCCATAAGACAAAACAAAAACAAAAACAAACAAACAAGCAAAAGCTCCTAGAAAGCTTCTCCTTGTATCACATTTGCCCAAACTAGGTCAGTCACACCAAAGATGTTGGACTTATCTTTAGAAAATGTGGATAACAATAATCATGTGGTATGGTGATGGTTTGAATAGGATTAGCCCTCAAAAGTTCCTATATTTGAATGCTTTGGCCATTAAGGAATGCTGGAGTAGGTATGGCCATGTTGGAGGAAATGTGTCACTGGGAGTAGCTTTGGGGTTTCAGAAACTCAAGCTAGGCCCAGTGTCTCAACCTCTTCCTGCTACCTATGTATCCAGACATAGAAGTCTCAGCTAACTCTCCAGCACCTTGTCTGCTTGCATGCTGCCCTGCTTCCTTCCATGACAATAATAGACTAAACCTCTGAAAGTGTAAGCCAGCCCCAATAAAATGTTTTCCTTTATAAGAGTTGCCTTGGTCATGGTGTCTCTCCACAGCAACAGAACCCTGACTAAGACATGTGGATAAGCTTAGTACCAAGTTCATCTGCTGTGACGCAGTAGGAGATGATATTACCAGAGTGAGAAAGCATAGTCCTCCACGGGAATACTGAGGGGAGATGAATAGTCTAGGAAGTAATCTAGTTTGCCACACGGTGATGCATGCAAGTGAGACCCAGAGCCACAACATTTCCTTTCCTTACAACAGGAAAATTAATCAAATGCAGGGTAGAAAATGGGCGCCTGGGAACTGGTGAAGCATCTGGCTGGGAAGTTAATGACTTGCAACATGAAGGCTCAAGCTTCATCCCTAGAACCCACATAAAAATCATCTGGGTGTGATGGTTTGTGTTCATAACCCAGCCCTGGGGAGGTGGAAGCAGTAGATTCCCTAGCTCTTGGTGGCTAGCCAGCTGATCTTACTTGGCGAGTCCCATGATGAAGGAAAACTTTGTCTCAAAAGAGACGATGGACAGACAGTACCTGAAGAGTGACCGCAGGTCTGTGCATGCTTACATGTATGTACCTATATGAAGACAAACATACCAACATATAGTAACTCTTCTCCCCCCACACACACACACAAACAAATGGGCATCTGAGAGAACCCCTTTCCAAAAGCTGGGGAATTATGAACAAACCATACCTATGGATATCTGATCAAGGCATTATTTATGTAAAACAGAAAGGGATTTTGAGAAAGAACTTTCTTCTCCCCTCTTCACCCCTTGAGCTCATTTCAAGTCCTGACTCATCTATGAAGACTGCTAGAGCTCTCTAGCCTCTGTTTGCACTAACCTGCAAAGTCCTACCCAGGCTGTCTTCTTGCTACAGACATGACTATTTCAGCTTACTTCTCAGTTAGAGTCAACACCAAAATGAAGGAGTTTTTATGTCAATGCAAATGTAACAGAGTGGTTGAAATCTTAAGCTCTGTCATGACTCCTACATCTAACTCTTAGCTCTACAATGGATTACTTCTCTGACTTAAGGAATGCTCATTACCTTATCTTTAGCCTTAGTTTCTAACATGAGAATCAATGATCACACTATAATGATTGAACTCGCTAGTTATTGAACATTAGCTTTGTTCTTGCTGTTTCTTATCAGAATAATTTAATTGGAATATTTTTCCCATGGCATTCTGAATTTAGAGAGTATTAAAATTGAATATATCATCAGTACAATATCCCATAGGAGACAAGAAGACACATGTCCTCTTAGGAAAGCAAACTTGAGAGCCTGGGCAAGTCATGAGGGACAGATGACCAAGGCTGTCATCTTATGCCATCTCAGGTAAATGACATGTTAGATCACTATTTAGTTAGACTGCTTTCAGTAGCTGGGAGTCAGACTCTTCCCCCACATACACACCATAGACAACACATTTCTTAAAGCTGCTGAAGCATGAACCAGCCCAGTCAACCTATTTTGCTGGTTAAGGCATGGGTGAAAATCAGAGATCTCTTTAAGAAGAAATGGATATTGACATGGCAATATCTTCTACCCTCACTACTCTCTGGGCTCAATCAAAATCTTAACTTATCTCTGAAAGCTATCAAAGCCTTTAGGTCCCCTTCTTGCCACCTTGGTGGAGTTCACAGTCTCTATATCAAAGCATCACAGACTAGGTTCTTAAGAAAAATAAAGCTCCCTCTCTCTCTGAATATGTGTGTACCTGAACTTGTCATAATAGTCAGAGAACAACCTTGTCTGTCTGTCCTTGCCTTCCTCCTTTGAGACAAGATATTTTATTCATGAAACTGGCTGGCAAACTTATAGGGATTCTTCTGTCTCCATCTCCTACCTTGCTGTAAAAGCACCAAAATTATAGACGTGTGCTATTATGTCTAGCTTTATATAGGTTCTGGGGCTCTAAACTTAGACTATCAGGTTTGCCCTGTAAGCACTTCGCAATGGCCCCATCCCCACGGTTCTTGAAAGAAGGTTTTCTCTTCTCTGTAGGACAAACAACTGAGACCAAGGTGCTTCCAGTTTTGATTCAGGTGGAACACCGCTTCCTAGACAACTGTCCTCTCAGAGTTCTCACTGAGAGACCTGCTGTCCATCTTCTTATGAGAATACATTCCATCAGATGAAGACTGAGTCCTCAAAGCCACATTTGACTACAGTGTTCTCTCCAGAGCTGTTTCTGTTTGGAGTCACACTGAGTAGTGTGAGTGCTAACATGGATGTTAAGGAGATGCAATTTAGTCCGTAGTGTGAACTTTGGCTGAAATGTCATATCCTAATGCCAGCATAGGAATGCGGATGCTGGAAAGTTACTGAGGTGTTTGGTTGTTTTGCCTTGAGTTCTCAGAGGACCACTCTCCCACAGGCTATTCTTCTCTGGTCCCTGTCTTGACATCACAGTTGGTAGCTCCATTTTTCCATGTCTTGAGCTGCTTACACGCATGGTATAAGGAAGAGGAATACTCATAAAAATAAATTATGAAGGCTAGAATTTTCAGCCCAGAGAAAATAAGACCAGGAATGTGTAAGTATACAATCGACTCACTGATGATACCGAGCTTTTTCTCTGCATCTACCACAAGCAATACAGAGCATGAGGTCACATGCACAGAAACAGTCCCTAATAGGAAAAGAAGCTTTAAAAAAGAATAGTGTTCAGAACCTTCGAAAGTCTCAATGTGTTTGCGGCTGTGTAAACAGACCTACTGACCTTTCAGAATGTTATGTAGTCCAAGCGCCAGAAGTAGAAAACCAGCTTTTCAGACGATGTTTGAGTTTCTCGGGGTAAGACAGAAATGGCTCTTGTAGTCATTTATGACCTATTTACTGATCAAATTGCACACCTGGTTCCCTTAGGGGAAAAAAAATGACATGTTTGTGGGTTCTTCAATAAGCCATGGAGACAGTGGCCCTGACCCCATCTCCTTTACTTAGCAACCTTGAGTGTAAGCAGATGCTTTAATGGTCAAATAGCCCTTCATCAGACAGATGGGACCCAGTAGTCATTACTATAGTGTAGTTTCTATGGGGATGTGGCCAGGCACTTACTTGAGCTTCACATGGCTACAGGAGAAGGGGAACTAAAGGATGGGGTCAGCACATCCCTGTCAATCTCTCTAGGCCATGCCAGGTCTCAGTATATCTCTGCTTGAGGCTGAGACAATGATTCATCATTAGAGTTGTAGCTGCCTCCTTCACTGTAGCCCAGAGCTTGTTGTCATGGCTCATTTTCTACCAGATCTGATGCTTCCAGACTATCCTGCTGCCCTCTATCATCACCAGCACTCTCTAGGCTGGCAGGTGACAGGTACGTTAGAGCCAGGACATATTCCCCAGCACCCGTATGCATCCCCTTCCTTGCCTTTTGTTCTTTGTGGACAAGGCAGAATGCTGTGATTTAAGTCTCTGAGAAGAAAAGGAAGCAGAAGGCCTGGATGACATTTGGGGTTTCTACCTGAGCTCAGTGATCTAGTAGATGTAAATCAAATTGTAGGCTCATGGATATTCCTACTGGGTGAAGAGTCTTCTCTGCCTCCAGGCAGAGAGGCAGCAGGAGGCTGATCCACAAGGCAGAACTCAGGTAATCCCTGTCCCAGAGATGTGTATAGGCCCCTTCTAACTGCAACAGAGCTGCAGCATGTGGAAAAATGAGCTCTAGCCCTGTACTTTCTCTTTAAAGGGAATAAACACACTTGGCATTTGTTCCCTTATCCTTACCTCTCAAAGGAAAATAAAACTTCAGAGGCCTACAAACAAATTTACATGTTATTTTTGAGCCACAGTCTTTGAGTCTTCCTGTCTAGTCTAAACTTCACCAAGAAGCCATAGAGAAGAGAAGATAAATAAGCAAGGCTGTTCCTCGCATGATTTCAGACAGCCACAGGGTCCTGGACCCCTGCATGCTTCTGTACACTCATTGGATCATACCAAAGGTGGATCCCACCTTTGCTGTTTCAACATCCCTATCCTTCCTAGGAGTCAAGATGGGACTTCTTCAGTGAGTTCTGAAACTCTAGCTCCTTGAATTGCTCCCCAGAAGCATCTCAATAATGCAGAACATTTGCGTGCTCTTGCCCTACCTCTCTCTAAAGCTTGAACTGAAAGCACAGAGAATCCAGGCATAGAGAGAATCCTTTTGACTATGCTTAGCTCAGAGAGCCTCTCATGTGTCCTACCTGGCATTTAGTTTTTATTTGACTGGATTAAGAGTCACCTAAGAGGGGGTAGAGGTCTGGCTCAGCCAGCAATTAAGAGATCTCATTGCTATTACAAAGAACCCATGGTTGGTTCCCAGCACCCACATAGTGGCCAACAGCCATTTATAACTCCAAAGCCCAAGTTCCTGGGGATCTGCAACACTCTTCTGACCCCCGTGAACACCAGTCACACATGTGATATGCATACAAACATAAAAACAAAACACTAAGACACATAAAATAAGATAATCTTAACACAAAAAATCACCCAGAAGACTGACAAGGCACACATGAGGGTGTACTGTAAGGACATTTCTACAGAGATTACTTGAAGGAGAAAGCACCCCGGAGTATGGGTAGATCCATCCCATGGACCAAACAAAAGCAGGGGTGGAGAAAGTGACCCATGTGCCAGCATACCCTTTCTCTACTACCTGGTCCACAATAACTAAAGTTGGTCTGTCCCATCACACCTTCCCAACCATGATGGTGTCACACCTCTGCAACTGTGAGACTGGATTAAGCTGCCATTTCTGTGCTCAAAATGATGATCAGAGGATGATATCTGGAAAAATATCCATGAAAAATAAGTTAAAAGAGCCCGGTGTAAGGTTTCCATTACCTACCACCTTGCCCAACAGACTTAAAGAAGGAAGAACTTACTCAGTGAGATGCAGCTGCTTTGCATGGGCTTCGCATATCCACAACTTAATTTGACATCTGTGACTTTACCAACGAGAGTAGAGATTTGTAACTGTTTTATAAAGCAATAGTGATTCTCAAGTCTCCAAATTGCCACTATGACCCCCTTTGTTAGGGGTTTGGCAGCATTTCAGGCAAGCCAGTGTGTGCAGCTCTGGGGTTGGGACATTTCTAACAAGTCACCAAGAAACTTTTCATATACACAGAGAGCTCCAAGAAGTTAAGATGACCCCACTTTGAAATGCACATTGAAGTATTTGATGCCTTATTTCACTATTTAGTTAAAATACCATGTCTGGAGAAAATATATATAATTTGCATTGTCAGTATAAAAAATGACAGTAATTGTAATTTCCCCTAGTGGAACAATCTGTTACAAAAGAGATGTCAATATTCTTAAAAGCTTCAGTCCTTCACAGAGTGTGAAATCGCCTAGAATATTTCTTGGGTTTGAATACTTTCCTCT
Organism: Rhynchomys soricoides; assembly: GCA_019843965.1. NCBI lineage: Eukaryota > Metazoa > Chordata > Mammalia > Rodentia > Muridae > Rhynchomys > Rhynchomys soricoides. The sequence continues at coordinate 6,506,472 of JADRCH010000125.1, forward strand.
ATATTGTATCTGCTTTACTTTTGTATGTTATGTGTATGTATATGTGTGCATTTATATGTGTATACATTCTTGCCTGAGTGTGTGTGTGCATGCGTGGGGGGTGTGCGTGTGTGTGTGCGCTCGCGCGCACGTGTGTGTGAAAGGACAACATTGGGTGCCCTTCTATTATGTCTAAGAAGCTAGCTGGCCCAAGAGCTTCTGGCAATTCTGTCTCTACCATCTAGCTGTCAGAGTACCTGAACATGTGCTATCCTGCTTTATTTGAGTTCTAGGGATTTAATCTCAGGTTCTTACTTTGTATAGCAAGCGCTTTACCTACTAAGAAATCCCCATGGCCTGTGTATTTATAGTTCTATCCACAGCCGTAGATGCTCCTTTTTGAATGTGTCTCCTGGAATGGATATTTGGTATTGCTTATTGACAGGGCAGGAGGAAGATATGGGGTAATCGTTTCTGACCAGTGATCGATAGGACAAACCCCTGATCTATTGCAGACTCCTTACAAGCAGAGGGAGGCAAGGATGATTTTTCTCAACTTCAAATCAATATGGCTATTGCAGATATGTGGGCACTAAACTAGAGACGAATGTATGCCCTACGATGTACATCATGCCCCACTCTCTGTGGAGTAAGGTCCATGGAGAAGATATAGACGTGGCTGCAAATCACTCCCCAACACTATATTGGAAAGATAAGCTGCTGGCCCTGTGACAGTCAGAGACAGGCAATCATATCTGAGCATAGTGGGCTGGTAAATGGGGAGGAGGACTAGGAACTGCTATTTATGGCTGAGATCACCCCCAAAGTATATATGTCAAAGAGTGTATAAAATTACCCATTTATTCTTTCTGTCAGCTTTTTTTAGGTTCGCCCATGTCCTTGTCACAGCCAGGCCTGTAAAACCCCTTCCTCTCAGCCCCATATTCTCCATGTTGGGTCTCCATTAGTGAGCTGACAGACACACTCTGATTCATGCTTCAATCCTTGCCCCTTGTCACCAGGCCCGAAGGGGTACAAAGAACACACCACACTAGCCCCCTATAACAGACACACAGGGAGACCTGAACCACCTGTGTAGCATACTAATCCTTTAGTTTACTTATTACTGTTTACCAGTCACTGACAGCAATCACTTGTTTTCAGGTGTTAGAGGCTATTTATCATCCACAAGATGCAGCTGCCTCTGAGATCCAGGGATGTCTAACTTAACATAAACAATAGTGATGATAATTGAGATCACAGCTATTGTAGCCCTCTGTGCCAGGCCACGTGCCAGGCCCACTTTTCCTATACATCAGCTCTTTCATTTCTGTCTTCACAGCCATGTGACATACATTTATACTTCTCTGCAGGAACAAATGGAAAACTAAAGCCCCCATTCATATGTCTGCCCTCTGACTCTCTAAGCTAAGGTTCTAGATCTCTCCTCAATGGATGAGTCCATTATTAGGCAGAGGAGAATTATGAAGATGAACATATATATTTCATGGATGAATAATCTAAAACACAAAGAATTTGCCAGGAGTAGTCAGAGGAAACTCTGTGCAATTATTAGTACTCTCAATCCTTCTGCTTCTAAACATTTAAGTAACGACTGGATTTCTAGAGGTTTCTGGCTAGGTAGCCTAGCCCAATCATCAAGCCCTGGATCTCAGTGACAGAATTCCCTTTAAAAATCTAGGTAGAGAGCTCCTGAGGAAAACACTTGAGGTTGACCTCTGGCCTCCAAATGTACACCCACATCCACATGAATATGCACTCATACATACCTAACACAGGACATGCACAAAGGATACACACACACACACTCACACACACACACACACATATTGGTGTGAAGTTAGGAAAAATGAAATTTCTTTTATCTGGTCATATCTCTCCGGCCAAGATTATAAGATGCTTTGTTAAATTAGGGCATCAAATTGGGCAGAGGTTCTTAGAAATAGAGGGTACTCCCCTAGTATGAACAACTACAGAAGAGTTATTTGAACCACTGGCTTAGCACAGACTCTCTTAAGATTCCAGGTGGGGCTCTTGCACAGGCAGGCAGATACAAAAACAATGAGCCTGGAGATGAATCTCTCCCCCAGTGGTTGCTTTGCAGTATTCTTGGAATATTGCTCAGTGCTGGGAGAACCAGAGGGCTACCCAAAGGCCCTTGTCCAGGAAGTCTTCAGTGCCTTGGAAACATCTTCCTTTAAGTTAGAAGGCGTTGATCCCAATATTCATTCACAGTCTCCTATTCTTTCATCCTCTCCCTCCCTCCCTCCCTCCCTCTCCTCTCTTTTTTCTTCTTTCCTCCCTCCTTTTTCTTAAAAATTTCCATCTTTTCGCTCCTGTTCATTTTGCCCAACCTTAATGTGATAGGTTTCTGTTTTATCTTATTATATTTTTTAGGTTTATCATTATTCGTTAGAAGTTTGTTTGTTGTCTAGTGAGATAGAGAAAGAAGGTGGCTATGTATGGAGGAGAGGTGGGGAAGAACTGGAATATAGAAAGGGAAATCTTGAGGATCCATTAGAAAGATGACCAATTTTCAATAAAAGGAAAAATGTAAATTTAAATTAAATTAATAGAAAGATGAAAGATAAAGAAAGTCTGACCTCTAATGGACTGTGTCCCAGGGAGACTACCCAGTTCCTCTACTTAGCTCACTTCCATGCAGGCCTTTCTATACCTCAGGTTTGGTTCCCAGGAACAGCCAAGGCAAACATGCACGGTCTCAGGGGCTCAGAATCAAAACTAAGCTTGGAGACATGTTTCAACTTGTTCTGCAGATAATTAAGTACTCTGGACTCTCCTTGAAGGATGTCTGACAGCATCCCAAAGATCAATCAAGAGGAAGCAGGAGGAATCTTTATAAGATCCCCTGGCTAGTTTTTTTCCCCTTATAGGAAGTGAATAGAACATTTATTTATTTGTAAAAATAGCCTATTTTGTATGCTCAACCTGATGACCCAGAAAGGTTACTGTCCGCTGTCAGGGAAGGGAAGTGAATGAGTGTATAAATAGAGTAGAAGAAAGAAGCTTCAGCAAAAGTATTTTTTTAAAGAAATGGAAACTTAGGGCTGGGCAGTGGTGGCGCATGCCTTTAATCCCAGGAGGCAGAGGCAGGCAGATTTCTGAGTTTGAGGCCAGCCTGGTCTACAGAGTGAGTTCCAGGACAGCCAGGGCTATACAGAGAAACCCTGTCTCAAAAAACAAAAAGAAAGAAAGAAGGAAAGAAGGAAAGAAGGAAAGAAAGAAAGAAAGAAAGAAAGAAAGAAAGAAAGAAAGAAAGAA
>JADRCH010000125.1:6509763-6528670 GCA_019843965.1 Rhynchomys soricoides
GAAAGAAAGAAAGAAAGAAAGAAAGAAAGAAAGAAAGAAAGAAAGAAATGGAAACTTAGGATGGTTACATCTGACATGGAGTCAGCTTATTATATTATATGTAAATTAACAAAGCATTGGAAGACAATAATGCATGACCACTTAAGAATATGTCCTATACATACCACACACACACACACACACTCACAGACACACACACACACACACACACGCACACACACACTTGTGCTTGGTCACTCTCTCACTTTCTTTTGGAGTTCAGTTAACTTACTTTCTCTAGAGGAGATCATCTATACATTTCTAAAGGCGATCAAGTTCCCCGAAACTCCCGTTTACTCCCATCGAAGTGATATACTTATTTTTAGTTTTTTTTTATTTTCATATTTTATTTACATTTCAAATGTTTCAGATCTCCCCTTTGGAACCTCCTCATTTCCTCCCCCCACCCCCTGCCACTATGAGGGTATTCTCCCACCCACCCACCCACCCACTCTCATCTTTCCTCCTTGTTATTCTCCTATATTGGGGGATCTAGCACCCTCAGGCCCAAGAGCCTCTCCTCCCCATGACGGATAACAAGACCCTCCTCTGGTGCATTTGTGGCCATCACGATGGGTCTCTCCATGTGTATTCTTTAGTTGGTGGATCAGTCTCCCGAAGTATCTGGGGGTCAGGCCAGTTACCACTGTTGCTACCTCCCTGGGGCTGCACACTCCCTCAGCTCCTTCAGTCCTTTCTCCAAGCCCTCGATTTGGGATGTCACACTCAGAACTACTGTTGTTGTGAAGTGACTCTTGTGTATTTCAAACTTTTGGGCTAATAACCTCTTAACAGTGAGTACATACTATGTTCATTCTTTTGTGACTGCGTTACCTCGCTCAGGATGATATTTTCAAGATCCATCCATTTGTCTACAAATTTCATGAAGTCGTTGTTTTTAATTGCTGAGTAGTATTCCATTGTGTAAATGTACCACATTTTCTGTATCCATTCCACTGTGGAGGGACATCTGGGTTGTTTCCAGCTTCTGGCTAATATAAATAAGGCTGCTATGAACATAGCGGAACATGTGTCTTTATTACATGTTGGAGCATCTTCTGGGTATATGCCCAGGAGTGGAATAGCTGGGCCCACAGGTAGTATTATGTTCAGTTTTCTGAGGGTCTGCCAAACTGATTTCCAGAGAGGTTGTATCATCTTGCATTCCCACCAGCAATGGAGGAGTTTTCCTCTTTCTCCACATCCTCACCAACATCTGCTATCACCTGAGTTTTTGAACTTAGCCATTCTGACTGGTGTGAGGTGAAATCTCAGGGTTATTTTGATTTTCATTTCCCTGATGACTAAGGATGCTGAACATTTCTTTAGGTGCTTCTCGGCCATTCGAGTTTCCGCAGTTGAGAATTCTCTGTTTAGTTCACTTCCCCATTTTTTGATAAGGTTATTTGGATCTCTGGTGTCTAGCTTCTTGAGTTATTTGTATACTTTGGATATTAGCCCTGTATCAGATGTAGGATTGGTAAAGATCTTTTCCCAATCTGTAGGTTGCCATTTTGCAATATTCACAGTGTCCTTTGCCTTACAGAAGCTTTGTAATTTTATGAGGTCCCATTTGTCGATTCTTGATCTTAGAGCACAAGCCATTGATGTTCTGTTCAGGAACAATTCCCAGGTGCCCAAGTGTTCGAGATTCTTCTCCACTTTCTCTTCTATTAGATTCAGTGTATCTGGTTTTATGAGAAGGTCCTTGATCCACTTGGATTTGAGCTTTCTACAGGGAGATAGGAATGGATCAATTTGCAATCTTCTACATATTAGACTGCCAGTTGATCCAGCACCATTTGTTGAAGATGCTGGTTTTTTTCCACTGTATGGTTTTAGCTCCTTTGTCGAAGATCAAGTGACCATATTTGTGTAGGTTCATTTCTGGGTCTTCGATTTTATTCCATTGATCTACCTGCCTGTCATTGTACCAATACCATGCAGTTTTTATCACTACTGCCCTGTAGTACCGCTTAAGGTCAGGAGCGCTGATTCCCCCAGAAGACCTTTTATTGTTGAGGATAATTTTTGCTATCCTGGGTTTTTTGTTATTCCATATGAATTTGAGAATTGCTCTTTCTAGGTGTATGAAGAATTGAGTTGGGATTTTGATGGGGATAGCATTGAACCTGTATATTGCTTTTGGCAGGATGGCCATTTTAACTATGTTAATCCTGCCAATCCATGAGCATGGGAGATCTTTCCATCTTCTGAGGTCTTCTTCAATTTCTTTCTTCAGAGACTTGAAGTTCTTGTCATACAGATCTTTCACTTGTTTGGTTAGAGTCACACCAAGATATTTTATATTGTTTGTGACAATTGTGAAGGGTGTTATTTCCCTAATTTCTTTCTCAGCCTGTTTATCCTTCAGGTACAGGAAGGCTACTGATTTGCTTGAGTTAATTTTGTATCCAGCCACTTTGCTGAAGTTGTTTATCAGCTGTACCAGATCTCTGGTGGAGTTTTTCGGGTCACTTAAGTATACCATCATATCATCTGCAAATAGTGTTATTTTGATTTCTTCCGTTTCAATTTGTATCCCTTTGATTTCCTTTTGTTGCCTGATTGCTCTAGCTAGAACTTCAAGTACTATATTGAATAGGTAGGGAGAGAGAGGGCAGCCTTGTCTAGTCCCTGATTTGAGTGGGATTGCTTCGAGTTTCTCTCCATTTAGTTTGATGTTGGCCACTGGTTTGCCATATATTGCTTTTACTAAGTTTAGGTATGCTCCTTGAATTCCTGATTTTTCCAAGACTTTTATTATGAAGGGATGTTGAATATTGTCAAATGCTTTTTCAGCATCTAACAAAATGACCATGTGGGTTTTTTCTTTGAGTTTGTTTATGTAGTGGATTACATTGATGGATTTCTGAATATTGAACCATCCCTGCATCCCAGGGATGAAGCCTACTTGATCATGGTGAATGATTGTTTTGATGTGTTCTTGAATTTGGTTTGCAAGAATTTTATTGAGTATTTTTGCATCGATATTCATAAGGGAAATTAGTCTGAAGTTTTCTTTCTTTGTTGGGTCTTTGTGGGACTTTGGTATCAGTGTGACTGTGGCCTCATAAAATGAATTGGGTAGTGTTCCTTCTGTTTCTATTTTATGGAATAGCTTGAAGAGTATTGGTATTAGGTCTTCTTTGAAGGTCTGATAGAATTCTGCACTGAACCCATCTGGTCCTGGGCTTTTTTTGTTTGGGAGACTGTTAATGACTGCTTCTATTACTTTGGGCGTTATGGGGCTGTTTAGATGGTTTATCTGATCCTGATTTAACTTTGGTAATTGGTATCTGTCTAGAAACTTGTCCATTTCCTCCAGATTTTCCAATTTTGTTGCATATAGGCTTTTGTAGTAGGATCTGATGATTTTTTTAATTTCCTCAGAGTCTATTGTTATATCTCCATTTTCATTTCTAATTTTGTTAATTTGCATACTGTCTTTGTGCCCTCTGGTTAGTCTGCCTAAGGGTTTATCTATCTTGTTGATTTTCTCATAGAATCAGATCCTGGTTTTGTTGATTCTTTGTATAGTTCTTTTAGTTTCCACTTGCTTGATTTCAGCCCTTAATTTGATTATTTCCTGCCTTCTACTCCTCTTAGGTGTATTAGCTTCTTTTTGTTCCAGAACTTTCAGATGTGCTGTTAAGCTGTCAGTATATGCTCTCTCTCAGTTTCTTTTTGGAGGCATTCAGAGCTATGAGTTTTCCTCTTAACACAGCTTTCATTGTGTCCCATAGGTTTGGGTAAGTTGTATTTTCATTTTCATTGAATTCTAGGAAGTCTTTAATTTCCTTCTTTATTTCTTCCTTGACCATGTTATCATTGAGCAGAGCATTGTTCAGCTTCCATGTGTATGTGGGTTTTGTGTTGTTGTTGTTGCCATTGAAGACCAACCTTAATCCATGGTGATCTGATAGGAGGCATGGTATTATTTCAATCTTCTTATATCTGCTGAGGTTTGTTTTGTGACCAATTGTATGATCAGTTTTGGAGAAGGTACCATGAGGTGCTGAGAAGAAGGTATATTCTTTTGATGCAGGATAAAATGTTCTATAGATAGCTGTTAAACCCATTTGGTTCATAGCATCTGTTAGTTTCACTGTGTCTCTGTTTACTTCATGTTGCCAAGATCTGTCCATTGTTGATAGTGGGGTGTTGAAGTCTCCCACTATTATTGTGTGAGGTGCAATGTGTGCTTTGAGCTTTAGTAGAGTTTCTTTTATGAAAGTGGGAGCTCTTGCATTTGGGGCATAGATGTTCAGAATTGAGAGTTCTTCTTGGTAGATTTTTCCTTTGATGAGTATGAAGTGTCCTTCCTCATCTTTTTTGATGAATTTGGTTGAAAGTCAATTTTATCATATATTAGAATGGCTACTCAAGCCTGTTTCTTGGGTCTATTTGCCTAGAAAATTGTTTTCCAGCCCTCTACTCTGAGGTAGTGTTTGTCTTTAACATGGAGATGTGTTTCCTGGATGCAGCAAAATGCTGGGTCCTGTTTATGGATCCAGTCTGTCAGTCTATGTCTTTTTATTGGGGAGTTGAGACCATTGATGTTGAGAGATATTAAAGAATAGTGATTGTTATTTCCTGGTTTTTTTTGATGCTGTTTATATTGTTTGTGCGGCTATCTTCTTTTGAGTTTGTTGAAAGATTACTTTCTCGCTTTTTCTTGAGTGTAGTTTCCCTCCTTGAGTTGGCGTTTCCCATGTATTATTCTTTGTAGGGCTGGGTTTGTGGAGCCATACTGTGCAAATTTGGATTTGTCGTAGAATATTTTGGTTTCACCATCTATGATTATTGAGAGTTTTGCTGGGTATAGCAGCCTAGGCTGGCATTTGTGTTCTTTTAGAGTTTGTGTGAGATCTGCCCAGGATCTTCTAGCTTTCATAGTCTCTGGTGAGAAGTCTGGTGTAATTTTGATAGGTCTGCCTTTATATGTTACTTGCCCCTTTTCCCTTACTGCTTTTAATATTCTTTCATTGTTTTGTGTATTTGGTGTTTTGACTATAATGTGACGGGAGGAATTTCTTTTCTGGTCCAGTCTATTTGGCGTTCTGTAGGCTTCTTGTATGCTTATGTTCATCTCTTTCTTTAGGTTAGGGAAGTTTTCTTCTATAATTTTGTTGAAGATATTTATTGGTCCTTTAGGTTGGGAATCTTCACTTTCTTTTATACCTATTATCCTCAGGTTCTGTCTTCTTATTGCATCCTGAATATCTTGGATGTTTTGGGTTAGGAGCTTTTTGCATTTTGTGTTTTCTTTGACTGTTATGTCCATGTTTTCTTTGGTATCTTCTGCACCTGAGATTCTCTCTTCCATCTCTTGTATTCTGTTGGTGATGTTTGCATCTATGACTCCTGATTTCTTTCCTATGTTCTCTAACTCCAGGGTTGTCTCCCTTTGTGATTTCTTTATTGTTTCTATTTCTGTTTTTAATTCCTGAATGGTTTTGTTCATTTGTTTGATTGTGTTTTCCTGTATTTCTGCCCATTTGATTGTGTTTTCCTGTAATTCTTCAAGGGATTTTTGTGTGTCTTCTTTGAGGGCTTCCAGTTGTTTACCTGTGTTCTCTTGTATTTCTTTAAGGGAGTTATTTATTTCCTTCTTAAAATCTTCTATCATCCTCTTGATAAGTGATTTTAAGTCTTAGTCTTCCTTTTCTGGTGTGTTGGGGTATCCAAGGCTGGCTGTGGTGGGAAACCTGGGCTCTGATGAAGCCAAGTAGTCTTGATTTCTCTTCCTTGTGCTCTTGCCCTTGCCTTTTGCCATCTAGTTATCTCTGGTGTTAGCTGGTCTTTCTCTCTCTGACTGTGGCTTGTCTTTCCTTCAAGCTCAGACACCAATAATCCTGGGAGACCAGTTCTCTCTTCCAGCTGTTCTTCAGATCCTGTATCTGGAGCCTGCCTCTAGATGGCTCCTCAGCACAAGTGGGCAGGTAGCTTTCTCTCTGCACTGCTTGTAAATGGAGGCTTCCTGGGTCAGGCAGGTGTCTCTGGCCACAGGTCGAAGCAGGCAGGCTCTTACCTCCCGGCTTTTCCTCAGTCCCTCGAAGTGATATATTAAATCCTTTCATAATACAATTTTGGAAGCATGAGTTCAAATATTTAATCAGCATTTTACTCTCTCTGATGAAAAAACAGTCTCCACAATGATGGGAACAGTCACTCTATTCCTCTTGCCATGGAGATCTTTGTGGCTTGTACAGTTCCTGACATACAACATTCCAAGCACTTCCTGGCTAATAATGACAATAATTCTTTAGGAAAAAAATTAATCAGCTGGAAGTCAAAACTCTCTCTCTCTCTCTCTCTCTCTCTCTCTCTCTCTCTCTCTTCTTTCCCCTTTTCCTGCTCCCTCCCTCCTTCCCCCTCCCTCCCTAAGTGGTGACTCCTCTTTAACATTGTTGGTGCTGCATAAGATAGAAAGTTCCCTATTCTGTGTGATCATCAATCAATAAAGTTAACAACTGTAGTGACCTCAACTGAACAAATTATTTTAAACCCTCAGGTCAATGGTTCTTTAGAGATAAAGATTAAAATGGATCTTTATTAGAGGAGATGCTGAGTCACTATTTTGAAAAATAGCCAATGAAGGGGCTGATTTGGCTGCTGATTTCTTGGCCTGTATGCTGTAGACATGATCAACCTCTGATGAGGTTTTACTTTGTGGAAATGATCCAAACAAAAAGTACTAGGAAACAATGTTTCTCACTACCACTTTGAAATTTGATCAACTATCTTGTGGTTGTGGGTTTTTTTCTTCTACCAACTCATTCAAATATAATAATATTTTCATCTTAGCGCCATGGCATGAGACAAGAGGGTTTTGTCCCCCTTTCCTTGAAATGTAAGGGGTTTGGGTTTTTTGATTTTGTGTGTGTGTGTGTGTGTGTGTGTGTTGACAGTTTATGAGAATAGGAATGAGCAAGCCATGTCAAGCCATATTTTTTTGTTGTTGTTTTTGTTTTTTCAGAATTCTCTGTCCTAACTCAGAGAAACACGAAATTCAGAAATGGCTGTCCGGTACTGAGAGGACCTAGTCCCTTCCCCTGGCCACCCCCTTGTGGAGGTCTCATACTTAGTGTGAATATTGATAAACGGGATTCCTCAGAGGTAGAGACAGTGGGGCTGGAAAACCTTCCAGGATTTTTTTGCTCCTCTGTCTTAGCTCTGCTTGTGTACACACCTATGACAATCCACCCACAGCTGAGGAATTGGCAATTGCTTCTCTAGCTAAAGAAGCAATTGTCTCTGGGAATGGTAAGTATACTCAGATGACTCCTTGTTTGCGAGAAATATTCTCCCCTTGCCCAACCCCTGCATCATGGTTGCACAAGGAATCAGACACAGGAAATAGGGAAATGTGCAGTAAAATGGGATAAATACAACCGTATTCCCAGAGGGACGGTATAAATGGAGAATGCTTGGAAATCAGAGGTAACTTGGGACGTGCTGGGTAACAGAGACTATGAAGTCATGGCTTCTGGGACCTTCAAGTTGATCATGCACAGATCTGAACAAGGTGGATTTTCAACCCCCTGCAACCAGGTTCTTCAGGGGCTGCTGACCACTATACAGGATCTTGGTAGTATGATAAAAGTCCTTGAAACTATGATCCCTAGAAGCTAATGGAAACTTTTGATTGAACTTCATCAGGTTATTTGCTTGATAAACAGAATGATTGTCATTCTCCCTATGATTATAGAAAACTCAGAGTCTTATGACACAACACTAAAAACTCCATACCCTAAATCAACATTATTCAGTGTATGAAGAACCAGAAATCAATCTCTCTCTCTCTCTCTCTCTCTCTCTCTCTCTCTCTCTCTCTGTCGAAATCAATCCTACTATTTAAAAAAGCATAATGTGACCAGTTGATGTTTCTGGCAAGTTCACAAGCAATTCGGTGGAACCAAGTATGCTAAAACCATTAGACAGCCATATATTATATAAATGCAGAAACCCAAAACTATCCCCTACTTGTTAAGAAAATAATTACCTACAATATTTATATCAAAAGTATAAAACTTTTAGGAGAAAGCATAGAATAAAATAAGGGCCAATCAGATGGTTCCATAAGTGAAAGGCTGTGCCTCCAAGCCTGACAACCTGGGCTTGTCCTCAGGGCCCATATCATAGAAGAGCTGATGCCCAGCAGCGGTCTTTTGACAGTCACAGGAACACTGTGGCACACACATGCGCGCGCACGCACACACACACACACACACACACACACACACACACACAAATAAATAAATAAATGTAATTCATAAATATAATAAAAAATAATTGTAATATAGATTTAGGTAACACCTAGATATGACAAAAGAGTAGAAATTATAAAGAACTTGCCAGAATTCATAGCAAGAAAAAAATCTATTTGATGCTGAAAAACAGGGCTAGGGATGTAGTTCAGTGTTAAAGTGTTTACCTAGCATGCAACCTTGGGCTTGATTCCCAGTACTATGGTGATGATGATGATGATGATAATGATGATGATGATGATCACCATCATCATGATAATGACAGACCTGAACAGCTACTTCCTCAAAGAGAGTATCACAGAGTGAAAATATATATGAACATGTGTGCAACATTGCCTCCATTGCAAATATTGAATTAAGGCCATAGTGAGATTTCATGGAGTAACTAAACTTAGCATCTTAATGCCAAATGCTGGTGTTCTCATTCTTTACATTGTAGCAATGTAAAATGTTATGACCATTCTGTGAAACAGTGTGTGACAGTTTCTTCTAATATTATATATTACTTACAATGTGCCTCACAAATGACACTTTTATGTATTTAATGTAGAGAAATAAAAAAAATTATTTTCAATAAACATTTGCTATGTTAGTGATACTGTTGATGGCTGGAAACTGCGGAGTACTCAAATGAAGCAGGGGAGTGCATAAACAGATTACAAGACATCCATAGGACAGAAACTCAACCAGGAAATCAAAGGAAATACACTACTGGTCTTCATAGCACCACAAATGATTACAAAAGCACTGCACTAAATGAAAACACCTGAGCTCAAAGACTGCCCACCACATAAAATCATTTACATGCCGTTCTCAAAAAGGTACAACTATGGTGACAGATAGGGCAAAGGTCAGAGGCTGGATGGGTTAAGGGTTGCAGGAGGGTGTGGCTATGGAGGTCTAGTCAAAGAGGGAGTCTCTGGCCATGATAGGACTTTTAGGATTTTAATTGTGGTGGTGGCTAGAATAGTCTATCACAGATATGCATACAAATTATCTATTTTATTGTGCAGGAGCCTAAAAGAGTAAGAAAATAGTGAACTGCATAAGGTTTCTTTAGGACGTAGGGTAATATTATAGAAACACTTAGAGTTTATTAAACAGTAAATATAACCCAGTAGCCGTACTCCTAAGCTCACTCCAAGTCTGATACACAGTCTTCCTAGCATGTTGCTCACAACATATGCTTTGTTTAAATTTTTCTTTTCAAGGAGAACCAGAAATGTAACAGAGGCATGCTTTTTCACCATTGCTTATAAAATCAATGTCAGTCCCTTTATAAGATCATCCTCAAGACAATGAAAAGTTGATGATGAAGTGTTGACAGGGACATAACATCTGTCCACATTGTCACCTTTTTACCAACTAATAAAAAATGTTTCCAGAATGTAACATGACAGCAGATGGAAGCATGGACATATACAGAAGGCTGACCATACACTGTGTATATTAATATTGTCAATTTGTCAGGATCAAGAACCATCTGAGGGCCAAGTCTCCATGCATGCCTGGGAGACATTATTGTGATTAGCTTAATTGAAGTAGGAAGAACTATTTCAGTTCTGGTAGCACCATCCTGTTGTCTGAGGTCCTACCCTGAATAGAAAGGAGAAAGCTAGCAGAGTAAAAATTCCCATATCATCTATCTGTCTATCTATCTGTCTATCTATCTATCTATCTATCTATCTATCTGTCTGTTGTGGGGAAAATTAAAACAAAAAACAAAAACAAACAAACAAACAAACAAAATCCCACATGTTCTGGTGCTAGTTCCGGTGAGCCAGGCCACAGAGCTCCAGCTGGGTGATCTCAGCTCTGCCATCTCTCTGTGCCAGAGCTCCTGAGTCCCTTGGTGGATCTCTGTCTCCAGGTCCAGGCAACAACCGCCCACCCCATGGTTAGCCATCTCAATATCCAATTACCTGGTAGAATTAAAACTCTTAAGCTTATAATTAACCAATCAGAATTATGTATCAATAAAATCACAATTTACAAGATGCTAGTACAATAATTTCAGAGCCAACTGATAATGATAAAAGCTACCCACCTAGATTAGACAAATTATCCCAATATTCTAACCTTTATGATATCATAACTGGTTGTGACTGGTAACCACCATGCTGCCATGTCAGCTGCCAACTTCCTTCCTCCCTCTCTCCTGAGAGAGGAGAGTCTTTCCCTGTCTCTGTCACTCTTAGCTCTGCCTCCCTCTTTCCTGTCCAATCACAAGCTTGTCTGCACTAATGTAGTTTGACAGGGAAAATCCTGCAACATCCATCTATCTATCCATCTATCTATCTATCTATCTATCTATCTATCACCATTTATCTATGATCTTTTATTTATCGTATCTATTATTGATTATCTATTATTTATCTATGATCGAATATTTATCTATCATTTATCTATTATCTATCTATCTAATCTATCTAATCTGTCTGATTTATTATTCTTTTGACATGCTGTTGAAAAACCAATTATCACATTCTAAGGATACAGAGGAGGCCATGGGACTAGACTCACAAAGAGAAGATGAGGCCCCTACCTACACGCACGTGAGTGAAACTTGAGGCCTCTTTCCTATTTATTCCTAAGCATTGCCACCAGAGAGACTGAGGCAGGACTGTTTAGATGCCCACCTCCTATATTTCTGGACCCCAGACACTATGATGACATTAAAAAATGTTAGTTATTCTGGGTGGGGCAGCATGTTTGTACATGTCTGCCCTGTCTGCACCCATGGAGATGAGGAGAATACCATGTGTCCTATTCTATCACTCTCTAAATTGTCCTTTGAAAAAATGGTCTCTCAGTGCACCTGAAAGCAGTAAGCCCCAGTGATCCTTCTGTCTCCTCTCCCCCAGTCCAGTGTTGGTTACAGTCATTGTGTAGTCACACTGATTTGAAACATGGGTTCAGGAGAATTGAACTCAGATCATCATGCCTATACAATAAGTGCTCTTACATACCAAGCCATCTCCCCAGCCTCCCAAAATATTGTTTATTTTAAACTAAGTTTTAAGATAACTTGTGATACATCCTTACATCACTCACAGGGGAATCATGTTAAATTGTTCTTTAGTGTAAAATGAAGTTAAGTGGGAAAAGAGAAAGGGCTGAGATCATGATTCAGTTCAACACATTTACTAAGCCAAGAAATGTTCAAGTTATTTGAATTTATGCCCCCAGAGGCCAGCAATTTATACAAAGATCCAGGGCATTCCCTAAAAGGGATTTAAAAACTAATCATCTTCTCCCATTGACATTCTCAAGCTGATGCAAGGGGATATTGGGGAAGTGACATTGAATATCCTCACAACCTCTCACCAGGGATATCCAGGTGTCTACTTTGTTAATGACTTTAAATAGGATGCATCACATGGCTTCCTTGAGAACAGAGCCAAGGGGAGGGCCTTGCATGAGGATGATAGGACAAGTGTATTTGGATTTTGGCAACAGGTACTGTTTGCTCTTTTAATTAGCAAACGCCACACTCATATCTAAGTCAGAAAGAACAAACAAAACTAAACACCTAGCACCAAGATGAAAGCTGTGACTATGTGTCTCTATGCTTGCACATGCAGAACCTTCTTCCCATTCCGCATATGCTATGAGGCAGGTGTATGTGAAGTTACTCTGGGGGAAGAGTATTTGATGTTCCCATCTTCCAACACTGAAGAGAGGAAATGCGCCCAGCAACTCACAAATTGGGAAACACTTGACAGAAAAATATGCTTGGGCAGTATTGCTTGTTGTATTCTTCAAGAGGAAAATTGAAAACCGGATCACCAGGGTCAGGCAGTTATTACTGGAACCTGGCTCTTATAGAACGTAATACATACCATTTCCACCAACTAAATTGCATTGCTTTGTCCAAGTCACCCGATGGGGCCCAGGATAAGGTGTTTTTCAGATGTAGATAACCACCTAGGTTTCCAGAGGCACATCCATTTAAAAGTAGGGCCCAAAAGAACACCAGCGGTGACAGAAAAATGATATTTTTTGGTAACCTCAGCATCACAGAGAATAGTTCCACAAGAAATAGTTGACAGAAAAGGAAAAACTTTATTATTAAACATATAGTGCTAGTCAGCAAAATCTGTTGCAGATGTGACTCTCAAAACTAGGCCTTTTGGAGCCTTGTTGGAAGTAAGTTTCAAGCAAGCCCACAGCAGCCTGCAGATCAAGGTATTTTATTGATAATTTGAGTTCCCATAAGAAAAAAATTAAACACCAAGTAAACAGTAATTACTAAGTTAGCTGAGATCAGGTATACATCAGAGACCTAAGTGAAGAGCCAACATGGTGGCTTCTATCTATAATCTCAGAACTTAGGAGTCTGAGGCAGGAGGACCACTATAAGTTTGAGGCCATCCTACAGAGTGAGACTCTGAGTCAAGAAAGAAAGAGAAAAGGGAAAAAAGAAGGAAAGAAGGCAGTTAGACTCAATTGAATCACAATTTACTATGAATTTTCAAGCTTAACAAGTAGTTTAACAGGGTTTTTGAATCAGCTAATTACAAAACTCTGTGGGTCTAATAATTGGACCACATCAGCTTTGAATGGAATATTATCCAGATGCTCTAACTAAAAAACAAACAAAACATAGGGAGTATGTTCTCAGTGGAAGTAGCCAACTGCTAATAAGAGAAACTGATTTTGACTTTGAGATATGGTGTTGTGCTATTATTTTGAAGTCGTGGAAGAAAGAAAATTGTTCAATGCCAATGTTTGACCCAAATAATATTTCTCATGCAAATCTCTCAGGTAACAACGGAGATTCAAGGGAGGCTATCTTATACTCATTCATGGTAATTATACATTTCAAGAGAAAAGAAAGGATCCATATGGGGCCCAGGGTGAAATGTGCTGGACAACTCACTTTATTGCATGAAGACACCCAGAATTTCAAAACTTCAAGGAGAAAGTTGGAAAAGCAAGCTGACTTGTAAGAAGTGGTAATTTCACTTAGGGAATCTGCTAGGCACTCGTGGTAAAAGTATGTTTCTCCTCAAAACAGAACCAGACTATCCCACCTCACCCATCCTGGACAATGTTCCTTCCTTCTCATTACCTACTGTCTTTCTCTTGTTGGACTCAAAGCCCATTTCTATTTTCTAGCAGTATTGTCTGCTTTGATACCACCCTCAATATGTTTGCAGAGTACTTTGTAATTTAAATGAAGCACTGAGAGCCTCCAATGGCTACCAGAATCCTGTGAGCTACCTAAGCCTGTAGCTGACCAACTATAATAATGTTAAGTGGTACAATGGATGGGAACTTACGTTTACTTCCTCTGTATAAAATTCCCAGTGGACAGTCCAACAACTTAAGTTACACCACTCTTGGGGACAACACACTTGGTTATCTTATTCTTAGAGTACTTCCCAATATTAACTGGAATTTGCTCTCTAGGATTGCTATATTTTGAATCCCAAGACTCTAAAACATTGGTTCTCAACCTTCCTAATGCTATGACCTTTCAATGTACATCCTCATGTTGTAGTGACCCCCAATCAAAAAAAATTATTTCATTGCTACTTCATAGCTTTACTTTTGCTACTGTTATGACTCATAATACAGATATCTTATATGCAGGATATTTGATATGTGACCCCAAAGTTGTTATAGCCCACAGGTTGAGAACCATTGCTCTAGAGGAAAATGAATTCTTGTCTGTATCCTACTCTTTTGACCACGGGAACGCTGAAGTGGGATTTCCAAAGCTTTAATATTGTAGTCACTTTAAATACATCAATTTCTGGGCCCTTCAAACTTACTGAGTCAGAACCTAAGAGAGAGGACCTTAGAATTTGCACTTATTGAGAAGAAGCCTCCTAATTAGATTCTAGATGGGCTCCTTCAAACTCAGCACCTTTTAATCCTCCACTGTGGTCTAGGTGTTATTTTAGAACCTTATGGATAGCACAAATGGCTTCAACATAAACTTTCGGAAGTGTCCAGTCATTCAACTGTAATTAACTATGAATAGCATGTGTGTGCTGTGATAGGAAGTGTAATAGCAAACTGCCGTGGTGAGTTTCCACTAGGTACCTTTATTAATCTGCTGTCTTCCACTCTTGAACACCTACAAAGTCCTTCTCATGCCTTCATTTGGTTCTTCACAGGGCTATGTGTTTGAAAACATGGTCTCCATTTGGTGGAGGAGGCTATGGAGGGGTGGGGCCCACCTGAAGAAAAACAATTATGGAGGACAGGCCATAGGGGCAAGAGTCTTACCCTGCCCTGAGACCAGTTTCTGTTCCCTGGTCACCCAGACGAGAGGAAACTCCTCCGTCCATGCCCACCCTGCCACGGTGGGGTTGTAACCCCTCAAGCCATAAGCCAAAATAAATCCTTCCTCCTTTAATGTTGTTTCTCAGAATTTTACCACAGTGTCAAGCAACTGAGTCTGTAGGAAGATAAATGGCTTATTTGTTCAGTACCATGGAGTTTTTGGAAGCAGGACCTGATCTCAAAGCCTATATCTTATTCCCTGTTGATCTTCCTTTTTCTACCTAAATATTAAGAGAAAGCTGAGATAGGAGGATCACTGAAAATTTAAAAGGAGTGCGGGCTACTGAGACCCTGTCTCAAGAAAAAAAAAATATCTAGGTACCAATAGACACATTCCTAACTTATGCAGTGTTATATGTTCATAAGACAGCCCTCTTGAAATGTATTTAGGGAGGACATACAATAGGAATTTTCTTATTTTATACATTTGTTTCAGGCCTATTCATCAGATTCCTGAGTGATATGTTTAAAATACCACTGGCACTTTTATGGTGTGATTGGCAATTGTCTGCTGTTCCCTGTTCTGAACTCTTTAACTCACCCAGGTGAATAGGATGTGATAAAGTGACACTTAGGATAGAGTCTGAGGAATTCAGTACGAGCTTCAAGGACAGATCCCACAATAGTGCACAAGATTGGAAATTTCTCCCCTAACACCAATGTGTCTACAGTGCTATTTTTAATCTCTTTACACTACAACAAGAAAGAGAAGAATGATGCTAGATACTTCGGGAAGCAGGGGGAGGGGGGACTGCCGTGTTCCAGAATGCCAGTGTGGGAGACCGGGTTGTTTAACTGACCCCTTGGCCCATACTCAAGACCAGTGTGTCATCCAATGAGGAAAGTGAAGGCACTGTCTCCACAGACATTCCCACCCAACCTTCCACTCTTGATGGAAAACTCCACATAAACCAAGGCACTATCAAAGCATCTACTATCTTTATTTAGAAGGTTCCCAGTCAAGAAAACCAGTGGCTCAGTGGAAGAGAAAGCACACAATTCAGATTGACTCAGATTCCATTACCTGGGACCTTCATTGTATCAGTGGTGATGAGAGCCCTCTCTTCTCCCCAGTACACTTTCCTTATCAACCCCCCACAACATAGCCATCTCAGTCCAGCCCAGGAGCCCATAAATGCCACATAAAGATAATAGGGAATCCAACAACCTCCACATTTCCTGATAATGTTAATGATAGAAACATGTTGGGAAGAGTAGGCAACTACAATAATGTCTGGAAGTGTGACACCCTGGACCAAAGTGGAAAACAAAACAAATAATTCCTAGCTCCCCATTTATCTTAAGTCATAGCATATCACATTATAGCAAATGGACTTTACTAGACTCCATTTCTGGCAGGGCTAAATTGGAACTAAGGAATAGAAGGTGAGGAATCTGTTCAGCTATTTCTTGGGATAAAAGCAGCCCCAATGGCAACAGAAGCAGAATGGCTTCTCTTAAGATGAATTGTTTGCTCTTGATGGCATACTATAATGTCTGCACAATTAGATAGATTAGAGGTTGCCTTCCCCATATATAGCAACAGGACACCCACTGATGATCACACATTTTGTTCTGCAGACAGTTACAACAGCACATTGATGAGATGAAGTTCCTCTGTATATTCACATAACATGAAATCAATACTTAATTATAGCAGGTCTGCATGGGGCTGGCGGTTGGCTCTAGAGTGGAGGCTGTATGAAGTTAGTAAGACTCAAGCAAAGTGTCACTGATTCCACTGACCATACTATACTAGGCCTGGATTGAGAAAATCTGGGGGCATAAATAATGCTGCAGGACCAGATGCTGCCCCAATGGTAGTTGCTAGAAAGCTCTTCAGATTACATTCCTCTGTGGGCATGTAAAGCCTCTGAAGACAGACCTAGGTATAAGTAGGAAGCCTCTGGAAGTGACCCTAGGGAGAACCTGTGTGGCAAAAAAGAATAGTAGTGAGCATAGAACCCAGTGATCTGGTGTGGACTCCAGATCTACTGTCTCTAGGAAAATAGCCTATAGCTCAAGTTCATAATCCATAAAACAGGGATGAAGGTCAATCTGCTAAAGCCAGGGAGCCTCTGGGAGGCTCAGAGAGGCAGGAAGTGTTTTTTGCAGAGCAGGCTACAGACCACTGGAAAGTCATTTCATTTACTTTTTAATTTTCATGTTTTGGTATATGGATGTTGTGTGCATACATCTCTACAGACACTTTCACACACTTGTGGATGCGTGTGGAGAAGCTGATGTTGTTTCCTCTTGGTTCACTCTCCAGTGTATTTACTGAGACTGAGTCTCTCAGCAGAACCCAGAACTTGATGGTTTATGAGGCTTAATAGCCAGCTTATACCAGGCACTCATAACTCTACTTTTTGAGTGCTAGGATTACAAACAGCCACTTGGAACAAAGATTCCAACTACAGTTAAGGATGTAGGTGGTGGATCTGTGAAACCACCCCACAATTCACAACTCCATACTTCAACTATGCCACGCCTGTGAGTGTAGCAAAACTCCCTATTCACAAGGATTAGGGATTCTTTTCCCTCCAAGGATTCTTTTCCCTTTGTTAAAATTTTTAGTGTATTTAATACAGACTCTCCTACATTCAATGTGTTTCTTTGTCTTTATCTCATATAAAAATACCTTATTTTTCCTTGACAAAACAATAAAAATAGACCTCAGGAGTTGAGCAGTAGATGTGTTTACAAAACCAATACTGAAAGGCATGGCAAGGGAAAAGAACTAGAGAAAACTGAGATGTTACAGGCTCCTTCACAAAATAGCTGAGGTATCTGGCCTTGAATAATAGCACAGTTGCTGTGGATAGTAACACAGCGCTGTGGCTAGATCACCTTACTATTTACTGACTTTGGATGTCTCTGGCCTCAGGTATTGCTAAAAATGAATGCAGGTACTTCCAGGTGGTAGAGCGCTTGCTTCCCATGTAGGAGACCCTTGCATTAATCCTCAATGGCAGCAAATACCCATGAGAAACTGGAAGGCTGTTTCAGAATCCCTAGCTTGGCCTCTCCTTGTGGGCTAGAAGCTTCCATTCTCATATGTACTTGCAATGTTTTGTTTTGTTTTTGTTTTTGTTTTTTTGGTTTTGTTTTTTGTTTTTTTTTTTTCCCACCAGCAATTTGAGAATATCAGTTTTAGTGGATAGCTGCTTCATGTCTCAGCCAGGCTTGGTCCCTGGACCTTGATTTTCCACTAATGGGTTAAGATACAGTGCATAGTAAAATACCCAATTCTTTCTTGCTTCCTCTAAACTCATTTTCTACCTAGGATACTTTACCACAGGCTGACAATGCATTCCCAAGAGTCACAGAACATCTAACAAAAACCCCAATGCCACACATGAGAAGTACTCTTTTGAGTCATTTATCAGAGTTGTCCAAGAGACTCCCAAAACATTGTAGACCGCTGCTTTGTCCTTTCTTGTTACCATTTCTCCATATCTAGAATGTAAGTCCTTATTGCTGAAGATACCATTACTTCAGACATAGAGTTCAGAAAACCCTGAACTTGAACTGACCTGAAAGCCTCCTGCCTAAGAACCATGTTTCATGGTACCAGAAGGTTCCATGCCTGCAAGTTTCCAAAGAAGAGAAACAACAAGCAGACCTACCTAGGTATGATGCATATGGATCACAGCAACAATCAGCATAGCTCAATACCCCTAAAGGTGCAGTAGTGGCATGTATAAATTAGCAGTAACCAACTGCTCTCTAACTGGACTGAAAACCTGCTCAACAGGAGGGAAATTATGTCTGGTGATGGAAACCTAGTTAAGTGCTCCAAGCCTTAATGAAGTTATTGATCTTGGAGAAGAACCTACAACTGCAACTTTACTAAACCAGCATAATTCTAAATATTTGTCTGTATACTCACAGATAAGTATAGTCTTCATCCGTAATCAAGGAAACTTATGCTTGCAACAGAGACCATTAACAAAAAAAAACAAAAAAAAAACCAAAAAAAACAAAAACAATCAATTAAAATGCAGAGTTGTAGAGCCCAGTCATAACAGACAAATCTACAACACAACTCCTATACCTAAGGTGTACATATCACTATGGAAGTGTGAATAGAAAGATCATAAAAGGCAGAGAAACAGGACATTCTCTCTCTCTCTCTCTCTCTCTCTCTCTCTCCCTCTCTCCCTCTCTCTCCCTCTCTCCCTCTCTCTCTCCCTCTCTCTCTCCCTCTCCCTCTCTCCCTCTCTCTCTCCCTCTCTCTCCCTCTCTCTCTCTTCCTCTCTCTCTCTCTCTCCCTCTCTCTCTCTCTCTCTCTCTCT